>JAUMHM010000078.1:16500658-16525921 GCA_032362435.1 Melikaiella ostensackeni
TTATTTTCAATTAAATACCGCGGTAGATGATTTAACACCTATGTCACACTACCCCCCCCCCCAAAAAAAGGATATATTTATCAATTAGTTAGCTAAAAATTTTTCATTGGTAGCACCTATATCACACTTCCCGAAAAAACCTGGTCTTTTCTTGGGACTTGGTCCGACCGGCCGGAGAAAAAAACCAGGTCTGTCCTAGATTTAGACCTATGCTTAGATCTAGATTAAAACATAGGTTCATGTTCGCTAAAACTTTTTTATAAAAAAAATTAAATCAATTTTTACGTGAATTTGACGAAGAATATAATATTTTTAACAAAAATAGTATTAGTTAAAGAATCCAGTGAAAAATTGATAAAATTCCATAAAAATGTCATAAAATCATTTTGAAAAAGTGACAAATGATTTTATCTTATTTTTCAATTTTTTTTTCATTATTTTCGAGAAGCAATAAATAATCATATAATTTATTTTTCCTGGATATCACAGCAATCAAGAATTTCAAAAACATCCGAAATATTAAGTAATATTTTAGACTTCAAAAACAGCGAGCCGATGAAATGGCAAGATTACTTAAATTATTTAGATTTGGGCATTGTTACACAATCTGAGAAAGAATTGACATGACTGGAAGTTAAAATGACATTTATGTGTGTTGAAAAAAGCTCGCAAGCAGGAAAAAACCACAAAATCTGAAATCTGAAAAGATATGTTCAAAAGATGATAATGATGTAGACTCATAAAATTTAGTGGCGGTTTCTTTAATATACTCTGAAATGAAGGGCAATTGAAATTCTCTGTGAAGGACAGAATTCTTGGTATATCTAGGTACTTTTGTGATACGTCTGAGAAGTTTATTTTGAATGATCTGAATGTGATTAATGTTAATCTTTGATGCACCTCCCCAAATAGTACAGGCGTAGGTTATAATTGTTTGGATAAACATTTTATAGATTAGAATTCCATATTCAGGTTTTAGACTCGTGTGTCTATTAATAATAGGATTGAGGCGTGACATGACCCCGATGGCCTTTCCCTTAGTTTCCTGGATATGCTGCTTCCAATCAAGACGTTTATGAAGTTTACCTCGTAGGTATTTAATGGAGTTTTTCCATTCTATTGGTTCGTTAAACATTTTCGGTGGATCTATTTTAGCTGGTCTTCTGACTGAGAAAAGAATTGGTTCTGACTTTCCTATGTTTATTTTTATTCTCCAGAGTTTAGCCCAAGTCTCAATGATTTCAAAAGCTTTGTTAAGTAGTTTTAAGATTTTTGGGATTGACCACGAGGAAGTGAATAGCGCGGTGTCGTCTGTATATTATCCAATTGAGACTTCAGGGACCTCATGCATGCCGTTTACGTAGATAATAAAAAATACTGGTCCTAGAATGCTGCCTTCGGACACACCCGCTCAGATGGGTTCTTCTTCTGAGAGTGTCGCAGCAGTCCTATATGCCAGACGCTGTGGAAGGCTTTTTCTACGTCGAGGAAAACAGCCCCGATGTGTTTTCTTCGATTAAAATTAAAGGTGATGGCTTCGGTAAGCTTAAGCATCATGTGTTGCGTGGAGTGGCCTTTTCTAAAATCGTATGGTTGCGTTTTAAGGATGCTGTTTTGCTCGAGATGATAGTTTACGCAAGTATTATTTTTTCAAAAATTTTGCTTATTGTAGTAAGAAGACTAATGGGCCTGTAGCTGCTTAAGTGGTATGGATCCTTGCCTTTTTTCTGAAAAACTAGAATGTGAGCTATTTTTCAAGATTCCGGAAAACAGCTTAGTTGAATACAGGCATTGAAGATAAGTGCAAGAAGAGTGAGGCACGAGACAGGAAGCTTTTTAAGGACTTAATTTGAGATTGAATCCGTCCGGGTGCTTCGTTATTTTTAGTATTTTCAATTTTTTTGGTTAATTCCTTGTGGGTTATTTTTTTTAAATTATCGGTGCTAGGGATTTTAAGAAAATCAGAGACAATTTTCTCACATTCAGCAATGTGTTGCGAGTCAGATGGTTCGTCATGTGGAGCGAAATTACTTTCATAATTTGCTGCTAGTAGGTTTGTTTTGTCGGCAGAAAAAAGTGCAAACCTTTGATCTGGTTTTTTGAGAGGGGTAATATGAGTTCGCGGCTTCGTTAGGGCTTTAGTCATACGATATATAGAGTTGTCAGACAGATACTTGTCGTTTATGAATTTAAACAATTGTTTTCCGATTTTGTTGGTTGTTGTGCTATTCCAAGCTAAGTGTTTGACATTTAGGTCCCCTGCAGCAATTACAGAGAGTGCAAGTTTAAATATTTTTCTGTAATCATTTTTCGTAAATTTGCGAGAGGGAATCTGGTAGAGGGAGACGATAGCATATGGTTTCCCGTGTATTTTTATTTGTATAGCCGTAGCTTCGAGAGCTTCAAGTTCAGTAATTATCAGTTCCTGGTCGTCAATATTTTCTTGAATTAAAGTCGCGGTACCTCTATGAGTGTTGTTTCTATATATAATTTTTAACCGCGAACTAGATTAAATCGCAGGGATTCGCGTAGTACAGTTTCGCTGAGCAAACTGATGGTAATGTTATTCTGGTAAAGGTATATGGCTAATTCGTATCTTTTTTTAAGGATACCCTGAGCGTTTCAAAAAATTATTTTTTGAGTGTTATTATTAAAAGTTACCATTTTTGATAACAACTTCAAGTATATTACTTATAATCGCAGCAGTTGAATTGATAGCTTCAGTCATGTTCACTTCACGCCCCATTATGTCGGTGACTAGAGTTATGGCTCCTTTTATAAGGTCAATTAAGTTGGTTTTGATAGTTTGGGCGGTCGTATTTTGAGTAGGTATAACTACTGGGGAGAAATTATTTTATGGGGCCTGTTTTCTAGTTCTTATAGGCTGTGTTACTTGGGAGTTATACTGTGGTTGTTTTGGTATCTGTTCATTTTGGGATTTAGCCTCGGGTATTTCAGGTTTAGATGCAACTGAGGCGACCACAGTGATGTAAAGCGGCGTATTCTGCAGTGGAGTGTGCTTGGCAGGGGGTGAAAGTTCTTGAGGAGTACTTTCGTTTGGTAATGTCTGAAATGCAGGTGGACTGCTGGCGGATGTTTGTTTCGGAATATTTGTAGCTTTATTATTATTCTTGGCGGGTTTTCCAGAGGCTACTTTGAAGACGAAGCAGCCTCTATAGTTTGCTGTGTGATTTTCAGCACAATTAGCACAGGTGGCCGGTGCTTGTGGATCTTTTGTGCACTTGGCGCTACTGTACGATGCACACACTTGACACAACGTGGGGAAGCATGGCACATGTCAGAGACGTGGTGGAATCTCTGGCAATTGAAACACTGGGAAGTTTCTTTGGGTTTTATATAGGGCTCCACTTTTATTGTTACGAAAGAAAGTGTCTGAAGGGTAAACAAATCTTTCGCTTGTGGTGAGTTGAGAACAGTTACCAAGAACATTGGCGAAGGTTTCTTAGTTTGACGGTTTCTCATGCAAGAGACCGACGCAATTGAATACCCTGTTCTTTTAGGTTCAGCAAGTACTGAATCATCGGGAAAAGAGGCGGGGATGTTTCTGATAACGAGCTCAATTGGGGGTGAATTTATATTTTTATACAAATAATATTCGGAGCCTCGCTTCTTTAGATTTTTGAGAAAAGAGCGGTAGTCCTCTGTGTAGGAAACGCGGACAGCCGACAGAGTACACATCCGACCAATGTTATAAACAATGGGCTTGAAATTAGTCAATTTTTCTAAAATATCATAGAGCACTGAGTAGGGATGGTTGACTTCGTCTATGATGACATTGATTGGGGGTATTTTTCCCAGTGCGTTAGAAATTTTTGCTTTAGTCGCGTTAAGGGTTGCTTCTAAGTCTTTTGAGGTAGATATCTTGACGCTACGGTTGGTAGAGGTAGAATTTATCGAACCAGTTCCTGAGTATCGTTACCGTTCCTTTGCTGAGGCGATGGTAAATCCGTCATCGTTGTCGCGCTCCAGATCCAAGTTCTCTGGTTTATGCTTTAGTGGTGGCTTTGATGACGTTGTATGCTCTACTGGTTTCAGAGGCATATTTGTCTCTAAAGCACTTGGGACCCCTGACGGTTTGAAGGATTCTTCGCTGGACTGGTCCTCGATGTTGACACGTCGAAGGACGAACACAGAAAAAAAATCAAGATTCGTGGTCGCGAATTAGCTCTGAGTTATATTCTTGGAGATTCGTTTCTCTTGCGAGAAGAAGTCGCACCTAATGCGTTGCCCAGCGGCTTAGTTTGGAACTATAGCTCTCAGTTCCGCGAATCTTAGTTCCGAACTAAACCGCTAAGCAGCGCATTATATGTCTCTCCTTCTCGTAAGAGAAATGTATTGCCAATAATATAAGTCGGAGTTAACATGCGACCAAAAATTAAGCTTACCGTTGCGTCGACCTACTGTTTTTGAAGTCTGAAATATTACTTAATATTTCGGACATTTTTAAAATTCATAGCTGTACTATCAAGGATAACAAATAATTAATTTTTTTTTGTCATTCTTTTTGGTTAAAAAATCAATTTTTTTTAATTCGTCTTTTTAGGTTCAAAATTCAACTATGTTGGTGGAAAATTCAACACTTTGGTTCAAAATTAACTTTTTCGTTGGAATTTAATATTTTTAGGTTGAAAATTCAACTGTATTGTAGAAAATTCGTCTTTTCAACTTGAAAATTAAACATTTTCGTTGAAATTTTTTTCTTGACTAAAGAATCTTTCTTGGATGAAAATTCAACTCTTCTGTTGAGAATTCGTCTTTTTGGTTTGAAACTTCATCTCTTTTGGTAGAAATTTCATCTTTTTTGGTTAAAAATGCAACTGTTTGGTTGATAATTAATCTGTTTTGGTTGAAGATTCAACTATTTTGTTGTTAATCCATCCTTTTTGGTTCAATGCAACTATTTTTGATACTAACTCGAAATCTTCTTTGGCTGAAATATCAACTATTCTTTTTTCGTTGAGAATTAATCTTTTTTGGTTAAAAATTCAACTACTAGACAGGGCCGCCGAGAGAAAATCTGGGCCCGGGGGTAACCATGCACGGGCCCCTTCTCCCCCTCCCCCCAACAATTGTAAAATTAAAAATTTTGTAGGATGGTAATGGATGAGGATTTACGGGCCCCTTCGAAGAACTGATTTCTGATTTAAAACTCATATTCTTTAGTTGAAAATTCAACAGTATGTTGAAAAATCATCCTTTTTGGCTGAAAATTACTCTCTTTGGTTGAAAATTTAACTGTTTTTTAGAAAATTCATCTTCTTAGTTTAAAAATGCATCATTTTTGTTAAAAGTTTTTTCTCTTTGACTGAAAAATCTTTCTTGGTTGAAAATTCAACTCTTTTGTTGAAAATTTGTCTTTTTGGTTTAAAAAATCATCTCTTTGAGTAGAAAATTCATCTTTTTTGGTTAAAAATGCAACTGTTTCTTTGAAATTAATCATTTTTGGTTGAAGGTGCCACTATTTTTTTGAAAATTCGTCCTTTGTGGTTGAATGTAACTGTTTTTTTATAAAATTAAAATCATCTTTGGTTGAAATATCAATTATTCCTTTTTTCCTTGAGCATGAATCCTTTTTGGTTGAAAATTCAAGTACTTGGTTGAAAATGGAACTACTTTGTTGAACATTCATTTGTTGGTTGAAGATTTATTTCTTTGGTTAAAATTTAACTATTTGGGTAAAAATTTATAGATTTTATTCAAAGTTCATTTTCTTGGTCGTAAATTCATCTCTTTGGTTGAAAACTGAAATATTTTGTACAAACTTTATCTTCTTGGCTTGAAAATTCAACAATTTAGTGGACATTTTTTCTCTTTCTTGAATGAGAAATATTTTTTGGTGGAAAATTCAACTATCTCGTTGAAACTTTGTCATTTCGATTTTAAAATTCATCTCTTTTGGTAGAAATTTGATCCTTTGTAGTTAAAAATGCCACTGTTTGGTTGAAAGTTGAACTATTTTGTTAAAATTTATCTTTTCGGTTGAAGATTCATCATTTTAGTTGAAAAATCAATTTTTTTTTTGGTTGAAAATTATTATTTTGTTAAATCCTAAAGGTGTGTAGTCCGACATTTGAAACATTTCAGTCTCTGTTATCTGTTCGCAGCCTATTTGTCTTGGCTGTTTAATAGCCTAATAATATCTCATTATAGTATGTTGGCACCGATTCTAATTATCAGGATGATTGATTTGATCGTGTTACGGTATAAGTCCAGAAATGATAGTTTTTTTTTATTAGTTTTTAGTAGGTGATAAAAAGGACCGACTTTCAATTGGCATTTAGTGGTTATTAAATTTAAATTGAATTAAATTTTTTTTTTAAATTAAAAAAAAATTTTTTTTTAATTTTTTAAAATTAAAAAATTAAATTAAACATTACAAAAGGATGTATTAATTATTTTTTAATTAATTTATTATTAAAATAATATGGAACTAATAAGTCTTGTCATTATTACTTGGCACTCCTGAAAGAGTTCAAAAAATAATCGTTCTAGTAACCACTTTGTTAAAAATTCATCTATTTGGTTGAAGATTCATCATTTTATTCGAAAATTACTCTCTTTCGTTGAAAATTAATTTTCCAAACTGAAATATTAACTATTCAATTTCTGGCTGAAAATTAATCTTTTTTAGTTGAAAATTTAAGAAGTTATTTTTAATTGATCTTTAGAATTTATTTTTGAAATTACAAAGGAATTTATTATTTATTTGGATACGATTTATTTTTTAAATAATATGGAACTTATAAATCTTATCATTATTATTGGACACTCCTGAAAACGTTAAAAAAAATCATTCTAGGAATATAGAAACTGTTGGACTCTTTTCATGAAAGAGAAATTATCACTTCCTTCTTTTTCTTATGGTTTTATAGTAGACAATAATCTTCTTATATTACACTCTTTCAATTTTTTTTAAATATAAGACATATTGTACGCTCATAAAAAATATGTAATGTAAACTTGAGCTCCTCATTCCTTAGCGGAACTTCACAATCTTTATTGATATCCGTATCTAACATAATTTATTTTTCAGTCAATTTAAATTAGCTTCCACTGAATTATGATAAGATTCTGTTGTTACATGCATAAGTATACACTACACTTTCATAGGCATTTCAATTTATTATTTAAACAAACATTTTTTTCTAAAAATAATAAAGGCAGAAAATTAATTCTTTTATTGTACATATATGTATACATAACACAAAATAAAGTATTATTAAAATCAATTTAAATTTTAGAGGAACATTAACATGAAATTGAAATTTATATTTTGTTTACTTGTAGAGTGAAAATTAGAATTAAATTACAACACATCAAATTCGCAAAAGCACATAAAATTCAAATTCGCCGCCATAACTTTAGAGTCAGGTATTTCAGGGTCGGGTGGTGAAAATCTAAGATGGCTGAACGCTGAGGGCCAAACAACAACACCAATTGCATGGGATGAAATTTCATTTTTTTATCAACCTTGAAAAAAAATTTTACACAATAAGTGTATTTGGATATTTTATATTTTTTAGTAGCTATTCAATCAAGTGCTAAAATCGATCATTTTTTTCGTAACGATCTCATTATGTAATTGAAGAGCTTTTGAAAAATATCATTTTTTTCCAAGTTATTAAAAAAATTAAGTTTCCCCTAATGCAATTTGTGATATTATTGCTTAACCCTCGGCGTGCGGCCATCCTTAGTGACGTCAGAACATAAAATACCTGCGAACTCTGTAGGCTGTTTTTGTAATCATCTTTATTTACAGTTTTGACATAACCTTTAACGTAAACAAATGTCAAAAAATAGTTAAAAAATAACTAGGTTCATGTAAAGAAAATAAACTGTCTGAAGTTTAAAGGTCTTTTAGTTTTTATATTTATTGTGAAAACTTTATTTATCTAATTTCTGTTTTCTTCGAGTATTTTCAGTGTATCTTTTGTATAGTTCCAAGTTTAGAGGTTATATAATATTTTAAAAGTCAGATGCGCTTTTCGTATAAAATCCTATAAAGCGCAACAAGTTTTCCGCTTTAAATATTCAAAACCGTAAAAATAAATATGGGATAAAATTTACCTAAATTGTCCCAAAATATGGAAAAATACGAAGTTTTGGGTCAAGTTGGTGAAGGTTCTTTTGGGCAAGTCTACAAAGCGAAAAAACGATCCGACGGAGATATTGTTGCTTTTAAAGTTATTAGAAAGGTAAAAAAACATTAATTTACTTTTACAATTGTAAGTTTGCGGTCAATGATACAATCTCATATTTCACATAAAAATTGGTAAACTCGAAAATTTCGAAAGATTTGCTTCCATAAATCATTAAATTTTACTAATTTATTTATATTTATATGTATATTCTCTTCCTTGTATACAGAGAGGACGATCTGCGAAGGAAATAAAAAGCTTGCGCCAAGAATGTAAAATACAACGCAACCTCCATCATCCAAATATCGTCCAAATGCTGGACTCTTTTGAAACTGATAATGAAGTAACTGATAAATTTAATTTGCATTAACTTATTAAACAGGGTTGCTACAGAAGTCTGGTTTCCAAATTCTTTGATTATTAGTTAATGCAATTGTAAAGGGCTTTTCAACAATGATTGAATTCTAAACAATTTTCATTAATATTCATATAACATTTTTTTAAATGTTTGGAATTCTTATAATCATATTAAGCGATTGACCACTCGACTTTTGAGTGTTCACCAGAATTCAAGATTTCACAACATTTTACAAAGATTTCAGATTCCAAAATTTTTCAAGTATTTTTAAGATTTCAGACAGATTTCAAAAGCTTTCAGAAGATTTCAAAGATTTCAAAATATTTCACAAAGATTTCAAGGATTCAAAAAGTATTCAAATATTTAAAAGATTTCAAAGATTTCACGGAGGCTTGTATACCAGATTTCAAGGGTGATCAACCCCTTAATCACATTATTTTTATTAGTCGAAAAGTCATTTCGAATTAATTTGGAAATTGAAAATATGCCTTAAATTACTAAAATAAGTGTTAAGACTTTGAGATAGCTGCGACTTTAAAAATTGCAGTCACTTTTACAAAATTCAATGACTTCTCCAAGTTTTCCAGAACCTTTTCATAGTTTCATGACTTTTCCCAGTCTTCCAAGTCTTGTCGCAACCCTGTTAATCTACCTGAACTTTATTTAGCAATTTAAGTTCATTTTCCAGATTGTTGTCGTGACTGAGTATGCGGACAAGGAACTCTACGACATTCTGGGAAAAGCAGGACGATTATCGGAGGAAAGGGCACAAGTCATAGCCTGTGATCTTGTTTCTGCACTTTATTATCTTCATTCGAATCGTGTACTGCACAGGTTCGTGAAATGAAAACTTCAATTAGTATACTTTAATTTCTAAAACCTCAAATTCGTTCGACCCTAGCTTATATTAATTACGAGGGATTCATTACTCACATTTTTGGTGTACACTAGATTGCAATATTACATGGGATTGCAAAAGATGGCATATGGACAGATCCACAGAAGTTCCATTTTTCTGTCACCGTGATTTTATAGGTTAACGTACACTTGAAATGCAAGCTATTTTGTATGAAAATTTTCAGATAGACTCCCTGAAATAGGAACAGAAGCTAACATTCATTACAGAAACCGTCATGGAAAGATATAACATATAACGGTTAGACCAAATCCCAAAAATATACCTGTATAATATTTCTTACCAATTACGAATTAAATGCTTTTGGTGATCACAGCTTTTCTGCGCAATGTTTGAAAATTCTGAGAAAGATCATGCTCGTTCAGTAGAGCATAGGCTACTGAAATTTTATGGATTTGACATTGTGCTTTTATTTCTAAGTCAACGAAAAAAATTTCAATGTCTTGTCACCGTTTTTACGATTCAAATGTCTCCTCCAACATTTGTCGGTGTGGAAACTGTGCGCAGCTACCCAGGTCAAAAATCCTTCGATTTTTTATTAGATTTAGGCGTCCGACAGGCACCATATACATGAAAAAGATGTGCTGCTAAAATTGAATGCTACTAACACATTCAAATATCAAAAATGTTGAATTTGTCGCAAAAATGCCCCCTGCGTCATCGTACTTCACTCCAACACTTCTCCAAGCACACTTTTCTATGCTCATGAAAATTAAACAGTATATTGGGCTGAAGAAGTTCGCCATAGATTAAGTTAATATTGCAGTGTGCGCAAATGTTATGTTTAATTTAAAATTAAAATGTCCCTTCCAACACTTGCAGCTGTGAAAATTGTGCGCAACATGATATGATCAATTTTTTACGCATTTTGCTGTATTTCAGCGTCCGAAAAACGTCTCCGCAAAAAAAATGATGTGCCTCAAAAATCATGTATATTTAGTAAAAGAACATAAAAGTATGCATATAAATGGTTTTTCTTCAACAGTTACTTGTTAAATTATTGATTGTTTATACAAAAAAGTTACATTTCATTGAACGGAATAACTTTTGTCCAGAACTTTTATCCGTAAATTAGAATATTTTGACATATTACAAAAAATAGTTAAATAATAGAAAAATATTCCTTGTTTCTATTAATTACTCGTCTAAAAATATTTTTCAGGACAAAGAGGTTTTTATTTTTCGCTCATAAATTCACTAAAATTCATTAAAATTCACTAATTATCATTCATTCAATTAAATTTATGGACGTATTAATTTCAATATTTTGTGCGAATTGTGCGCATGCTCAGAAATATTGACCAAGCCCAAAAATATGTTTCTATATGTATTTAAAATGTAAGAAAAAAGATTGAAATGTGTGCGTCAAGATTTATTTTGGAACTTTTTCGGGAAAAAATGACACTTCTGTAGATATGCCCATATATGTGACTGAAAACCATTGCATGACATTGCAAACGATTGCATGTATTATAAAAAGTTCACGATAGGAAATCATTAAAAACGATTATAGGATACTCAGCACTGAAATAAATAATAGAAAAATATTGAAGGAATTATTGTAAAAAGTAGAGAAACTACAAAGGAACGATTTGATTTAGACCATTTATAATCTCATATAGAAGTACTATGTACGAAAATAGTGATTCTGCACAAATAAACTTTACACAACAAAAATCAGCGAATTACCATATCTATAAAATCGCTTGAAATTTCGTTGATATCAATGAAAATCCTTTGAAGTCTCTTTAAATCCCTTTATACTTTGAAAACATTTCTAATCCAATAAAATCTTTGAAATCTCTTAAAATTCGTAGATATCCCTTGAAATCTTTTAATCCCTTTTGTATTCCTTTGAAATATTTGAAATCCTTGACATAGCTAGAATTTTGTAGAAATCATTTAAAATCCCTTGAAAATAAAATTAATTTAATTTATTCCCCAAAGTTCTATAGAAATCTCTTGAAATTGGTAAAAATCTCTAAAATCTTTGAAACACTTGGAGTTCCTATAAAATCCCTTAAATCTTGTGCATTTTTTTTAATTCCTTCAAATCTTTGAAAATCCTACAAAATTTGTTGACATTCCTTGAACTTTTTGAGATCTCTTGAAATTCTTTGCAATCTTTTAAAACAACTTACAATCTTTAAAATGCTTTGAAACTTTTTTCATTTCTTCATATCCCTTGAAATTGTTGAAATCCGTACAAATCGTATAAATTACCTTAAAATCTTTGAAATTCGTAAAAATCCTTTAAAATACGTAGAAATCATTCGAAATCTCTTGACTATAAATTAAATTGAACTTATTTATTAAAGTTCTATAAAAAAAACCGTTCAAAACCCTAGAAATCTTTGAAATCCCTTGAAATCATTAGGTATTCAATAAATTATTTTAAATCTTGTGAAGTTCCTTGAAATACCTTAAAATCCCTTAAATCTTCTGCTTTAAGCAATATCTGTAATATGCAATCAATTTATAAAAACATAAGGACAAAAAGAAATTTGATTAATAAAAATATTGAAGTAAAAGTGATGAATTGTAGTGTGTAATAAATGCGAAATTAATATAAAAATGAAAACCTACAAAATTCTTTGAAATCCCTTGAAAATTTTTTCATGTCCTGAAAATTCTTTGAAATCTTCTAAAATAAATTAAAATGTTAAAAATCTCTTGGATATAAGTTAAATTAAACTTATCCATTGAAGTTTTCTAAAAAAAAAAACGTTCAAATCCCTAGAAATCTTTAAAATTCTTTGAAATCCCTTAAAATCTTTCAAATCTTCGGAGATTCGATAAAATTCTGTAAATTTCGTGCAATTCCTTGAAAACCTTAAAATCTCTTGAGTCGCTAAGAATTCCTTGAAATGTTTGGAAATCCTACAGATTTCGTTGAATGCCTTGTATTTCTCTAAATGTCTTAAAATCCTTTGGAATTTCTTGAAGTCTTTGGAAATCGTAGAAATCCAATAAAATAAGTAGAAATAATTTGAAGTCCCTTGAATATAAATTAAATTAAACTTTTTCATTGAAGTTCGCTAAAAAAAAAAGCCGTTCAATTCCCTAGAAATCTTTGAAATTCCTTAAAATACCTTAAAATTACTTGAAACCTTTGGAGTTGTTAGGGATCCCTTGAAATTTCATTCTCTAGAATTTCGTTCTCCAGAAATCCCTTGAAATCTTTGGAAATCCTACCAAATTCTTGGAAATCCCTTGACATTCTATAAATGTCTTGAAAATTCTTAGGAATCTTTTAAAATAACTTAAAATCTTTAAAAGCATTTGAAATTTGTTTAATCCATTCATATATCTTGAAATTGGTGAAATCCCTTGAAATAAAATTCAATTTATTTCCTTAAGTTCTATTGAAATTCACTGAAATTCCTTAACGTTCCTTACAATATTTGGAAACCGTAATAATTCATTAAAATAAGCAGAAACAATTAAAATTTTTTTGAATATGAATTGAATTAAACTTATTCATTGAAGTTCTCTCAAAAAAACCGTTCAAATCTCTAGAAATCTTTGAAATCTCTTGAAGTGTTGTCAAATTCTTGAAGATTCAGTTAAATGCTTTAAATCTTATGAAATTCCTTGAAATACCTTAGAATCCCTTCAAATCACTAAGAATTCTTTGAAATTCAATTTCATTTCATTTATTTTTCAAAGTTCTTAATAAATCTCTTGAAATCCTTTGAAATCCTTCAAAATCCCTCTGAATCTTCGGAATTTGTAAAAATCCATTTAAATAAGATTAAATCGTTTGAAAACCTTTGAAAATGAATTAAATGAAACTTGCTCATTAAATTTATCTACAAAAAAGTTTAATCCCTAGAAATCTTCGAAATCCCTTGAAATCCTTCGAGATTTAATAAAATCCTTTAAATCTTGTGAAATTCCTTGAAATACTTCAGAATCCAGTGAAATCTTTTGAATCGCTAGGAGTCCATTGAAATGAAATTTTATTTCATTTATCTTTCAAAGTTCTCTAGAAATCTCTTGAAATTTTTGGAAATTCTATAAAATTCTTTTAAATCCTTGGAAATTTTTGAAATCTCTTGAAACTCTTTGGTATCCCTTAAAATCCCGGGAAATGTTTGGAAATCTTTAAAATCCTCTAAAACCCCTTGAAATGTTTCGAAATCTCACGAAGTCCGTGGAAATATTTTTAAATCTCTTGAAAAACGATGAAATCCTTTAAAATTAGTTGAAATGCTTGGAAATCCCATAAAATCCTTTTAAAAGCTTTAAAATCTATGGTATTCCCTCGAATAATGTTGAAATCCTTTGGAATCTCTCAAAATTCCCTGATGTGTTTGAAAATCTTCAACATCATTACAAATCTCGTGAAATTTTGATGAAATCTGACGAAATCGTTTAAAATCCGTAGAAATTCTTTGGAATTCCTTGAAATTCGTTGAAATCCATTGATGTATTTGAAATCTTTTAACTCTTTTGGAATTATGTGAAATTTCTTGAAATCTGTGGTATCCTGATGAATACCTTAAAATAACTTAAAATCCTACGATAAGTAAACAAATAAATCATTCATGTGTAGCTTCTCTATTCTTGTATCAATTTTTCCAATATTTTAACATTATTTATTTTAATACTGATTTTCATATGATGATTTTTTATAATGATTTTTCTAGAATCGCCAAAAAATTATAAAAAATCCATTATAGGAAATTTCTTTGAGACCTATACTGAATTACCTACGTATAGTATTTTTTCGTAAGGAAGGATTACAGGGGATTGCGAAAAATTCCATGAGATTACAATGGATTGAACGAGATTGCATAAGATTGCAGATAGAGTGTACACCATATTGTAGGTATAATTAACCCCTCGATTGATTACAATACAATCTTTTGTTCTAAATACTACATTGAAATACTTGGACAGAGACCTGAAGCCTCAAAACGTTCTTCTCGAATCAAATGGCATTGCAAAACTGTGCGATTTTGGATTTGCACGCAGTATGAGTACAGGAACTCATGTCCTAACATCCATAAAAGGAACTCCGCTATATATGGCTCCAGAATTAATTGCAGAATGTCCCTACGATCACAAAGCGGATTTATGGTATTTTCATTCAAATAAAAATATATAAACTGAAATTTTATGGACTTGGATTAACGAAAGAATTTTTCCAGGTCACTTGGTTGTATAGTTTATGAGTTAGTTGTCGGGGCCCCGCCTTTTCAAACTACTTCGATTCTCCACTTGATCAAACTTATCAGATTCGAAGCGGTTAAATGGCCAGATAACATATCAGCAATTTGCAGAAGTTTCCTTCAAGTAAGATAAAACTTCAATTGTAAATTAAATGATACATCCATTTTTTTAAATTAATCATTTATTTAGGGTTTACTGCAAAAAGACCCATCTCGGAGACTGACTTGGCCTGAACTTTTAGAACATCCTTTCGTTAAAGACAGAATTCTAACAGTAGAGAAACCCGTCCCAACTTCTCTTACGTCTCCACTCTCTGCGAGTCAAGAGAAAGCCAAACAGCAACAGTTTCAAACTCTGGCTATGCAATCTTCTAACAAATCAAAGTAAGTCTTATACATTGTTCAAGCTTGATTGATTTTATATTACTGATTAGTGATTACAGGGATTACAGTCCTTCCCCTATACCCCTGCGTTTCCCCCCTTTTTTCAAATTTCCCTTTTTCCCCTGCGTTCGAAAAACTTTCTTTCTTTCTTTAAATATACGATATTTGAAAATACATTTGTTCGTTTTACATCTACAAAATTATTATATTCAAAACTAGAATATGCTACCGCAAGTACTGAAAGTTTATTTTTTAACTCACAGAATGATCTATTATAATAAAGTTAATCTTTTTAAGTTTAAACAATTGCAAACTAAACTATTTAAGATTTAAATAAAACTTTAAAACAAAAATATCTTTTCGTTGAACCTATACAAATTAAATATTTTTGAAATTAACTATACTGAAGTGCGATGGTCTGTCTGTCCACATTGAAGTTTCTTTAGTTTAAATCTGAGTAACGGCTGTCATTATTTCTAGACATATTATAACAATTATTATCTGACTTGATGATGATTTAAGGGTAGCTGAAATAGTGTAAAGAGTGCTGAAATTAAAATTAAAAAATTGTTTGTTGGGACTAATGACAGGCAAACTCAGTTCTGAACTGAAGAAAGAATTTTATTTCTCAATTGATTTCTGTAGATAGTTTTCTTTTGTATGAAGATATGCAGGTAAAAAAAAATTTATCGCAATATTTTTATACAATTTTTAAAATGTTTACAAAAGAAACTTCAAATCAGAAGTGTGTGAAATTTAAATATTTTATCTTGAAAGTGTTTCAAATCGAATAATATAAAATTAAACTTTTCATAATTAAACAATTTCAAATTTAAACCCTTAAAATTGAACAATTTATGTATTATCAGTTGTAAATTTAAGTTTCTCAAACATAAATATTTTTGTATTAAACAATTTAAAAACTTGACTATTTAATATTTAACAATATTTGAATGTGGGAGAAAAGCTAAACGATTCTTAAACTGAAACATTTAAATTTTATGATTTTAAATTAATCGTAATTTTAACTAATTTCCAATTATATAAATATATGAATGAACATGATATATTCTAAAGAATTGAAAAAATAATTTTAAACCATTCATATTCACGATCCTAATTTTAACATTGTTAAATCTTTTTAATTCGATAAAAATAAAAAAAGTTATATGATTTTCAAAATTTTCAAAAAGTAGCAAAAATCATGTTTTCTAACAAATTAAGAAGTCCAGTAAAAATTTTCAGTAAATATTAAATATGTTTAGAAATTAGCCTCCTGAAATTTTTCGATTAGACCCAAATTCAAACAGGAATTACAAGATTTACAACTGATCTTAATGACATTTTTCGATTGAACACAATTTTAATAAGTTTTATAATTTAAACAATTTCCAAAAAGTACCAAAAACTGGCTTTTAACAGTTCGGCAAATTTGAGCGCAGTTTTTAGTAGATGTTAAATATTTTTTCTTTAAATATATATTCCATATTTAATATTTTCTTGATGTAAAGATTCATCAAAATTTAAACAAAATTCTTTCAGTTACTTTTTCCTGAATGAAAAAACCTAAGCTTTTCTTTGAGACCAAAATAAACCCAAATGAAGGTCTTTCTTCATTAAAAAGTTTAAAAAATTTTTAAATTTAAATTTAAAATTGTTTTATCCCTCAGGGTTTAATTTGAGAATTTTCATAATTAAGTCTTCTAGTTTTACATAGCACATTTAACAATTTTAAAATGGATACTCTGCTAAGTGATTAGATAATTTCAAATTAATAGCGTTTGAAATTAAACAATTTTGGTTTTGTAATATTAGACAATTTCTAGACGTTTTAAATTCAACAGCATCTGAATCATCAATTGTACATGTAAGTTTTTTAAATATGAACAATTTTTGATTGAAGATTTAAAAAATATTACGAATTAAAATTGAACAATATGTGACTAACATTATTTATGAAAGCAGTTAAGTTCTCCAAATACGTAAAAAAATTGGCATCCCTGAAAATATCAAAATAACGTAAGTAAGTCAGTAAGTAAGCACTTTATTAAACATATCTTATTAAAACCAGAAGTAACCATTTCTTTAATAATTTAATTGGTTTCAAACATTTTTGAACTCTTTAATATTTAAAAATTTGTTAATATGGATTTTTAATTAGTTTATGTTTTTAATATTAGATAATGAAAATCCAGAAATGTAAACGCGCGCCTCGCGCGCGTGCATTGTGTTTAAATGTTTTTAAAATAGAAATTTAATGAATAATTATAATTTAATTTATATTCATAGAATTTTAAATGATTTATACTTATTTTAGTGGATTTTCACGATTTCGAGGGATTTTTAGTTTGAGTTTAAGTGAATTGAAGAATGCAGTTTCAAATTTACATTCAAAGTATTAATTATGGTAAGGCTAAAATAACAAAAATTAGAAAGAAATATTCAATTATACATGAAAGTATCACAATTTTTTAATGAAGAAATTTTTAGAAGAGGAAATATTCTTCATTATAAGACCGATTTAAAATATATAAAAATGGTTTACTTTAACAAATTTCATTTTTTCTCGAACTTTTTATATCGCCGTGAATGGATTTCCGAGGACCTAAGTAAATCCAATGAAACAAACCCTTTGGTAGCAGAAATCATTAAAAAATTATTTAACATTATTTAAAATCTATTTTCCACCTCTTTCGTGAAAAAATCACCCTATTTCCCCGTTTTTGAGCTCCTTTTGCGCTATGATCCCCGTGATTACAGAGATTTTATTTTACCTCTTTCAGCGAAATACTACAAAAGGCTGTCATGAAGATTCAAGAACAGGAACAAAGGTTAAAAGAGCAACAAAAGCGCTGCTTGTCGCAACCGCGTTACCCTGCGATGTTCAATTACTACCACTACGAATTAAATCGACATTGTCGCTCGATACGCAGTGAACCTTGTGCAACAGATTCAAGTGCTAGTGTCGACGTTCTTTTGGGAAATTTAAGCATCCGAGCATCTCTTCAAAGTGATCTCCTCGCGATTGAGGACTCCTCCCAAGTTGACTCTGCAAAGACTCTATCTACTCTTCATCATCAAACAATAGCCAATCCACTTTCAAACCCCATGATTCCAAAAATAGAACAATTTAATCCGAAGTATATTCCGAACATTACTTCAGAAAGTCCTATCTCGGAACAACAATGTGAAAACTCCAATGACCAGAACCTCGAGAGTTCTTCGGAAATTGATCTTCAAGCAGAAGAAGTTCAAAAACAGAGTCGTTTGAGCATTGATTATGATCAGGAATTTAATAGAGAAAATATTCTTGATAAACATGTTAGATTGCCTGATTGGGATCCAAGGACTGTTGAACAACCAATCGAGAATGATGAGTGGGTCGCTTTCCTTCAAAAATCAATGGAGGAAGTCATGGAAGGTGAAATTGGATCTTTAATCCAACAGAATTGTGTTTCTGTTTTTGTTTCTCCACTTAAAAATCGTGCAGCGGGATCTCAAGTTATAGAGTATGTCGCTTGTCTACTTGCACTTCCCTTTGTAGTACAGACTTCCTCGAAGAATATGGAGAAAATTAAAAAGGTTTATTTGGATGTTAGGCTCATTCCTAATCTTGTATATGCTATAAAATTGCTTATGGAACAAGATCAAGACATTGAAGTTGCTGCCAAGGCAGAAACGAGATCTGCTTCGACGCTTTCTGCAGAGGAACTTCAGGCAGTTGAGTGTGCTATTCTACTCTTGTGCAGATTAGTTTATATTCAGGAACAATTCCTTACGCAGTTTTGCGATGCGGTTTATATTGTTAGTGGAATTCCTATTCTGCAACAGTTGTTGACTTTGGAGAAGAGAAAACCGATGGTGGTGGCATACCTGGTGGCGATTTTGAATAATGTTCTACGGTCGCAACCGGAAAATGCGGAACTGGTGGAGAAAGTTGTGTTGAGAGGGAAAAGTACTGGTGAGTCGGTTTTTATTTTTGTTTAGTAATAATAATAAAAAAATGTTTTATTTTCGACCACTCGGGCCTAGAAAATGCGGACTATGTCCGCTACATCATTGGTTACATATTTTACACTCCTCCAGTCTTATTCACATGTGCTTTTCGTCTGTATTCATTACCTGTCGCATTAACTTAACGGCCTAACGTATTGACTTAACGGCGTAACGCATTAACTGAACGGCTTAACGCATTAACTTAACGCGTAACTAACGCTTTTTTCACTGTCATTGAGCCAATGCTTTAATGTTACTCTGTCTCTCTCACATAGCATGTATCTTCTTCCTTCCTCTTTATCCTAGTACTTATTCCACTCTTCTGTATTCCACATCTCACACGTGTAAATAATTTTTGAGATCCTCTGTCCCCTTTTTTCTTCAATTATTTTGCTACTCCCTCTACCCTTATGCAGTTATTTTTCATTATACCTCGACTCTGTTATTTTCCTTTCTATTTCTTGCTTTAGGACTTCTCTATCTCTTTCTATCAGCTCATGCTCTACCTTTATACCCTTCTCATGTGCTGTTTCCATTGATTCCCTTGACCACCCATTCCCATTCAAGTACCTTCCTCATTCTTCTATTCCATTTCCTCCTATTCCCAATTTTTTCTCCTCTAAGCAATCTTTAACTATCTTTCTACCCCCACTTTTCAAAACCTTTTCCTCATATTTACATGCCTCATGCTTTTACTTCATACATCATTAAACTTGCCACTAGGGCCTCATACGTTTTCATTTTTCTTTTGAAGTCATCTTTATATAATTTCTCTCCGATACCCCATACCTTTCTCATTACTACCCCAGCTCTTTTTACTCTTTCCTTTACATATTCTCTAGTGTTCCCATTCTTTTTGAACAAAAGTCCTAAATGTATCAATTCCTTTACTTCTTCAGTCTTTACCCCTCTCTACTCCCATTCTTTACAATCTTTCTTTCTACCCTTTTTTTCTGAAAACCATTACTTTAGACTTTTCTACATTCAGTAAATTCAGTATGCCAGTGACCAGAATCTATTTCCCTCTACAATCAGTACCCCTTCTATGCCCTTCTGAAATTCCTCTTTCATATCTGCAATGAATACCGCAACCTTTATCTTTACTTTTCTTTCCTGTACCCCCACACTCCCTCTTGCTATTCCCTTTTCTTCTATCGTCTCTTTCTTTCTTTGATTATTCCCCCACTAACCCCACCCTTTCTTTTTTCCTTTTTGACCCCTTGTAACTCCAACCTAAAACCCTTTGGCAATATACTTTTTATTCTTTCCCAATCCTTTTCTACTACCCACGCCTCCGTTAGATCTACCACTTCACAATTTTATATATACTCCCAGAATTCGCTGTTCTTTTTAATTCCTGCAACGTTCTAAATAATTGTCTTAACTTCCTCCTCTTTTTCTTGGATTGCCCTCCTCTTTTTCTCCTATTTTCATTCTTATTCCTACCACTTTCTTTTTTACTATTCTCATTCTTATCTGTCTTCCCCCTCTTTCTTACTTTAAAAAACGCGTGCCTTTCTTCTCCAGTTCTTCTTTTTCTTCATTCCATCTGCATCATTCCTCTTCTATGTAGATTTTTTAGTATCCTACCCTAACTGCCTTTCCATTATTTCTCAAATGCGGATATAATGCTGCGGATATCGATTCTTCTTTCGCCACCTACAACGGGATTGTCTAACGTTTCCTCTTCTTTGACACAGTTGCTCCATATCTTGACCTCCATACAATTTCTTGAAAAAAATCACTCACATAGTCTTTCACTTTGTCCGTTTCTCATACCAATAATCTGATAAAATTAAAGAAGAGGAAAGCGCTGAAAAATAAAAACAAGTTTTTTGGTAACCAACGTAATAGTCATCGGGAACTATTTTTTGAGTAATAATTTTTTGAAACTCCAAACTATTTTTAATATTGTATTTTTAGGTGGTTATGAAGTCTTTAAGTATCAAATTAAAATGTTGTTCTAAAAAATCTCAAAGGATAGTTTTTCTTATGAAACTTTCTTAATCGGTTGAATTAACACTGAAACGTTGATAGTTTTTCCTAAATGTTTTGTGATTGTGATTAAAAAAATAAAAAAATAAAAAAAAACGAGAGCAAAAAATAAAAAAGGGGATTTGGAGGTTTCTTTCTTCTTCTTTCTCTTTTTATTTATTTATTTCTAAATTTAAATGGGGACATTCAAGATTTTTTGACCTTAGGCATACGATGACTCTAAACAGATATCTGTTGTACCGACATATGTGATAAAGAAAAGTTTTCAAATCAAATTTCATGTGAAACGAAAAATAAGTTCCAACAAATTTCACTGCCTGCCGGATTTGAACTGACACCTCCCCTATTTATGAGAGGTGCTTTAACCAATTCAGCTATCGTAGCAGGCTAGTGAAAATTTTGAAACTTATTTTTCGTTTCACATGAAATTTTTTTTTTTTAAATTTTCTTTATCTAAGTGTCATTACAACAGATGTGTGTTGATCAGATCTCCTCTATATGAAGTTAAAAAATTAGAGTCATCTTATGCCTAAGGCCAAAAACCGCAGAAATGCATGTAATAAATATCACGGCATAAAATAGAACAATTATTTAAATATACTGGCTAAAAACACCTTCAGAAACATTGAAGGTGGGTTAACCTTTCATCCGGTTGATCAAATGCAAGTTCCAAATTTTTAACTGGCGTCCTGCGATAGCTGAATTGGTTAAAGCACCTCTAATAAATAGATGAGGTGTCAGTTCAAATTTGGCTCGCAGTGAAATTTTTGGAACTTACTTTTCGTTTCACATGAAATTTGTTTTGAAAAATTTTCTTTATCAGGACTGTCGTTACAACGGATATATGTTGATCAGATCTCCTCCGTATGAAGTTAAAAAATTAGAGTGATTGTATGTCTAAGGCCAAAAATCGCAGAAATGCATGTTATATTTGAATGTTGGACTTCAAAGAAGAATTTCAATTTTGATTTATTTCGAATTTAATTTCTTAAATTTTACTGTTTTTGTTGTTCTTTTTGATTGGAGTGTTTGTTTATATTGCAGATGCGGGAGAAAACAGAGTAGAATTACTCGAAAAGTTGTTGGCTCATCGACAAAGCATTCTGAAGGCGAGGACTTGCACTTTAATCAGACTCTTGGGAAGATTCAGCTGCAGGGCTTTGCAACATGTCTGGGGGAAAAGGTTGAAAAATGTTTTAGAAAATTTAACTACTGATGACGACTCTGCTGTGAGAAACGTAAGTTTTTGAGATTCCAGATAATGGTAAGCATCAGGGTGTCTAGCGGAACGGGAAATCGGGAAAAAGTGGGAAAAAAACCCGGAAATATAATCTAATATATTATTATTATTTATTATTTATTTATTTTTATTTTATTTAATTTTTTTCTTCTATCGCAAAATTTTATTGCTTCACGTATCGTATATGATACCATCAAGGTTTTTCAATGGTTGCTTAAGTTCTGTTAATGTTAATTATATTAGAGTTAAAAGTGTTTCTCTTAAATACGTTGAAAACTATTAGAATTCTTTATAAAATGAGCCAGGATGAAACACTTTCGTCAATTATTTAAGAAGATATTGCAAAATAGTGCAAATTTCAATGTTTCCTTAAAATTTAAATAAAATCAAATATAATAAATTTTATAAAGTTGATAAAAAAAAGTTGAAAAAATTCGAAGATATCTCGTCTTTAGGAAAATAATGATTAAAATCAAAGGAATATATATTCTAAATAAATTTGATAGAAACCTCATGATTACTTATTTCATATATTTAACAAAAATGTTTACTTCAACAGAACAAATTTTAAATTTTTCCAGCATTTTTGTTTCAATTTTAAACATGTTGCACCATGCAAGCAAAATTTTTTGCAATGATTGTGACAAGTTGCTGCAATTTTATATAAATTCACTTTTAATTTGGTTCCAAAGACATTCAAAAAAGTTTATTATATTAAATTTTATCGAGGGATTATTCACTTCTGAAATCATTTAAATTCCGTGATCCCAAAATCTTGAATAATCGGAATTAGCGATTTAAAATTCCAGATGTCTCACTGTGATCTGATGTATTCCATAAGATCTCTCAAGGATTTTTTCAAGATTCGCGAAGATTTTGGAAGATTTGAATGATTTTCGAAATCTTTGGCGAGATTTGAAACTGTTTTTCAACTGTTTTTGAGTCGCCGAATCTTGGGATCTCCAAAATCTTGCAAATCCTGTTCTGATTTTTGTGATCTTGAATCTTTTATTATTTTTTAAAGCAAGATTTACGAAGTGATTAATTCCTCGGATTTTATTTAAATTTCAAGAAAACATTAAAATTTGCACTACTTTTGCAATATCTTCTTTAAAAATTGCCAAGATGACGTCATCCTAGCTCATTTTATAGAGAATTCCGATAGCTTTCAACCTATTAAAGAGAATAAATTTTAACTTTCGTGTAATCAACGTTAAAAGAACTTAAGCAATCATCGATAAACAGGTGATCTCATACTTGCGATCGGCAATGTAGTTTCGATCAATAACTTCAGTCTGTGATTAAAGATAAGTTTTGCACGTGTAAATAAATAGTTGTTTTCTTCAAGACTTAAATTTTGTATATGTATATTATGTCAAAATTCCCATTTCTATACGTTGGTTTGGGACAAATTAAAAAAGTCCATCTTAAAATTGGTCGGGGAAAAAATGTGGTCGAGAAAAAACCGGGAATAACCCGGGAATTTCCAATTTCCTGATCACCAGACATCCTGAGAACTAATAAATTAGAACTTTAAATTAATAAGATCATAATATGGTTTCAGGCAGCTGAGGATGCGGTTAAAGAATTGAAACAACTGCCTTATTATGAGCAACAAACTCCAGTGGAGTAAGACTGAAATATCAATATACTATTAAAATATAGTATTGTATACTGTATTATAGTTTATATAAGTTTTATCTTTTAAAGCTATTCTTATATTGAAAGACTGCATTTCTACGAGTTTATAATTTCTAAGAATCTGAGATCGAGTTAGAAATAACTGAGATTATTATTCTTCTAAAATGTTATATTAGTCTAAAGTCCACAAGTAGGAGAAAATATGCTGGTAAATAAAAGTATATTTTATTCCTATGTATCAAATTACATATTATTTTATAAATTATTAGATATACATATTTTTCTTAATTAATTCTTAAAGCTAAAGCAATACTATCAACTTCTTTCGAATAGTGTACTAATATAATAGTATCCATCCTCTTTCTCTCTCATTTTTAATGAATAATCGTTAAACAATTTCGATAGACCTGATGAACGAAAATGTACATTTTATTTTGTGAGTCAGTCGAGAAACCACAAATCCAAGTCATTATAGTCTGATTGATCTTCTTTCACTTGACGTTTTTCGCAGTGTGGTTTATACATTGTTTCAACTTTGGCGACGTCTTTATCACTGAGACCAACTCGCTGACCGATAGTTATGTGCTTTATCTGCAATGCAAACAATTGATTCAAATACTTAAATTAATACTTAAACTGAAAGTAACTCAATTGATACTTAAATACTAAAATTTATTATCATCATTATTATTATTATCACGCAATTAAGCCAAATCCCTTTCTGGGTAAGCGTAACTCGTTCGGTTCTAGCCTCATTATACTGATAAACCCATGACTGATAATCTCATAGGAAGATCCATTTTCTTTATCCCAATCACATCCACTAAGGAAAGCTCTTCGCGAGGGCCCATGCGTTTCAAAAATATTTCGTTCCTGGCGTCACACTTCTTCTTATTAACAATTGTCCTCCATACATCTTGATCCTTGCATACGTACATCTTTTTCTTTCTTTATAACTATACACCTTTTCACGCAAGCTCGTTTGTTTCCGCGACTCTTTATATCTCTTCGCTTTAGAGTCTCTCTCTTCTTGGTATGTCCAGGTCTCGCTACCATACAGCACAGTGGGTGAAATGACAGAATTATATATTGCAATTTAAGTTTTATTCGCTACATTTTTACTTCTAGTAAAAGCTCGTACACTGCGAATAATCTTCCTACTCTCGTTTATACGTCCGGTTATCTCTGCATCTATCTTTCCGTCAGCAGTAATTAAACTTTCCTCACTCCTTCTTTCAAACACAATAATTTTTTCTATAGTCACAGGTTTCTTGAGACCCATACTGCCAACCATTCACTCCATATTCTTTCAGGACTTCCCAAAGTTTAGTTCTATCCACCTTATCGAAAGCTTTTTCCAGATCAACAAATGCACAGAAAACTTTTTTGTTTACTCT
>JAUMHM010000078.1:16526021-16540261 GCA_032362435.1 Melikaiella ostensackeni
AAATTGGGTCAAAATTCTCGATTTTAGGGATTTAAGGGGATTTTTCAAATTTAAGGGGAAAAAAAGGGGAAAAGGGGGAAAAAAGGGGAATAGGGAAAAAAGGGGATGGAGTGGCATCCCTGTGATTGTTTTTTTGAGATCTTAAAATTGTATACGAGAGTATGTAGGGGGTCAATCACTGTTCATGGCTGCTTACGAGTACTGTTTCTTGCAAAGGAAGCGAGAGTTCGGTGAAATCTTACGTAAGATTTCGCAACATCTAGAAAAATTAGTTTCAATCCAGCGGACACTTCAAGTACAACATATTCACATACAATAAAATAATTGTGGACTAGATTGAAGGCTTTTTCAATCTTTTTCGTTGAAAACCTACTTTCAGCAAAAAAAAGGTGGTTCAAAATGACCTGAAAATTTTTTAATTCATCAGTTTTGGATTAAACCCATTGAGGATTTGATAATTACAACAATTAAATGGTTTGAAAAAAAATAACTTTGAATTTTGAACTGTTAAACCTGTTTGGGTCCCATTTAAAATCTTTGAAAACTGTACAGGAAAATGGAAACTTATTCAAAAAATCCTCGTGTTATTCTTGGAAAAGACTTACTCGTGGAAATCCTCGAGGATTTTCAATTATCTCGCGGATTTCCTGGTGTAAATCCTATCCGAAAATGACACAAAACTTTCCGCGAGGATTTTTTCAAAATGGAGACTCAATAATAGGATCTTCCCAAAAAATTGTATATTTTTGACTATGACACTATTCACTCTAAAATCACTAACAATGCAAGTATAATTGAGAAATAGTATATTGCGCATCAAGTGGGAGGCGAAGGCCTTTTCGTGACAAGTGTTATGTTTTCAGGACGACTAATAAGAAAAAGACATTGTTGCTTCACACAGCTCGAGAATTAACGATTTATCGTCACCAGTTTTCTCCATTTCGGCACAACACTTAACCCTCTGCTTTGACCACTTTGACATTTTTAAATTAAAAGAAAGGAATAAAATATTCAGGAATATAATAATAATATATAAAGGAATCAAATATTTTATCCTAAATTTGAGGATATATTTCGGTTTTAAGGGTTTTAAGGTTTATGCATTTATATAACCGGAAGCTTTGTGTGGCACTTAATAGTTTTCGGTACAAAAAATAGAAAAGTTTTGAGAACTTGTACTTTGAAACGTTCTTTCAGTAGACAATAATGTTATATTTGTGAAATTCAGAACTATGCAAGAAAAACTAACCATTACTTGAAATAATACATTTTTTATTTTCAAACTGAAGGACTTACACTCTTACTTGCATTTTTATTAAATTCAGCCTTCTGGCTTAGAAATGATTACATGTTCACTGTACAATTTTCTTAGTTATTACAACTTCCTTAACCTAGTTTACGTATTAATTTCCCTTATATTCTAACAAATTTTTCCACCCTTTTACATTCTTTTTACATTCTTACATTCTATATTACCTTTCCATCCACACTCTACGCTCTATTCATCTCAGAATCAGTACACCTGCCCTTCTTTCGCCCTTCACATGGTTTTACCTTCACTTATTCTTTCGTCCTGAGACTTCTATCATCCTCTTTGCATATGCGAGAAAGGGTACTGATTACGCAAATCCGTACCCTTCCTCATTTTGCCTCTGCGCACCTCTCAGTTCCATATTTTCTACCTCCGCTCTACACTTATGTGGGAGTACCCTATGCCTTCTTAACCGCTTGGAATTTACCTAATTTTTGTACATAACTTTTGTACCGACTATGCCTCTCTCCTACGCCACGCACCCTACTCCGCCTTCTTGAAAAGGAGAACCGATCTCCTGGATCCGTGCTCCTCCTCATACAACCCTTCTTGCCTAGTGACTGTTATGTACAATACTCTCCCTATTGTCATTCCACCTTCAACCTCCTCTGTTTTTTCTCTTTCTCCAGGTACTTTTATCATCTCAATCTTCTTCTCAAATCATCCTGCAACACTATTTCACAAATGCCCCAAACTTGCTTCATGACCACGGACGCTATCTTCACTCCCTCCCTCAAATGCTCGCCCTAACTTCCATTTTTCTTCAACAGAAAGCCCAGGTATACGAATTTCTTCACTTCTTTTTTTTCACCCTTCCATTTCCATGAACATTCTTTATCCTTCCCTCCCCCTTTTCTGAATCTTAAAATCTTGGACTTTCTTACACTTAGAATTAGCTTCTTGCCCTCTAAGTACCTTTCTAACCTTCTCATCATTCCTTTCAGAGCTTCCTATTTTTTCGCTAATATCATAAATTCCTCTTATCCTGTCTACCAGGCCCTCATCTACCCTTCTTTTTTCTAAAACCTACCTCAGCCTCTTTCTGTCTACTGACGGAAAAGCTCCCTTCAAATCTATAAAAAAGGCGCAATATTTCCCTTTCCCACCTCTTTATCTACTACATGTAGTAATACATAAATGTTATCCATTGTATTTCTGACTTTACGAAAACCTGCCTGCGTGTCCGGAAGAATCCCTTTAATCTCCACATTTTTATTCAACCTCTCTGCCAACACCATCGCGTAAATCTTATTGAATCTTATATGCAGTATTTAGAAGCGCAATCCCCCTGTAGTTTTCTACCTTATCCTTATCTCTTTTCTTGTGTAATTAGGCAATCAAACCTTCTTTCCACACTTCCGGGAAATACTCCCCTTTCCAAACCTTCTTAATGATTCCTCTCAACCTTTCCCTTACCGCTTGCCCTTCAAATATCCAAGCTACGTTCTACATTCCATCTTCTCCTTAAAATAATTGTTCCAAATTTCTTCCCCTGTTTTATCACTTATTCCTTCCCTCCTCTTCCTAAATTTATTTATGAATTTCCATATATCTCCCTCTGATTTCATGTCCTTTATTTCGGTCTCAAACTCTTTTTGATTTTCTTCTAACTTTCTCTTACATAACTCCCTGAACTGCTTCTTGCCCTGCGCATATCTTTCCATATTTATTTTTCCCCTTTTCCACTTCCTGCATAACCTTTTAACCTCTCTCTTCCCTTTTTTAGATTCTCTATCAGACCATGCTACCTGCTAATCTCTATTTGATTTCTTATATTCTTTGACACGCAGAAATTCCTTCAACTATCTACACAGTTCTTTCCATTCTTCTTCTACCCCTATCTCAACAAATTCTACTCCTTCCATATTTACTTTGAACTTCTCTTCTGACTCTTCTGCCCACATTACCTTTTTAAATCTCCTTTCACACCTCCCCCCTTCATCTCTCTTTATCTGCCCTTCCAATTCTACATAAATGGGTTGGTGATCTGATTCCATCCGTTCCACCACTTCCATCTTCTTCACTTTTTCCCACCTTTTGTTATTTGTAATGATATAGTCTATTATTGAAACCGCTTTCCCTCTAACAAAAGTATATTCTCCCATTTCATCCCCCAATGTACATCAGGGTTTTCTCCTTTTCCTCTAAGACTCTGCCTTCTATGCCTTTTCTAATTTCCCGTAAACCTTCACCATTGTATACTGTGATTATTCTACACCTTCATTTTCCTATTCTAATTCTCTTTTCATGTATACTCTTCACTTCCTCCTCCTGCGTCCTTCCTTCCTCAATTGGTCCCTCACCTCTGTAATTATCCCGCCTTTCACTCACCCTTTATCACTTTCCCTTTTAGCCTTATATAGTATCCATTTGAAGTCACTTTAGAGTTTACGTTCAATTTTCTCTCACTCTTTTTCTTCTACCCACATTTCTATTAAGCCAACCGCATTAAATGTTTCTATGTAAGTCCAGAAGACCTTATCTTTTTTTTTAATTCCAGCCACGTTCCAAAACAAAACTCGCAAAGTGTCTTCTCTATTCTTCATTCCCCTGAGTTTAAAACCTTTACTCCCTTCTCCGAAATCTCTCTTCCTCTACTAGGTCTTCTTTCCAGGCGTCCCAAACCAACCACTTTCCCTCAATCCTAATCTTCTTATATCCCACCATGACCTCCTTCCCTTGTTATCTTTCTTTCCTCTCCATCTCTCTCAGCTTTCTCTGAATCTCCCTCCCTTTCCTAGTTAAACAGTGATCCATAAAAACTTTCGACCCTTTCAATCCTACCTTCTTTTTCATTATTTCTTGCTTTGTTTCCCACGCATCCATCTCCGCTACTACCATCTCCTTTCCTGATGGGCCTACTGAAATAACCCGCTTCGGCTTACTCTGAATCCCTAGCCTTTTCTTAAAGAATTCCTCTATATCCTCCTTTTCTACGTCTTTTCTTACTTTAAGAACCCTGACTACAATGTTATTTTTCCCTTTTCTCCTGTTCCCAACGCATTTCCATACCTTTAATTTTGTTTTCATACCCTTTTCTGCTCTCTCCCCTCTTATTTTTGCTTATTCAGTTCCTATAATTTCTTCCACTGTCACTGTGCTTTCCTCTCCTCCTATTACACTACCTTGATCTACCCCCTTTAACAGTTTCTCGATTTTCTTCAACTTCTCTTTACACCTCTTTTTCCCTTCTAACCGATTCTGCAACTTGAAAGTTCTCTCTTCCCTTTCCTTTCTTACCTCCTCCCCAGTCAACTTATCTGTTTTCTCTTACCTTCTTTATCCTTGCGACTTATCCTTTCCTTCTGGCGATCTAGGCACCATTGAACTTTATACTGTCGTCCAAATCCCTTTTCCTTTTTATCCAATCTTTTAAAATCTTTGCCTTCCCTTTCTGTCGCTCTTGTTCTCCTCAATCCAACTTCTTTCATTTCGACCTGCCCCGACTTCTTTTGCTCTCGTCTTTGGCTTGTTCTACTTGTTGTGGTGTTGAGAAGTTTGCTTCTACCTTCGAGCCTGACTACAGTCTACAGTCTACTATCTACAGACTGCAGTCTAACTGTATCTCACTTTCTGTCCCGTTTAAATTTCTCTCCCATCCAGTCGGTAACTTGCTCCGGTCCATTAGTTTCCTTCCATCTGCTACCTGTGTCTTCCCTGTTCCACTACATCAGGCCTGTCCAGCGAGGGGTGATGGGCTCAAAAGCCACATGTTACCCTTCCACCACCACTTCTCACTGCTCAGCTTGAGACCTCGGGTGGTGGTCGCTTTCGTGAAGTAGAATAGGGGGTCCAGTGCTGCAAACACGTAGTGTCTCGAAAGGTGCTTTAGGGCGACTAAGTTCAATATTAAATGAAAATAAAAATTAATTATCCTTATAAATAAAAAAAGGTACAGAATATGATAAGTATGATAGGTGAGCAATAAATCTTCAAAAATATGGTAAAGAAACGAGAAATAATAAAATTCAGGGTAGCAATACAGAACTAGATTAACCAACATTTTTATTGAAAATAGGTTTATTCTATACAAAATTCTTCAAAAATCAAATACCCATTGTGGTAACAGGATTTTTTTAAAATATATATAATTTTCTGATACAATAATTTAAATAAATTCTGTACATACAATTTTACTTGAAATGTACTTAAAATTTGAACATAGTAATAGTTCTGTTCAAACTTTTAGCAGAGACATTTCTGGGAATTATTATCATTTGATCAAACAGAAGTACATATTTGCGAAAAAAATGTCTGTCATACTGTTATATTGCGATTTTCAATTTTTAGCAAATATACCAAATATATTTGCTAATTAGTCATAATGAGGAAGAAAAGTGCTCATTAAGAATGAGCACTATACAATTATACATAAATACAAACAAAGTGGACATACCGAGATCGAATTCACAGCTAGTTTAGGGCAGGATGTGAGTAGAAATTTGTGTTTCATCTGAGATACATTTTGCAACACTGAAATAAAAAAAATTAAGTTTAAACTTAGTCGGCCCGAAGCACCTACGTCGAAACGTTTCTGCAGTACTAAACCCCCTAATTTACGTCACGAGAGCACGCGACACAAACCACCACCATGACTTTCTATTAGCGAGCTCAGGCCAGTGGAGGTGGAAAACTAACATCTGGAAAATGAGCCGTTTCGAAGAAAATTCCTGGAATTTCCCCTCGTTGGGCAGGCCTGGTCTATACTAGAGACTATAGTCTATATTTAATCAATTTTGGGTAATCCCTCATTTTATGGTCAATTTTAAGAAACATCGATGAATAGAATGAATGGATGGGTATAGTAGTCAGCCGTAAACGAAAATGACCAAACTGGGAATTGCACATTATTACAGTTTAAACCAAGCTTCTTAGAATTTAAGACAAATGTCAAAGAAAGAAAAACTATTCATTAAAACAAAAACAATAGTTAAAATATAAATTGTTAACAACAACTATATATCCATCAGAAAAGGGCCCATGTTGTCGATTCTGAGGTGATACTTTGATCCATGCTGAAATTAATCAAATTGCATTTGAGCCGCGCAAAAAGATTTTCATTTGAAAGTTCAAAATTTTTAAAACTAATAAAATGTTACCTACGATCTGAAAAATGTTGAAGAATTTTTTGTACGAACAGTTTTTAGTAGTGAACAATAAATGAAAATTATAAATTTGAAAAAACAAGTTGTACATGTTGATTCTTAAATTTCTTCAGTTTGGGGTTTTTCTGTGAACCAACAAATTTGGTTGGATCATCTAAATATTTTGTTGTCCATTTAATAATAATATTCTAGGGTTGAACCGAGACAAATTTTGTTCATTCAACCAAAACGTTTTTTGAAGTTTTTTTTAATTTTGCAGATAATTAAGTCGCATTTGTTCGTCCTCAGTCGACTTTCATATAGAATCCACCAGAAGAAAGATTCTCAAAACTAAAATTTTCGAATCCTATTTCACTAAAAAGTCACTTTTGCAGACCATATCTTCTAAACTATTAGTGCTGGTATATTTTTTTCAGTTTTTCGGGAATTTTATCCACTTTTTTTCTTTGCTACGGACTTTATATGCATGTAGAATGTACCCGTTACGACCAATTCTTAAACAAATGATTTTTTATAATTTGTCAACAATTTGAAAGCGTTCTGAAAGTTCTTCAATAATTAACATTTAATCCTCTTTTTTATCTCCAAACTACTAGTACAAACATGATAAATGGTCTATGAAATGTCAAAAACGAGTCATTTTAAAAAGGACACCATAGACTGCGATTTTTTCTATTACACATTTAAAACAGTTCGAATAAGCCATCCTCAAAATATAATAATTCAGTTTTAAATGTATAATTCTAAAATAATAACATAGTTCTTAAATAGTTTTGCATATTACAAACAGTGTTTAGTTCAATTTTGACAGTGTACAACTTTAAAGGCTTTATTTTGAATCTGCCAGTTTTGATGGCCTCAAATTTAGAATTAACAAATTTGAAAAAAAAGAATATTCTTGATTTTGAACGTGCTTCAAGTTTTCAAATCAAATTTTTTATCACAAAATTCAGCAATGCTTCGAATTTAAATTTTTTTATTTGGAAACGCCTTCTATTTCTGGTAATAATGTATAATATTTTGAACAATTTAACTTTCAAATTCTAGCTAGAAATTTGAACATTATAATTAAAAATTGTATCAACATTCAGTTAGTGGCTAATCCTAGTAAAGGCGTTTATTTTCTGATGTTTGTAGATGACGCGTTTCGATACAGGTCTGTATCCTTATCAAATCATGTTTCTTAACAAAAGATTGTTGAAAAAATTGTACTTTGGAGTTGTACAATTTTGAAAGCTGCATTTAAAACTGAAACTAAGCAGTTTCCAACATAATGTAATCTAAAATTATTCAATTTTGCACGTCTTCGCAATGTAAAATCGTTTACTTTCAAATGAATTAATTTTGAAATTATTCAATCTTGAATGCTTAGAACTTAAACCTATTATCCATTTTTTATCCAGTCAATAATTTGTGCCAGTCAATAATCTTTGCCTATCAATAATTTTACAATCTGGGAATATTCAAGCGCTCAAAATTCGAAACAAGTTGTTAAATTTTAGTGACTGTTAATTTCGAGATTTTCATATGTATGAAATTTTAATCTTATACTTATTATTTAATTTTATTGAATTTCAATTTTTAATTTTTTGTCTTATCAATAACTTGTGGCTATCAATATTTTATATTTGGGAAATATTCACGCGCTCACAATTTGAAACAGATTGTTCAATTTTTAAAGGCTGTTAATTTGAAAACTTTCAAATTTATGAAGTTTTAATATGACATTATTCAATTTTTATTAAAAAATTAATTGTTAAGTTAATCTCAATCACTTTCAATTGTAAGTTATATAATTTCACATTGGAGAGAAAATATACTAATGTCAGAAAGCCAAGTTGTTACTAATATTGTTTTAAAACATATCTACTAATCGTCAGCAGAAAAATAGTAATTCCTAGTAAAAGTTGTTACTAATTCACTTTAGCCAAAAAATCCTTACAAATTGTAAAGAAAATTGAAAAGTAGCAATGCTTATTAACATAATAAATAAACAGCTTGGCATCATTTCATTAGTAACTATTTCATTGGAGAATATTTTATTTTGAAACTACTATTTAAATATTGAAGGTCTTGAAATTAACATTACTCGACATAGAATGCTTCCAATTTTAAACTGATCGTGTTTAAAATTGTAGAATGTTAAATGTTTTAATTATTATCATTAATTTTAGTGATTTACATTTCACTGGGCCAGATAAGAAAGATTACTTCATAATTTTTTAAAATTATTTTTGAGTTTTAATTTTTGCGACGTTTTTGTTGTAAGTTGAGAAGTTGGCAACATCCAGAAAAAATTAGGATAACATTTTCTTAATTACACTCAGAGAAATTTCCTCTAAACGATAAAGGAATACTTTTACGGTTAGAAAGCAATCGTTTGAGAATTAGTTTAAAAATAGATCCCTTAACGATTAAAGTGCGAATCGTTTAACCAAGAATCGTTTCAACGATAAGCGGTTCTACTTTAGCGCGTAGGAGGCGCAGTTTAACGGTTAAAATGGGACGCACTTTTACCGTAAAATAATTGACGGTCTTCTACAGATAAGAAGGCGTGTCTCTATAATTTAGACATCATTTTAGCGTTAAACTAGATAGTTTAAGACTGCCTTGAAAGTATCTTACTTCAACGATTAGAGGACCGACTTTCTCTACATACATAGTTTCTACAGAAACTGTACAGAGTTTCTAACTTAAAACTACTCGTATATACTTCAAATTGTCCGATTTTGAATTTGAAACGTTCCAAATCAAACCATTATAAATTAGGTAAACTTAGGTTCAAAAAAAAGGAATGAAATGAAAAGCAATTGAACTTGTATCACTTCTCAATAAAAGCGTTGTAATTATTTTGTTTATAAATATCATTTATTGATAATTCCAAATTTTGCCATATGAAGAAGCCTGAAGTATACGTTACTAAACGAAAAAGATTTTACATTAGACATTTTATCCTTTTTTCTAATTAAAATAAAGGAATTTATGTTTAAACATTTTCATCATTTCTTCACCATTTTTTACCTCTGGTTTTTATTTTTAGCATATAAGAATTACCGACTTTGATTTTCTCTACCGACTTTTTACCAATCTGTTAAACTACAGCCCTGTTTTATAGATTACGTAGCAGCGAGAACCACCTTTCATTTTAGTTACAGAACGCTAACAATTAGGTGCACAGGGCACGCTTTTGGACCTTTAATTCTAGTTCTTGAAAGTCTAAGGTCCACAGGGCGCGCTGCGGTATCTCAGTCGAAATCAAGCATGAGCAATCTCCCACCTCATCTCTGGTCAAAGCATAATTTTAATACTAGTCGCGGCGAGATCCAACAGATGGCGCCAAAGTAACTGTAGATATACGGATTACTAATTTATGAATGATCACTAAACTCTATTCATGCTTGAGTTACAAGCTCAGCAGACTAATTAAAAACTCTACTTTTAATGATATAACAAATATTATGATTTATTAGAATAAAATAAACTCAGGATACAAAATCCGATATAATGATTTGAGTGTGCATTTTACAACGGCCGAATTCATTCTGAGCTCCACTGCTCCACTCTCACACCGCAAGCCTTCGCTCTTAATACCTCTTCTCTCCCTCTCGCTCGTCGCGCTTGCTCTCTCTCTACACTAGCAGGAACGACCTGCTTATAATCCCTACCACACTCCCCCCCAAGTGTTAACGTAAAAAATATATATATGTATGGCGTAGTGTAAGCATAAGGCATAAGATATTATGTTTGGCTAATGCATTTTAGATTTGTAGTAAGCCTTAAGATTATAATAATTGCACTGTTAGTTCATAAGTATCAATTAACATGGTGAAAATATTTTTTTAATTCGGACTTTCATCCAGTCACTCAATATGTCTGACAACGTAAAGTAATATTCTGTTAACCTACATACATGTATATTTTTGAACGTATAATACTCGAACTAGTCGAACAGTATTATGTTTCGATGTATATAATGATATATTTCGGAAACCGAAAACTTACATCTAGTTATTTAACACCTGGTGCGAAAGTAACCTTTTTGCGCGCGTAAGTGCGTAGTGCAGGAGGTTGAATTCCTCCCAGGTTCGAAGGATTTGTTAACATGTTCTCAATATCATCGCGTACAAAATATGCCGACTTGAAGTTTTCTACTGATACATGTTTGTTTGCGCCATTAATGTCGATTTTAAAAACACGATCAGAAACACGCTCAGTTACTTTATGCGGTCTAGTATACGATAAAGATTTTTTTACACCACCAACGCATACAAAAACATGTGAGCATGAATCTAGCTGTTTGTAGCAAAATACACGATTCTTGTATCTATGATCTACGGGAACAGGCTTTACTTTTCGCATATGCTCTCTAAATTAATCCAAGAAAATCTGCGGATCAGGCGTAAAATCGTCGTGGGTTACAAAGTCGCCCGGGATTCTTAGAGTTTTGCCGTAAACGTATTCGGCTGGGGACGCGTTAGTGTCCAATCGCACATGCATTCTTAGACCTAATAATACTGTAGATAATACTCGACTCCAATTCTGGTCTGCGTGACAAATAATCGCAGCTTTGAAAGATCTGTGCCAGCGTTCGATCATCTCGTTGGAAGCAGGGTGATAAGCTGTGGTTCTAACCCTATGACAACCTATTAATTGCAAGAGAGCTTGAAAAAGTTGGGATTCAAATTGTGCGCCTTGATCGGTCGTTAGAGTTTGTGGAGCTCCGTATCAAGAGATCCACGTATCGAAAAATGCCCTGGCTACCGTGTTGGCCTCAACATCTTTTAAAGAGGTTGCTTCGGGCCATCGCGAAAAACGATCAATTAGTGTTAGGCAGTATTTGAAACCATTTGATTCCGGTAAAGGCCCTACTATGTCCATATGGACGTGGTCAAAACGGCTTTCCGGTGCAACGAACTGCGCTGGCTTCAATTTCACGTTTTTTTTTAGATTTTTGACAATCTATGCACTCCTTACACCACTTGGTAACGTCACGGTGAAGGTTGGGCCACACGTAACGTTGGCGTACTACTCGATCAATGACTTTTGCGCTAGAGTGCGCGGGATTGTGAAACAGTTCGAAAACACGCTTGCAGAGGGATTTCGGTATATACGGACGGATCGATTGACCGGTCATTTCGCAAAATATGGCCGTGTGAGCCGGGCCCCACAATATTTTTTTTTTATTTTCAGTGGTGAATCGGTAGAATCACGGATACTCTTTAGCTCTTCGTCGAGCTCTTGTTGCCGCGCGAGTTCGCTCAATTCGACTTCGATGGGTAACCGGATTGATTCGATTCGGGAGAGCGAGTCAGCTACAACATTATCCTTCCCTGGAGTGAATTTAATGCTAGTCGTGAACTGCGCTATAAATGAGAGCTGGTTCATTTGCCTAGGATAAGCTTTGTCAGATCGTTGCATAAAGGCGTATATCAATGGTTTATGATCCGTGATAATGTCAAAACTTCTCCCCTCTACGAAATGTTTAAAATACTTTGTCGCTTCGTACATGTCGGTTAGCTCCCGATCATACGCGCTGTATTTGAGCTGACAGGGTGAAAATTTCTTTGAGCAAAATGCAAGTGGCCTCCAGTAGGAGTCTTGAAACTTTTGCTCCAGGACTGCACCCATTGCAAAGTTAGAAGCATCAGAAACGATACGGGTTTCAGCATTTTCGGAAGGGTGAACGAGGAGAGCGGCATTGGCGAGATCGTTTTTAACCTGATGGAAAGCCGCCTCGCTCTCAGGAGTCCACTTGATTTCCCGTGTATCGTTTTTTTTTTAAATTTCGCAAAAATTCGTTTAGTGGTGCTTGAGTGACGGCAGCATTTCGCAAATGACGACGGTAAAAATTAGCTAGACCGAGGAAACAACGTAAATCTACCACGGTTTTGGGATTCGGGTATTCTGCACTAGCCTTTACTTTTTCAGGAGTCGGACGGCACCCCTCTGAATTTATTAAATGGCCTAGGAAAACTAACTCGGTTTTTGCGAATTCACATTTTTCTGCATTTATAGTTAGGTTAGCTTCCTTGAGACTCTGTAAAACGACCTTAACATGTCCCTCATGTTTTTCCACGGAATCCGAAGCGATCAGAATATCGTCTATGTACGAGAACACAAACTCTAGGTCACCTAGTGCGCAGTGTATGTAGCGCTGAAAGGTCTGACCAGCGTTAGAAAGACCAAAAATCATGTAACGGTACTCGTATAGACCGAAAAGGGTTATTACAGCTATTTTGGCAACATCTTCCGGAGCTACTGGAATTTGTTGATAAGCGTTCCGAAGATCTAATTTAGAAAAAGTCTTTTTCTCACGTAAGTTAACAGAAAAGTCTTGGATATTTGGTACCGGATATTTATCGGATACAGTGGCCGCGTTTAACTTGCGATAATCCCCACAAACTCTCCAGCCACCCTCTTTTTTGGCTACTAAATGAATCGGGCTAGCCCAAGGACTACTGGACGGTCTACATATACCTAGCTCGACCAGACTTCGGAATTCAGCCTTTGCTACTTTTAATTTTTCCGGGGGCAAACGACGTGGACGTTCTGCGACAGTCGGACCTTTAGTGATGATGTGATGATAAACATCTGTGATTTTACTTTTTGTGTGTTGTTCTAAACCCACGATTCCGGGAAATTCCGAAAGGATTTTCGCAAAATTTGAATTTGGATTAATAGAACTTATTGATAAGAACGACATGGGTACAGGCCTGACAGTACCGGGAGCGAAAGGGTTTGTTTTCGAATCTATTAGTCTTCGATAGGTCAGATCTGGCAGCAAATGGTAATGAGCGAGAGGGTCGGCTCCAATGATAGGGCTCTCGACATCCGCAAGAACGAAATTCCAAGTGAGTAGTCAAAAACCGATATGTAATGTGCGGCAATCACTGCCGTAAGTGTTAATTTGATTACCATTTGCCGCGTATAATTTAAAATCGCTCACTATGTGTTTACTTAGTGTTGATACCGGTATTACGGAAACTTCGGCTCCAGTGTCAATTAAAAAGGTCTGACCTGTTACACGGTCAAAACCGTGGAGACGGTTTGAAAAATATTGACCCCCACTCCATCTGTTGAGACCCAAAAGAAAAAAATTGCTGGAAGGATTGTCCAATAAAGATTACTTTTTATTTCAGCTTATCATGTATATTTTCGTAAAAATAACTCCAAAGCGGTGTTTTTGTAGCCTAAACTCATTAGTTTGGTATCGAAAAGAAATACCTAAAGGTTAAACATCTTTGGGCATCCGGAACCCATTAAAATATTGGAAAAAGTGTGAAAAATTGCAGTTTTTATCAGTTTTTAAAATATTTCTTCACTTCAGAGGATGCTACTTTAAATTCGTCACAACAAGATTTGAAGCGCATGAAATCCCTTTCAAGGGAAAATTGATAAATAAATTAAAATAAAAAATAGTCAACATTCTGGATTGTTTGCTTGCATTTTTTAAAATGTAAAGTTGCAATTACGGATTTTCGCAATTTCAATTCCGTGTACTATTAAAACCGTATCTGTAATAAAAATCATATTGATATAAAAAATGCAGTTATAATTATCTGTAAAGTACCGGAAAATGTAACTGTATCTGTAAACAAGTATAACAGGTTTAAAAACTGTATAAAAATAAACAAATTAAGAATTAAATTTCTTCTGATTTTTAGGCTTTAAATTCTTGGTAAACAAGGATTTTAGCGATAAGGAAGAATATGATTGTATTTATCTAGTATGGATGAATGGACGGTTTATTTCAAAAAATTGTTAGGAGGGGTGGATAGCAAGGTGAGAGGGGAAGGTAGAAAGATCAAGGAGGGAGGCATGGA
>JAUMHM010000078.1:16546252-16575313 GCA_032362435.1 Melikaiella ostensackeni
TCTTAACCCATTTCCAAAATAATTTCTTATTTCTTTCAAAATCATTTTGCATTTTTTTTATCTTTTCCCGCTTTGATTTTATCGTGGCTTTCTTTGACTAGTATCTTTGATTTTCTGTTTTTATCCCTGTGATCATTTTCTAGTCTAGTCCTCTCCTCATTGCTAAGAACCTTAATATTCAGCTTTCTTGGTTGCGCTTGCCTCTTCTCGTTAAGGCCACGTGGATTTCGTGATTCCACCAAGCATCTCCAGTTTTTCTTCCTACAGCCTCAGTACCGCACACTTCAGATGCACTCTTAAAGAGTACTTCTGCTTTCTGCAAATTCTTTATTTTAACTCGCGTCTGTTTCGACTTATTACTAATTCTTCTTCTTATTCGTCCTTGACCTAGGTTTATTTTTGAAATTATGAGGTAGTGATCCATCCATATGCAGAACCTCTCATAATCCTTGTATCTCTAACTAGCCCTCACAGCCTCTCATTCGCTACAACAAAGTCAATCATACTGTGGCTTTCGCTTCTGCATCAAGTATATATGTGGATCATTTTATGTCTGAACCAAGTATTTGTATTGAACAAGCCGTCACCGTTTGTTTTCGGATGTCCGAAATGACCAAAAGTATTCTGTCGGTACCTTTGCGTTGCACACCAACCCAGCCATTCATATCTCCGAGTCGAATGATTCTTTCCATAGGATCGCAAGTACCTACAATGTCATTTAACGAGTTCCAGAAGGTATCCTTTACATCTCTTCTGTCCCCATCAACTGGAGCATAGCATGTCATAATGAATAGCCTTCCGATTCCCCCCTTCATTCTAACCCATAATAATCTTGGAGATACACACTCATTCTTTTTGACATGCTATTTTGCTCTTTCATTCGTTATCAGACTGACTCCTTGGCTACCATGTAATTCGTTATCTACTCCTAACCAATGTTCGAGTCCATTTTCTGTCTTATCTCACATCCTTTCTTCTTTGTTTCGGGTGCACATGAAATGCCTAGCTCTCTTACACGCATTGTAATCCGCAATTTTCTTTCCTTAAGATCATTTGCACCTCTAGCATTCCAAACATCAGTCTCCATTTATCTCCTGAAACTTTTCTGAGGGCATGCCTTTCGTCAACAAAAGTGTCAATTCAATCCGAGACTAGATTACTATTTGTATTTTCCGTTATTTAAAGTTTACACCCAACTACCAACTTGATTCGATGAATGTTTTCTATAAGTATAGAATCATGTCCAAGCTAAGCAGCTAAATCCTCATAAGGTAGTGTGTCCATTCACAATGTCATTCCCACCAAACTTTGGTTATTCAAAGGATAGTATGAAGACAAAGCCAGAACCAAAGGAGTTATGATCGGTCTATGTTGCATACTGAGGAGGACACCAGCTCCTTGTAGTATGGTCTTAAAGTTGGAAAAAGACGATTTATAACTTGAGAAATTTGATAAGAATTCTCAACTCTAAATAAAACTTGACAAGGTTTGAAACTTCCATAAATTTCCATTACCCTCCAAAAGTTTTCCAGATTTCCAAAAGCTGAAAGAATGTTCAAAATTTCCATAAATTTCCAAAAGTTTCAAACATTTCCTATCCATTTCCAAAACTTTCCATAAATCTCCGGCAATTCCCCAAAAATGATGAATGTTTCTCTTATTTCTATTTTCTATTTATATTTCTATATAGAAATAACAGAAATAGAAATACAAGAGTTTGATCATATTCGTTATATGAAAAATAAAAAAAAATTCGTTTGAGAAATTTTTTTAAAGTTAATTGTTAGAATAGAAACACATCGTAAAGGAATTTTTTACCTTTGGTTCGATTGTGGGTTCGTCGTTTTTTGAAAATGCGAAAGCGCTATAATGCATTACACTGCCATAATCATACTCAACTCCAAATTCAGTCACAGTATTATTATCGAATTTTTTGAAGTTATGTTCTCTACCTATAAAATTCAAAAGGTCATATAATTCTGAGAGTTTTTTTTTTATAATTGTAGGTTTTAATTTCATCAAAATTAATTGTTTTGCTATCATTACTCAGTTTCACAATTAATAAGAACTGAACAAAAAAAAAAAGATTTCAAATTTTAAAATTGAAGTTCTTAAAGAACATTTTCAACCTTGGATATGTTTAACTTGAGAAACTTGAAATACTTCATTTTTCAGTCTGGATAGAATTCGATATTTCTTGAATATTAGATTAAAATTACCAACAGAAAAACTTATTTCTTTATCTATTTAATAATGTTTTTATTGTATAAATAAATAATAAAAAGATGATAAAAACATTTTGCAAAAAAAGTAACAAACTGAAACAGAAATTAATTTATAATTGACATGTTAAACTCGCTTTTGGTAAAAAAATTCATAACATTTATCAAGGACACGATTCATTTGACCTATCATTTTATTTGAACGCCTTAAACAGGCAACCACAAATACTCTTCTGCATGTGTGTTGTATTTGAAATATATAATTTCACTGGAGTAATTTTTTCTATTGAATTTTTAATACGAAAAAATTTAGCTGAAGTAATTTTGTAGTCATTAAATCTAAAAGAATGTGCGATTTCTATTTTTCAGTAACTTGTGTAAAGTTACTATTGTTTGGACATCCATACAAAATTTATGTGTTAATTCCAAAATATTGATTAAAAAATGTGTTTTAACAAACCTTTGTATCACATTGCAGTCAAAAACTGACTGGGAATATAAAACTTAAATCTTGTTAATGTTCAAGGGAATTGAATTGTAAAAAGGAATAACAAAAATATGTTTAATAAGGTGATCCAAAATAAGGTTTCAAAAATTTTTTTAATGGCTCCCCTACAGATTGTTTTTTTCTGGTGTAAAAATATCTTCTGAATTTTGACAGAATTACAACAACAACAAAAATGTGAAAAATTGTTTTTTTTTTATTTAAACTGCCGTTGCTAATGGATTAGTTTAGCTTGGCTTAATTTCTCCGAAATATATCACCCACATTTCTACAGAATTTAAAAAATAATATTTAGCGGTCTCGCATACCCATTTTTTCAAAAAATTCTTATTTTATTTAAATCTCAGCAGTTAATGGAATAGTTTACTTTGGCATACATGCATTATATGCTTTTGTATTTCAGAGTAAAATAATCTATTAACAGCGCCAATCAATAAACAATAAGCAATTTTTTTGAAAATGGGCTTGAGAGACCCCGAAATGTTGTTCTTAATTCTCCCAAAATTCAGGACACATTTTAACACCAAAAGGGGACGACTGAAAAATTCCGAAAAATATCATGCCCGACTATGTAAAATTTCTGAAAAAAATTCGAAATAGAAAATTTTTGAAATTATAAAATTGCCGACAATTTAAAATTTCCGAATTGGGAAATTCCCGACAGTTCATAATATCACCGAATTCGCAAATTCCCGATAAAAGATAATTCCCGACATTATAAAATAATCGGCATAGGATAAAAATTTCCTAATTTTCTATTAATTTAATTTAATGATTTCCTTATTTTATAGAATATTGTAACTAATAACTGGACAATAGTAGGTTTAAAGAATACGGAAGGAAATGAAATGGCGGAGGTATTGATGGTATCTGAGAAAGGCTGAGGTGTTAGGGGAAAGGTAAGCAATGTAAGAAGACAAGATACAATGGTAAAAGGAGATAGTATTGGCAATGGAAATATGGGAAGCAAAGCAGGATGTGATGAAAAACAAATATAGATTGGGTACGAAGAAAGTGTATATTGACCATGATCAGACATTCAAAGTAAGAGAAATTCAACGGAAAATGAGGGATGTAGCAAAAGAAAACACGATAAAAAGGAGGGTGAGGGTAGGTTACCAAAAAGAATGTATTTAGAGGTAATACTATGCTTGGAATGAGGACAGAGAAAGGTTAGAGAAAAGCGAGCTTTTTTAGAAAGAAATACGAAGAGAAAGAAAAAGTACAAAGGAAAGAGTAAGAAAAGTAAAAGGAATAGGAAAAAGATACAAGTTATAGAGGAAGAAGTCAAGTTGAAAAAAAGTAGAGCATGTGGAAGAAGAAGGAAAAGGGTTAAAAAGAGTGATAAGCAGATAATAGGAAAGGAAGTTTAAAATAAAAGGGAAATGTGAATAGTGAAATGCAGAATAGTGATTCTGCCCCATTTTTCTTTTTTTTACCCTGACTAGATACAAGGAAAAGAAATGAATGACATAAAAAATACATAGAGAAGTTTATCAAGAAGCAGGAAGAAGAAATATTAATAATAAGGGGGAACTTTAATGCAGGAATAGGAAGGAAAGGTAATACGTATTTGGATGAAGTGAAGGAGTAAGGTGTTCGAAAGATCAGACAGTAAATAAGGAGGGTAGGCTACTATTAGAGGTGTTAGGGGAAAGGAGGTGCTATATACTCAAAGGCAATAAGAAAGGAGACGAAGAATAGGAGTTCACGTATGTAAGAAGCAATTTGTTTGCAGTTATAGATTATTTAGTGACTAACATAGAGGGCTTGCAGAGTGTAAATAAAATGAAAATGGAAGATAGGGTCGAATCGGATCATCACCGAATAGAAGTGTACCTAAAAAGTAGATTGGAGAAGGATATAATAAAGAATAAGGAAGAAATAGTTGAGAAAGAAGTGTGGACAGATGAAGCAAGGGCAAAATTATGTAAAAAAAGAGAAAATTAGAGTTTGAAGAGATCATGTTGAACGAAGTACGAGAGGAATCAAACGTAAAGGTTAGGAGTACCAGAAGTAAAAAGAAAGTTAGGAATAAAACAGAAAAATATAAAAATCTGACGAAAGTTTAATGGGACGAAGAATGTAAGGAAAATAAAAGAGAAGAAAAAGCAATTAGAGGAGGAAATCAGCATAGCTTAAACAGAAGGGAAGGCTTGGTTATTAATAAAATGAGGAAGAAAAAAAGGAGGATGGGGGATGGGATTAACGTAGGTGATTGGGGGGAAAGTATTTTAAAGAAATGTTTCAAGGCGCAAAAAAATCGGGCAATTGGCAGAGAAGCAAAATAGAAGAAGACGAGAAGGAGTTGAAGGATGAAGAGATAGAAGTTTAGATTAAAAGATTGAACGAAGGCAAAACAGGAGGTAGTGACAGTTTAGGTAACGAGGCGTTATACGGTAGCCGGGAATCAAGGAGGTTGAAAGAAGTAGTGAAAAGAGTATGAAATGTTGAGGGATTCCCAAAGGAATGGAAGGGGAGGTTAAAGAAAGAGGTAGAGGCAAAAGGGATACTACCAGAAATTCAGGCAGGTTTTAGAGAGGGTAGAAGCACGACAGATAACATTTACATATTACAGCATGTTGTAGAGAAGAGTTAGGAAGAAAAGGAGGAAAAGTGTGTGCTATCTTTGTCGATCTAAAGCTGCATTTCCGTCGGTAAGAAAAAAGCTGTGGGAAGGAATGGAGAAGAAAGGAATAAAGATAGGACTGATAGAAAGGATGAGGGAAATTCATTAAGAAACGGGAGATAAGGTATTGGTGTTAAAACATCAGAAGAACTCTGGAGAGAGTATGGTTTGAGAGAGGGCTGCCAAGTGAGCCCATTCCTGTTTGCCATCCTATTTGCGGTGTTCATAGCAGACATGGAGGAGGTATTTAAAAAAGGATTAGAAGGAGAACTAGTGTTAGAAGGAGACAGATTTCGGTCGTTGGCATACGCGGATATTGTACTGGTAACTAAAGAGGAAGTTTTGGGAAATATGATGGAAAGGCCAGATAAGTACTTAGAAGAAAAGGAACTGATTTTGAATATGGACAAGTCTAAGGTATCAGGTTTTGAGAGAAGTAGAAGGAAGAAATAATAACCATGGAGAGGGGAAAAGATTGAAGAAGTGAAGTAATTTACGTATCTGGGATTTTTACTTATTAAAAATGGTAACATCAAGGATCACGTTAAGGAAAGATTAAAAAGAGCATATATAGCAATGAGAAAGGTTTGGGGTATAGGGGAGAAATGATTTAAAGATGATTTTAAGAGAAGAATGAGAATGTTTGAGGAGTTGGTATCACGTGTATAAGTGTATGGGGTGGAGATTTGGGGGTAGAAGGAATATGAAGAAGTAGAAAGATTGCATGAGAAGTACATTAGATGGACTCTGAGACAGGACAGATGGACGCCATGGCATTGCAAATACGTAGAGATGTTAATGAATAGTGACGATATAACAATTTTTAGGGCATATCTGAAAGAAAGAGAATGTGCAAGGGGGTTGGGTATAGGAATTGAAGAAAGTCAAAAGAGTTGGTTAAGGAAATGCATGAAAGTGGAATGAAGGTACAACAGAATTTGATAGGAAAGGATAAAGAAGTAATGAAGCAAGGAATAGAAGGGACAATAGCGGAGGCAAGGTTTAATGAACAATGTAATTGGATAAGGGTAGATGGAGTAGCAAAATAATTGAAGAAAAAAGGGGACAGAGGATCTCAAAAATTATATACGCGGGTAAAGTATGGAGATACAGAAGAGTGGAATAAGTACTGGGATAAAGAGGAAGGAAGAAGGTGTATGCTTTGTAGGAGAGGTAGGGGTACATTCAAACACTGACTGGAAGATTGTGAGAAAATATAAAAAGGAAGTATGACAGTGGGAAAGACTTTGCATGAAAATATGAAAATAGAGGTGGTGGAATGGCTCAGGGAATTAGAAAGGAAAAGAAAGGGAGAAAAGATCAAGTGAGAATATACAATAAGAGGAAAAAATGTAAAATCTGTTGGAACTGAGGTTGCAATAAGAACTGACGAGAAAAATGGTATACAGCGAGATGAGAAAAGCGATGCGTGTAAGCGATAAATTGAGGCGATGCGTTGAGGCGATGCTTCAAGGCGATGCGTTAAAGCGAAGCGCTAAGGCAATAAGCAAATATTAAGACGTCAAAGCGACAAACTAAGGAAGGCAAATGTGATTAGTTTAGTGTTGTAAAGTCATCAGTCGTTGATTAGTCATCAATTAGTAATGATTAAGATTAAGTTTGAAAAATGAAATCTTACCAGGTTCGATATTATCCCAATTAATGATGACATAATTGTCACGATTAGCAGCACTGTGTTGATGATAAAATCCTATGGCGTGCATAAATTCGTGAACAGCCACTCCATGGCGAACGCAATTTGGTGTCTGCAAATTAAGGACTTGTCCTTGGCGTTGACGCCCCACCAAGGACCAACAGCCCGAATCTGAGCCTTGCACCGTAACATAATCCCGGTCGCTCTCCTTGTAAGGCCGGAAGCGGAGACACGTCCTATTGTGATACTCTTTAATGGCTCCCATTATCACAGATATTTGTTCTTTATCTAAAATTTTCATTGTAATTGAAAGTAGGTGATTGATTACGACTGTCAGTCACAGCTGACACCAATTGCTCACAACAGTTCTTGACTTAGATTAATCAATTGATCAATTTTCTTTATCTTTCCAGCTAAATTTCGCAAGACATGAAGATAATGATGACCACAATGGAATTGATAATAATGAATGATAGATATATTTAACAAGCATTTTTCTGCCGAATTTCTTTGCCTCCTTATCGAATCCATTGATGCTAAATTCGAATAAAAAATAGATACTGTCAACCGAGGCTATTTTGGGACAAAAGAGACGATTTTTTTGTTTCGAGCTTCGCCGAAAAACTGAATTTGAACTGAAAATTTTTTGAATCATTCAGGCATGTTTTGAACATTCTTCTGAAGGTGTCTCGTCAGTTCCATTAGGAAAAAAAATTTTTTGTTGGAGTTGCCCGGACTTAAATTTTGTCAGAAAATAGCCCCGTGGTTGGGGCTTTTTTGGGACAAGCTTTTTGTTTGGCAATTATAGTAGGCAAATAACTTTTTTTTGGTCTCAACCATATGGAACTTTTCCAGTAGGTCTTCTAGAGTAAAATTTGAAAAGTATCATTAAAAAATATTAACTTTTTTAGAAATTGTGTATAAAAGACGAAAGTAGAACACTACAATTTCACGAAAATTCAGTTTTATTCTATTATTCTTATTACTTATTTATTCTATTATTATTATCTATTCTATGCTATTTTCTTTTTAGAGCCCCCTGTTATTATTAAAAATTAAATTTTTATAAAATATTAGGTTTTAGTTTGGTCCCAAAATAGTCCCTAGGATCTTCAATATTATGACAATCACATGCTTTACAAACGAGGTCAAAGTTAATTTTTGATGTACTCTTCGGTTTTGATAACAAATTTCTACACACTTATGAATTTTTTTTCCTTCCAGATGAAAAATGCACTATTAAAGCTTTATGCACTCTATAGACAATATTTCAAACTATATTTAGGCCAGGCGCCAAATTCAAAAACTCAGATAAAAAGTTTACTTGAATCAAACAAACTTTTTTCTTGGGTAGACATTGAAATTTGGTTGAATCAATCCAATTTTGGTTGATTCAACAAAAAAGTTAATTGATTCAAACAAAATTTTTGTTAAATCTACCAAATATTTATCTACCAAATGAATTGATAAAGCCAACTGAAAATCAGGTTGAATCAAAACAACCTTTGATTGAATCAACTAAACCTTCGGTGGACCATATAGCAACGCATTCATTTGGTTGATTCAACCAAATTTTTGTTGAATTAACCAAATTTTTTTTAGTGTAACGATTTTAGGGATAAAAAACTAGCGTGTTTCAAAGTAGTCCCAGTTGACGGAACCTAATTTAGGGTACTCAAAAAAATTTCGAATTTTTTAATTTTGCAAACGCTACTGCCTGCATTTTTTTCATACTGTCCGAAATGGCCCCTAAACATTTTTCCTCATGAAATAATATGCACATGATTTCTTCTATAATATTAAGAGAATATTTTCCTTAATGAATAATTTAAAAATATTTATACTGGGTGTCCAAAAAAATCTGGAATTTCGAAATACACAAAAAATACATTTTTTTGTAATAGTTTAAAGGTTCCTATAGTACTTTTCAATGTATTCTTAGATATAATTTACTTGAAAAGTATATAAGCTAGTTAACTGAAAATTTGACTCTTCTGCTTGTATTTTTTCAATTTTATTATCCGCAGCCTAATTGACTGGAAGAAAGTGAAAAAGTAACCTCTTTAAGCCGAAAAAAGTGACCAAAAGTAACTAATTTCTAACCTAAAAAGTGACTAAAATTGACTAAAAGTGACTACTGTGCATTAGTAATGTGGCCAATGTTCTTTTGAAATCAGAAGAATTCAAAACAATCCCATGAAATTGATAAGAATTCCAGGTGAGTTTTGACGAATTCAAGATAAATTCATTAGAATTCAGAGATCAGTAAAACTGGAGTAGATTTAAAAGAATTCAAGGGAATTCAGGAGACTGTGATAAAATTCATAAGAATTTGAGTGAATTAAAGAAAATTTTTTAATTAAAAAATTTCATTAAATCCAGTGAAATTTGAGTAAATTTAAAGGAATTTAAGGGAAATGAGAAGAATTCGATGAAATTCATGAAAACTCAAGGTGACTCAATTCAAAAATATTTAAAAAATTCATTGAAAACATTCACTTTGGAGCGAATTTACAAAAATTGAAAAGAATTTGATAAAATGCTCAAGAATTCAAGGTGAGTTTGAAGAAATTTAGGATAAATTCAATAAATTCAAGAGATTTTTGGAGATTTTGAAAGAATTCAGGATGAATTAACAAGAATTCAAGGCGAATTGTGAATTTATTCAAATGAGTTGCAAAAAATCAAGAAAATCCAAAATATTTCATTCATTTCAGTAAAATGGAATTGAAAAAAATAGTTGAAAAAATATTTTAAGAATAATTAATTAAATAGAATTTGAGTGGACTTAGATTAATTTAGGGGAAATCAGAAGAATTCAATGAAATTCAAAAAATCTCAAGGTGATTCAATTCAAGAATATTCAAAAAATTCATTTAATTCATTAAGTTTTGAGTGAATTAAAAAAATTCAAAAGAATTGAATGAAATTTCCAAGAATTCGAAGTGAGTTTGAAAGTCTTCAGGATGAATTAAGAAAAAAAAACTAGAAAAAATAAAAAAAATCCTTTGCATTGAATGAGGTTTGATGAATTTGGAAGAAATCAAGTGAATTTAGAAGAATTTAGTGTAAATTCAAAAAATTCAAGTGAATGCAACAAAATTTTTAAGATACAAGAAAATTCCGTTGAATTCAGATAAATAGGAGTGAATAGAAATCTGATGAAATTCACAAAAATTCACAGTGAAATTAAAAGTCTTTAGGCTGCATTAAAAAATTGAAAATCCAAAAAATATCTATTGAATTCAGTAGATTTCAAGGGAATTCTACAGAAATCAAAGGAATTCAATAGACTTCAAAGGTCAATTGAGTGATATTTTCATTTTAAAAAGTGACTATAGTGGCTCTATGTTTTAAAAAGTCACTAAAAAGTAATTTGGAAAAAAGTGACTAAAAGTTACCTAAGTGTACTATCGGAATTAAGATTTTTTCTCTCAGACGGTATGAATTTTTTGTGATATATTCATTATGGAGAATATTTTCTTCAATTTTTTTTTCATTTTTTTTGTATGTAAAAAAATCGGAAACTAAGAAAATTCATTTTCACGCCTAGAATGGCCTAGCGAAACGTCTAAATATTTAAAAAAAAAAAAATTCATAGCGGTATTTTTGATCGAAAGAAATTTAGGGGGTAATCCTTTCAACATTCAAATTTTCATAGGTCACTCTAACCTACACTACCATCGGAAATTATCAACACGGCTAGAGTGAGTGACACTAAAAGTCACTGATTACTTTGAAACACGATATCACGGTTAAAATAGAAGCTAAACATTTTTTTTTAAATGGGTAGAAATATTTTGAAATTCCACGTCGAATGACTCCCAGTAGAGTTAGTTTTGATTTTTTGAAGAGTTTCTATTGCATGAAAAGTTTTTTTAAAATCCAATAATTTCTTAAATTTTCTACCTCGAATTCAAGTCGTGTCGTGTCCTAGGAAAGTTGTGGCAAACATCTGAGATTTGAAGAATATAATATATGAAATCTTATCTTTCATTTAAGTCTATAAAAATGAAAAAATCTTCACTGGTTCCAGATATATGACTGAAAATGCCGAAGCGTGTCTGTGTCAAGTTTCAGTCGGCTTAAGCCGCGAGGCCGGCTGACAGTGGCTGCAGCCGACTGAAACTCGACGCAGTCATGCTTGGACATTTTTATTAATATCTCGGGAACCCGTCAAAATTTCTTAAGTTTTCTGAATTTAAATTAAAGATTAGATTTTAAAAATAAGTTCCTCTAAGTTTCAGATTTTTGCCACAACTCTCCTAGGCCATACCACGAGCTGAAGTTAAATAAAAAAACTCGGTAAGTTTTTAATTAAAAAAAAAAAATTCTCACGTGATATATTCTTTTCAAATAGGCGAAAATATCTCTACTGGGGGTCATTTGATGCGGAGTTTAATAAGCTCTCTGACTAAAAAAAAAATCTAGCTTCATTTCCGACCAAGCTATTGTGTTTGAGAATCATCAGTGATTTTCAGCACCGCTTGAGCTAGTCGTGTAGATACTTTCCGACGGTAGTGTAAATGGTGAATAAATAATAGAAATTAGACTACAAAAGTGGCTTGTGAATACCAAAATCTTCTTCTTTGATAAAATAAGGTACGACTCCATCGGCCCATCTCAAATTATCGTTTAGAAGTCCATTTTTATTTGCAACTTCAGGAGCTGCCATCATTATATCTCCCTCGCGCAGTCCACTCAATTCCCAAATGTTTTGTTTGTCCTCGGGCTTCCAAGCTTTTAATCGCTTTGCTGAAAAGTTCATATTTTTAAAGTTTGAGAAAATCGCAAAGTTTTTCGGAATTGCTCTACCGTCAGAAATTATTTACACGGCTAGCGCGAGTGGCACTGAAAATCACTGATGCCTTTGAAACACGATAACTTGGTCGCAAATGAAGCTAGATACTTTTTAAAAACCGATCAGAAACCTGATGAGGTTCCACGTCGAATGAGCCCTAGTAGCGATATTTCTGAGTTTTTGAATAGAATATATAACGTGAGAAGTTTTTGAAAAAAAATCTAAGAATTTTTCGAATTGTGTACCTCGATTTCAACTCATGTTGCCTTAAGAAGATATCTTGGAAAATTGCAGCAAAAATATGAAATTCACAGGACGCGATCTTTGAAATCTTGTCTTCAATTATAGCCGAGAAAAATTCAAAAATCTTCACAGGTTCCCAAGATATGACTAAAAATGTCTGAACCTGTCTGCTTCGAGTTTCATTCGGCTTTAGCCGCAAGGCCGGCCGACAGCGGCTTGAGCCGACTGAAACTCGAAGCAGATACGCTTGGACATTTTGAGATATATTTTGGAAACCCTTGAAGATTTCTCAAGTTTTCTTGGTTTAAATTAAAGACAAGATTTCAAAGATTGCGTCCTGTGAGATTCAGATTTTTGCCACAACTTTCCTAGGTCATGACACAAATTGAAGTCGAGGTAAAAAATTTTTTAAATTCTTAAATTTCTGTTTAAAAACTTCTCACATGATATATCCTCTTCAAAAAGTCAGAAATATCTCTACTAGTGGTCATTCGACGTGGAAATTCATCAGCTTTCTAAAATTTTTGAAAAAAATTGCCTCACTCTATTTTTGACCGATTTATCGTGATTGAAAGTCATCAGTGATTTTTAGAACCACTCGCGCTAGCCGTGTAGATAATTTCCGACGGTAGTGTATTCAAAATAATATTCAATCAAATGAAATAAAATTCAAAAGCCAGACGATAACTTATAATTAAGAATTACCAACTGCTTCTTTATCATAGTCTTTCTCAAAAAAGACTTCAGTCCTTGGACCAGGTGGTATCGGCTTGCCTTGTTTCGCAGGATATCCAGCACAAATTCCCAAACAAATTGTAAATAGTATCACTCGCGAGCAGAACATTTTTTACTCACCTTGGGCAAGAAATGTTTAATTCTTTTCAAAGAAAAAAGACAATAACAGTCCTTATATATACGGCGATTATTTATTTAGGACAATGCATAATTGTATGTTTCACACCAGGAGTTGTCAATAGATAGCCATGCAAAAAGGGCTTATCTACCTACTATAACGTATTCCTATCTAAGACAGGAAATGCTTTGAGGTCATCTTTGCAATCGTTTTTATTTACTTACAAGGATTGATTTTAAATAAAAAATAAAAAAATAAAAGATATTAAATGTTTATAATTGATATCGTTCCGTGCACCTGTCGCGTAAGAACTGAGTCCAAATATCTACCTCATGGATTGTCCTTTATTCGAATATCCATTTGCGTTCAATAAACTTATGTTATCTTTCTATGGAGCGAAATAAAGTATACAAACCACCGGATTTTTTATCATTTTATCACCTTACATTTAGATCAGCACTGATAAAAGAAAAGTTTGTCATCACTTAATTTAATGAATATTGGAAGAGAGTCTGATTCATTTCTTTATAATTTATATATATTTTTTTTTTTGAAAAAGGGAAACGAATAATAACGGGTCGATTAATTTAAATCGATTAATGCAATCATAAATGATTTCAGAGAAAGAATAAGTGCTAGCTTAGAAAAGAATATTGTTTGTCCGTTCATCTTCCGGGTTCATGAATGATTATATATTTGTAAATATTTGTTTATTATTGTCCTTCCTAGATTTCTTATTTTCATTTTATTTTAAAATTACCAAATGTTACTTGAAAAATATAATATTTCGTATATTATTCCATAGTTCGTAATACTTTTTGTAGTCCGAAAGGAAAAAGAGTACGGTGGGAAATAAACTTTAATTTCCAAGCAAAATTTCCAGTTTTCTGATCTTCTTTATTTTGTTTATACTCTCTCCCTTTTACGTGCTTGAGAGTCTTTACAGAACCATTGTATGTTTTCTTATCGACAATCCTTATATAATACCTTACCGACTATTTCTCACATATCGACTTAACCACTGTTCTTACTCCTAGACGCTTGCGATCTTGCCCTGGGCTTCCGTCTCCTCTTACCACTACCAATCTAAAAATGGAACTCTATTTCGCAACACTACTTCATTACTCTTCGTCTTTAAGAGTCAAATGGCTTTTGCCTACCCCGCGTAACCCATCCCCCCTCCTCACTCTTTCTCTCTCTTAACTCTTCCACCATCTTCATCCATTTTTCGCCCTGACCAATCACCTGTACACCTCTCACACCTCTAACACATGCAACCATGATTCCTGCTTATACCTACGTACTCTACACAGATTCTCCTCTTCATTCATCTAATACCTACATGCTCTTACCCCCTCTCCTGTACCAAATCTCACCACACTAATCCAATTGCTCTCGTTCCTAATTTTTTGCAGGTATTCCGGATCTCCCTCACTCTTAACCATCCTATACTAGCTGTTGTACCTTGACTTCGAGATTTCTTCCCATCCTTCCTTTCCCTGCTTTGCCATCATCTCTTTCTTTTAGATTCTCTATTCCCTACCATTTCGTATCCCTTACTTGCATTCCTCATTCTTCTAGCTTCTTCATCCATTTTTCGCCCTGACCAATCACCTGTACACCTCTCACACCTCTAACACATGCAACCATGATTCCCGCTCATGCCTACGTACTCTACACAGATTCTCCTCCTCATTCATCTAATACCTACCTGCTCTTACCCCCTCTCCTATACCAAATCTCACCGTATTAATCCAATTGCCCTCCTTCCTAATTTTTTCAGGTATTCCGCATCTCCCTCACTCTTAACCATCCTATACCAGCTGTTGTACCTTGATTTTGAGATTTCTTCCCATCTTTTCTCTCCTTGCCTTACCGTCAACTATTCCTCTATTCCCTGCCATTCCCTATCCCTCACTTTCATCCCTCATTCAAACCTCTTTTTGTATCTCTCTCCCTTCTATTTTGAACGAATCACGTTATCCCTCCTCTCTTTGTCCATAATCGCCCGGGCACACGCTGATTCAATCTTGCTTTCCTCCCCCTTTTCAGTTTCTCTTCAAAATTTCAGGATCTTTTCACTTGCGTGACCATCCATTCTCTCTCGTTCTACTTCTTCCGTAACATATAACCTGGGCAGCTCAAACTCGCCCTCATGACCCACGTCAGAAATCTGTCATGCAGACTTTCCACTCTCTTATGTTTTTTCCATCCTCAAACTTCCACTCCATAACTGAACACTAGACACACTAGCTCGCATCCAAACACTCATCCTCCAGTCGTCCTTGAACCTTCCCTTCCCTATACTTCACACTTGTCCTATTACCTTACTCGCATATAGGGAGGATTCATTGTAGGGGAAACAATTCCCCCTCTTCCGTTCCTCTCCATCTTCTCCTCCAAATCTGCTAATAGGGCACTAAACAGGAGAAGATTCAAAGGGCAGTCGTGTCTAAGTACCTTTCCTGTCCAGAATTTCTCTCTTTCCTTTTCTCTTATCTTCACCCTTATCTTAGTCTCCACAAATATCTCGTTTATACTTTCTATCAACCTTTCATCTACTCCTCCCTCTCTCATGGCCTTCCATAGCAGCCTGAATGTTATCTGTTGTTCCCATCGCTTTCCTGAAACTCGTTTGGTTGTGTGTTATAATTCCCTTTTCTTCCACCTGTCTTTCCATTCTCTTCCTAAGCACTTTCGCGTGAATTATATAGCCCACTACTAGCCCTGTCTCCCATTCTTCTAGGCACCTCTCCAAACCTTATTGCAAATCTTACACATTTCTTCTTTCATCCGTTCTCCACCATATTTCAGTGCTTCATTTCCCAAGCCATGCTCAACTGTTGTCTTGTTTCTTTGCAGCCTCGCAATTACCTCATTCCCCTATTCCCTACTTATCTCGTTTCTTCTGTCCTAGCCCCCTGATACTGCCTTTCTTCCTACACCCCTCACCCTATTTTCCCCGCCTCCTAGCAGTCTCTTAAAATACTCTGTCCACTCGAACATCCCAATTTCCTCATCTATGTCCTTTCTCTTTCACTCAACATTCTTCCGTGATCTTTTTTTCTCCTTTTGAGTTCCCATTTCTCCATCCCCCCTTTGTTCCATTTTCTTACACTCTTCTTCATCCTGTCTTTACTTCCCCAGCATTCGTCGTTCTAACAACCTTTCCTGTACATCCTCTATATCTTCTATCTCCTCTATATCTTCTTTTGGCCTCATTTCCTCCCTTACTTTATCAATCACTCTTTTTAGTTTTTCTACCAGCGTGTTCACTTCTTCCTCTTCCATACTCCCTGCCTTCTCGTTTTCCATTTTTATCTAAATTCTCTTAACTTATCTTCCCTCAACTGCTCATTTTGAATTTCCTTTCCCCCACTCCTTTCTTCTTTCTCTTATTGCGCTTTGTTCCTTCACATCTCAATGTCGCTATCAGCGGAAAGTGCTCGGAGCATATCTCATTGCCCACTTCCATTCTAACACTCAGCTTTCTTATTGTTTCTTCTGCCAGAATGTAATCTATTACGGTGTCCCCTTTACCTGTGAACGTCATTTCCCCTTCTTCATCCCCCTTGGTATTGCCGTTACGAATAAACCATCTCGCTTCTCCCAGCAAGTGCATGCATTGCATTCACCAGTCCATTCATTCAGGTCCCCCCTATCAGCACCAACCCCTCCTTCTTTCCTCTGTCCTTTTCCTTATTATTCTATATCCTCCCTCTTCGCCTCTTCTCCTGTACACGCAGACAACAGCCACAATCACTTTTCCTACTTTTATTTTTCTCACCATTTTTCCGTCCTTTTCTTCCGTATCCTCTTCCTTTTCTTCCTCTACCACCATTTCATTTCTTACCTCTGACACAATGCTACCCATACTTCTCCTTTTTACGTGATCCTTAACAAACATTTTGTCCCTTCCAACTCGATAAAAACCTCAAAAATGTGAAATGTCCCTCTGACAGTTCAAGAAAAATTGAGAACTAAAATTTCCTCATTTGAAACTCAATGAAAGTGTTAAACATACCAAATATGCTCGCCTTCAACTTAATAAAAATCTAACAAATAAGGAAGTTCCTTTTTCCATTCGGAAAAAAATTGAAAACTGAAATTTCTTCCCTTTCTCTTAAAATTAGAATTAGGAAATTCAAACGTTTTTTATACACGAATCCTTTACAGTAAAATTTTTTAATTTTAAGTATTTTTAAGTTTGTAATTGTTTATTTTTCATTTATACATCCAAATTGATGATGAATAAATTTAATAATGAAAGGCAATACAAGTCTTGCTTATAACAATTGTAGTTTTAAAAAACTATATTTGTCCATAAAAAGGTAGCCAAATCGTTAATTTGTTTATAAAATTAATTATACGAAAACATGTCTATCCTGGTAAATTATCCACGTAGGAGATCATTGTAGAGATACTGATATTCAATATAGCTGCAAAACGAAGTCTATATGTTAAAACAATGGCTGACTTTTTCATTTGTTTCAACGAATAATACTATTGGCCGGAAAATAAATTGAGGTCAAAAATTGTTACTGAAGAGTAATTTTTAGTCCATTCTATAAAAAAACCGAAAGCCTATCTATTAAATATAACAGCTAAAAAATTAATTAATTAATTAAATTTGATAATAATATCTAAAAAATTGTTAATATGTAATAAGACGTAATTAAATATTGCTTCTCGAATATAAGTGAGCCATTCCTGGAAACTATTCACACTCATTTTAGACATTTTTTTAGCAATTTCAAACAGTTTAGACAAAATAGGAGAATTGAATTTTCGAGAATATCTACCTTTTCACTTTATTAGTTGAATAACAAAAACACAAAATCCTATTTCAAAAATCGGCTATCACAATCTTATTTCAAATTTCAATTCAAAAATCAAAATTTCAAATGAAAATTAATTAACATACTGATGCGTATTTTTTACATACATACATAAGAAGAAGGAAGTGAGAAAGAAAATTTAAAAATAGAGAAAAGGGGAAAGTAGTAGAGAAAAATATAGGTTGAAAAAGAAGGAACATACTGAAATGTGTGATAAAAAAGGAGGAAAAAAATAAAAGATTTGAAGGAAAGGCGGAGAAGGCTAGGACGGAAGAAGAGGTTTGGAAAGTAGTCAATAGAGAGAAAAAAGATGGAAAAAAGTAAATCAGGATATTGAGATGGTAGAATGAAAAAAATATTTGATGGATTTGCTAGGAGGGGTAGAGAGAAAAGTTAAGAAGGGAGAAAAAGAGGGAAGGGAATGAGACGAGGAAGAGAACATAACAAGGGAAGAAATAGTCAAGGTGTTAGGAGTAATGAAAGATGGAAAAGTATAGATGAAAATCCAAATGAAGTCTTGAAATATGAGGGAAAAGAAATAAAGGAATGGGCATGGATAATGTACCATATGGAGAGGGGAGGTGTGGCCAGAGTTAAAGGAATAAGGGGTTGTAGTAAAGGTAGTGGAGAAAGGCAACGAGGAAGAGATTAAAGATTACAGGGGAGTGACGCTCATTCCGACATTGTATAAGTTATATGTAACTGTTTTGATGGAGAGGTTCAAGAAAGAAGTTGAGAAAAAAAGATAGAGATAGATAGAGATAGATAGATTAAAAGGGAGAAAGGAGGAATGATAGCGATTTTCGTGGATTCAAACGCGACGTTCGATTCTTTGAACCAAGACGGGATGGAATAAGTTATGATGAAAAAGGGGATGAGAGAGGATTTAATAAGAGAGTATCAGAAATTTTTCGAGAGACAAAAAGCAGGGTAAAAGAAGGAGAGAAAGTAGGTGATAGTTTCCGGTTGTAACACAAGTTGTTTGATTTTTTATTGTTTCCGGAGTAACACAAGGTTGTCCTCTGAGCCCACTTTTATTTAATATATTGATCTCATTGGAAGAAATGAAGAAATGGGAAGAAGCTGCAATGGGAAGAAGAAAGATATAACTGGCATACGCAGATGATATTGTGATGGTATCAGAGGATGAGGAAGGGATGCTTAATTACAAGATTGGAGAAATAGATGGGAAAAGTTGAATCTAAATACAGGAAAGACAAAGAAAAGACTTGGAAAAGAAGGCAAAGAAAGAAAGAATGAACTAGAAGATGGAAGGGAGTAAAGTTAGAAGAAGTAAGGAAGTTCAAAATATTTCGGATATAGCCTGCAAAATGAAGATCATAGTGCTCGTATAAGAGAAAGAACAAGGAAAAGCGGCATGAATAATTAAACAGGTATAGGAAAAAGAAAAAGGAGGTTAAAAAAATATTGAAAAAGGAGAATGTGTTTGTTTAATATGATTGTATGACCGGTATTAGGATACGGAGCAGAGCTTTAAGGTTGGAAGAAAAGGGAAGAGATTGAGAGGTTGCAAGAAAGGTATATACAGTGGACGCTAGGGATAGACTGGAGGACACCTGAGAGAGAAGAAGCACAAAGGGATAAATTAAGTACTACACCAGGAAGAGGGCATGGAAGTTTGAAGGGAAGCTAAGGCAGGAGAGTTAGCGAAAAATTGTTTAAGGGAGGTGGAAGAAATGAGAGGAAAGGCAATAGAATTGAAGACATGGGAAGAAGAATGATGAGAGCTATTTAGCGATAGAGATATAGAAGATGGGACTGGGGTATATGAGGAAATGGGAAAAAGATAGAGGGGAAGACAATTAATGGAAAGATGGGGGATGAATGAGGAATCAAAATAAATGATATCAGATGATAAAAAAGGAAGGAGCACTAAATTATTTTGAACAGGGATGGAGAGAGAAAAGATATACAAGAATAGCAAGATTCAGATTGGGAAACTAGGTCAGGGAAGGGATATATTAGAAAAAGAAGGAAAACAGAAAGTGCAGAATATGTGAATGGGAAGAGGAAAGATGGGAGAGTATATGGGAAGGATGTATGAGAAAAACTGAAGGTAAAAGAAGCTGGCAAGAGAATGTAGTAACGATTTTAGAGGAGGAAGGATTTAGTGAGGAGTGAATGAAGGAATTGGAGGTGGCTGGAAGAATGAATGAGAAAGAATTAAAAAGAATGAAAGAGTGAGTATGAAGAACGGCAAGGTTGAGGTAGAAGGGAAGTGAAAAAAAAGAAACGGAAGTCGCTTAGTCGCTTAGAAACGTAAAAATTGGTAAGTAATGGTGAGAATTAGAGAAACGGAGGTCATGTAAGCACTAAAGGGACACATCATGAATGGAAAGGCGAATGAACCTTAATAATTTTTTACGAGAAGTAATTTGATTATACTTCTTGCAAAAAATTATTTGAGTACATTAAATATTATTTCTATTATGAAAAATTCATATTATACAGTATGTACTGGTATTTAGTAGGTACCAGTCTCCCCTACTCCTCCATCAAGAACTACTGGATGTAAAGATGTCCTGATGGGAAGGCTGAAAGATAAAATAAGGTACTCATTCTTAATTTCTTGTTTTACAAAGCCAGACTTTAATCTCTTTGGACCAATCTGACTTCGGCGCCTGCTAATTTGCTTGAGGCAATAATTCTTTGAGCTCGCCTTATGTGGGTCAAAATGATTCGGTAGCTTATTCCTTTCGTTTCACATCCTTTCGTTCCGGCCCCGTACAGAGCGTGACATTATTACTTATTGCTTCACAAAATTTTAACTTCGGACCCATCCCTTCATTACGAACCATTAAGTCAGAAAATTAAGAAGGGAAAATTAAGAAATAGAAGAGGATGAAGAAGAAGAAAATGAGAAAAGAATTTTAAAAAATGGCGAAAAGGGAAAAGTAGTGAAGAAAAATTTAGGTGAAAAGAAGAAGGAATATACTGTGATGTATTAACTTATTATTAATTTTATTATTTCTTCATTTATAATTTTTTGACAGAGAATTGAGACCATTTTGTCCGGAACTTTATACCGCTTAATACCATTTTAAAAGTTGAAGCTGAAACAGGAGAATTTTCAAGTACTAAATTTGTATAAATTCGAAATTGAATTCATGCAAATTTGGCAGCATTGATAGAAATTACTTAATGTAAAAGAAATGGATTTCATAAATAGTTTGTAAGGAAGCATTAAATTTAAATGAATTAAAAGGAATGCCCTGAAGACTACCAATATCGTATAATTTAACATTAATATTACACAAGTCGAAGAAAAGTTTGGAAATTTGATTAGGAATTCAAAGTTTGACTTCGGAGAAGTGTTCCTAAAGTGACAGTGAAATACATATGAGAGAAATTTTTTACTCGAAAGAGAATGAAATGATCACTACACTTCGAGATAAAGTTTCAGAAGAAAAATCTTCAGCAATTGTTTATCTAGGATTAGATTAGTATATACTCGTATTGTGTGATGAGTGCGCGTGGTAGATGATTCAAGACGAGTGTGAAGTTTGCAAATAACAGGCCGATTTTCTTCGCACACTTTCAGGTGTGCGCGAATAAATTCTGCCATAAAATATGAAGATCGGGCACTTCGCAATTTACAAATTCAAAATTTTCAAATTAATAATCGTTGAATCTACAGAAATTTCATAACCGAGATTTATACACAAAAAGTAGTTATGCTCGTCCCAGCTAATCTGATAATCAATTATTTTTCCATAATCTTTATGGGGAAAAAATTGCCTTTCGTATAATAATGTTTACAGTAGATTAAAATTCAAGTCACGTTACATATTAATGTAACAAGCTGTACCAAAAGTCCAAGCGTTCATTTTCGCTTATGCCACGTCCATGGTAATGACTCCTTTATTAAGGCTCATTCTGCAATGAACCACAACTTTGTTAATGAAACAAAAATTTATTGCACATGATTTAAGATTCATGTAACTGTTCATTTGTTATTATGAAACCGATACTTTGGACTTTTTCAAAGACAACATATTGTATGAATGTATGTATGAAGTATACATACATCTTCAGTCTGTTTTGAATTATTGTGGAATTGACATGAGGATGAAAAATCGGAGAAATCGAGTCGCAATGCAAAGAAGCGCGCACGCGATAATGTAAAATGTATATATTTACATACCTGTAGAAAAGTTGCCAACTGCCTGCATCTTTCAACCCATCCCATTTTTCTCAAGTAAAATCCGACACGTTCGAGATAAATTGGCATTTGAAGATTGAAAAAAGAAATAAAAGAGATTGGAAATGGGTCAGTTATTTTAATCATTTATTTCTCGTAGTGATTTTTATTGCATTTGACTTTTCGATGGACATTTTATCACCATATTAATGTTCATTAAATGAATTAAAATTTTTCCCCTCTATTGCCCTCCTATTTTCTCCTGATGCCCTATTTTCCACACCTTCTAACTGTCTTTTAACAGTACCAGATCCTCTTATATATCTCGATTTCCTCGTTAATGCTCTTTCTTCCTCCTCTTTCCCTATTGATCACCTCTCATTCCTTCCCTTTCCTTATCGTTTTTTTCACCTCTTCTCCAACTGCTCTTTCCCGTTTAAACAGTTTCTCGTGTTCTCTCTTTCTCCTATTATATTCCTGTTTCTCTATGAGTAGAAACAGTTTCACTGAAAATTAAAATTAGGCGACACCTTAAAAATTCAACAACTGATATATAATTTTCAAAAATTATGAAATAATGCAGCCGGTTCAAAAGTTTTTTTTATAATTAAAGAGAATTAAATTATTAACAAATGTGAACAGCAATGTTTTTGATTTTTATCATTTCTGGTCCATTTTTCAAAAACAAATTTACAACAAAAAGTTTATTTTTAAGGAAAATTTTTTTGCCAACTCTCTGTTTCTTTTAACTCATCACGTTTTTCTCAACTAATTTCCAGCACGTCCGAGATAAATTATCATTTGAAGAGTGAAAAAAGAAATAAAAAAGATTGGGAATGAGTAAATTATTTTATTCTCTCATTTTTCGTAGTGCCTTTTATTTCACTTGATTTTTCGATGGTTATTTTGTCGTTATATTAATTTGTATTATGTAAATTTAATTTTTTATCATTATATTCAGAAAGACTAAGAGTACGAAGCGATGAATAATTTCTTTTACTTCTTAGCCTATACAGACAAATTTGCAATTAAAAGGCATTTTTAAGAATATTTTTTTCTCAGCTTTTAACCCTTAGATATACTTGCAACCATATTAACTTACAAGCTTAGCATATTTAAATAGAAAATTATTTCTTTATCTTACAATTTCCATTGTTTAAATGATTCAAGTAAACAAATAGACCATTTTTATTGATTTTTGTGGAAAAACATAATTCTATATCTAATATCTATCGAAATAGACTTACTCAGATCATGAATTTTCTGGATTCTAATAATTTTGATAAGCTATTTCGATACATATAAGATGGAAAAGAATTTTTTTCCAAAAGAATGAAAAAAAATTTCTATTTGTTAATATAAATTTTTCGAAACAAACTAAATTTCAAGCCTTAATAATTTTCTGGAGACTATTATTTCTGAAAAGCTACTTCGATACATCTTAGACAGGAAAAAATTTTTTTCCTCAAAAAAACGATGAAAACTTTCTACTTCCTACCTAAATTGATTTATAACAAAGACAAATGTTAAGTGTTAACAATAGTCTGTAGTTTAGTAAGTCCAGTAAACTACTTTGATTCATATAAGATGGAAAAAGAAATTTCCGCGAAAAAACTATGGAAATTTTCTATTTGTTAGCCAAAATTATTTATAACATAGCTAAATCTTGAGTGGTAGCAATTTTTTGTTGGCAAGAAAGTTTGAGAAAATACTTTGATACCTATTTTATTAAATTTATTTAATTATTTTTTACTAATATAAATTAAATTTTAATATATTAAAATACATATATTTAATATATTCTTATTACAATAAAATATTTACTTTAATTATTTTATAATTCTATCTATTTTTTCATCCCTAGTTTATTTGTTTATAAAATTTCTTTGTAACAATAAAATTGTACAAAAAAAAAATTTTTTGCTTTCTTTGCATGCCCAGGCTGTAATTCTAAAAAATAGGCTGAAAATGGTAAACATCAAAGATATTTCTGCGTACTTTTGTTGATAATTTAATGCTTTCTCATTATTACAAAAAAACTTTTTAATCGGTTGAAAATTGAAATCTGTAGATCTTTTTGAAGGCTCCATTTCTTAACGGTTTTTAATGTTTCTTTTTAAACGCTCTAAATTAATTTCTTTAAAGCTTGGATAGCTTCAATTTTTTAATTAGTTTTTTTATACTATAATATTCAAAAAATAAAAGCAGTAAAGTAGGCATTTTCAATAATACGATTTCCTGTCTTCAGAAAAATGCCGAAATAAGATCACTATTGGTCAATATTATTGCATCTGAGCTCATAGAGCATAAATAATTCTATTCATATTAAACTGAATTATTGTAAACAATTATTATAATATAATTATTAACTGTGGGGTCAGACTGTTGAAAACATTATTTTTTTCCTCTAAAATTTGTTAGCTTCACTGCTAGATCGGTATATGTATAGTATCTACCTTGGCAAAAGTTTCAGATAGGAATTCATTCCGAATCATTACGAATTATTACAAAATCTGCATCCGAACCATTCCGAATCAATCCGAAACAATCCGAAGAAAATTCTACATTTCTTTCGGTCCAAATCGGTTAAAAATACCCAAACTCAATCCGCTTCCATCCAAACTTCCAGCTTGAACCAATTCGAACCAAATTTTCAATCCGAATCAATCCGAACTCAAATTTATATATACTAAATTTTCAAACCGAATAAATCCAAGTTCGGATTGAATCGGATTGAAAATTTGGTTCGGATTGATTTGAATTTGAAATTTGGATTCAATCGGATCAAGTCGTATTAATTTTTTACCGATTTGCATCGAACTAAATCAAGAACTTTTTCGGATTGGTTCGGATTAATTCGAATACAGATTTCAGAATGATCCGGATTAGTTCGGAATGATGGTCAATGCCAAATTTTTTTAAAAGTAAATAAATTCAATTTTTCATGACAAATATATTAAACGAATATCCCGATTGAACGGTTTTTCCAAAGAAAATTATTTTATCCATTAAATCTTCTCGGACGTAGGCTAATATTGATATTCCATGAAGATATTCTGCTTCTAATTAAATCAATTATTGCTATAAACGAATTATTAGAAAAATGTGCAGCTATAAAAGTTTTTCACATAAAAAGGTGATTTTTTCTGTTTAAATATTCAAAATAAAAATAATTTTAAAAATACCCATTTGTAACAGTTTTGTATATCCGTCCGTCCATCGTATTTTTTCCCGGGTAGAGGGGGGAGTGAGAATAGTGTTGGTGAAGCGCGGGATGGGGAGAGAGTAATGGAAGTGGTCGTTCGGAGAGTAAGGGAAAGGGTTGGGAGGTGTGGTGAGAGATAGGAGGGGAAGTAAGAGGAAGTGAAGGGGAAGTGGGAGGAAGTGAGGGGAGGGTAATTTTGCGGGAGTTAGGTGAGAAGTACAGTGATGATGGAAGTGCGGGTGGAGGTGTGAAGTAAGAGGAAGTGGGGGGAAGTGATGGGTTGGGTGGGTGAGGCAGTGAAACGTAGGAAGTATGGGGAGGGACAGTGAGGGGCGGGGATGGGAAGTAAGTGGGTGTAAATGGTGGCTTGACGAAGTGAGGGGATGGTAGGGGAAGATAGGATCGGATCGGGTAGAATCCGATGGGATGAAATTGGATAGAATTGGATAGAACTGGATGGAATCAAAAAAGATCGAATAGGATCGGACAGGTACTAAATATAAAAAATTCCTTACTTGCCGCTTCAACTATTTTTTTAAATCTTAGTAGAATAGCCATGTCAATTTCAATGCTACAAAACCCTTTTTTGTAGGCTCATGTTGCCTGCTCTCACTAATTTTCACATAAAACATTTAGGATAAGAATGTTGACGATGGGGCGAAAAATCAGAGCAGCCTGGGTCACGGGACGGCATTTGTTTATATGTGAAGATTTGATGAAAACTGGCGAAGTTAATTTTGAGGGTTTCGTAGCCCTGGGCAGAAATTCTTATAGTTTTGGTAGGGTGACCGTCCGTCCGTCGTACTTTTTTCCCGGAAGGGGAAGTGTAGGGTGGGACAGAGAGGGGAGGAGAGTAACAAGAGGGGGTGATGAGATGATGGGAGAGGGGGAGTAATTAGAAGTGGCAGGTGGTAAATGGCGGAAAAGTAAAAGGAAGTGATGGAAAGTGAGGTGAGGATAGCTGACTTAGTTGATGGGATGAGAAAGGAAGTGATGGTATGGACAGGAAAATGAGGCACGGGAGAGATAAGAAGTAGGACAAAGTGAGGTGAGTGAAGCATATGAAAGGGGTTGAGAGGGAAGGTGATGGAACAAGTTGGAAAGGCGAAGTAAGAGAAAGTGAGGAAAAGTGAGGGGAAGGTTATTGATGAGAAGTGATAGGAGGGGTTTGGAAGTGAGAAGAGGCTTGGGGAGTAAGAGGAGGAACTGCGGAGGGACTTAAGGGAGTGGTTAGAGATTCAAAGGTTGGAGGAACAGAGAGGGGATGATAAGAGAAGACAGGATCGGATCAGATCACATAGAATCAGATCAGATCGGATAGAATAAGATAGGATTGAATAGAATTGGGTACAATCGGATAAGATCGGATAAGATCGGATAGGGTAGGGCAGGCACTGAATATCAGAAATTTCTCATCACTTTTACTAATTTTTACATAAATCATTCAGGATGAGAATGTAATAAATTGTATTAAAATATTAAAGCAGGATGCATTAAAAACATGAATTCTTCCTCGTGAATGTGTGAAATAAACTTTTCGTTCGAAAGACACCATGAAATCGTTGACAATACTGTTGGATTGGCCACACGGCGACAAATCAGAGCAACCTGGGTCGTTGGCCGACGTTTCCTGCTCTTCGTTTTCTTTTTTACTCGGATGCTCAAAGAGATCTACCTACTTTATCGTAAAAAGGCGAAGGCTTATGAAAAATGGCCCATAATTTCTTCAACCTAAAAATGCATATGTCTCTTCTGCAAAAATGACTAATAGCATAAAGTTTCTTTCTTCAGGTGGGTGTTTCTACCTTTGAATAAATATATTATTCCACTGGGCCAGGCAAAAAGTAATAACAAGTTTCATCAAATCGAAATTTATAAACCCAGATTGCTAAGATAATTTAATTATACATTCACTTTATAAGTAAATAGTGGACACTGGACAATAGGCTGAAGCTTAAAAATTGAAAGTTGTATTTTTCAAACGGCAACCTTCCTATCTTTTCCTCTTAGTCACAGAAACTGGAATTTCAAAAAAAAATTTTAAAAGTGTTAGTTGTGCCAGAAAGTTTTTTTAAACTTTCAAAGTTCTTCTAATTTATTCTGTGGGTGCAAAAACTGTATAAAAATTATATATTATGTGTAGTATTTTAGGTAGCGTGTATGAATACAAAATTGAAAATAATTAAAAAAATCCCTGCTGAAAATGACTTTGTTGAATACGGTTGGATTAACATTGATTTCTAAGAAGTTGAAATTTTTTCTTGAAACCTATTAATTTAAGCTATAATAGCAAGCCATGATTACATTTCATTTTTCAAATAAAATTTCTGTGTTTGATATTAGCAGTTTGAGAATCACTAAAAATGGAACAATTTTCGAAATTATAAGTAAATTGAATCCATTTCAGATCAGGCAGGTTCTACATTTCAAGTCACAGAATCTCTTAGGCGACGAAATACTATATGTTGTATTTTAGAGGAAATTAGGCGACATGTACTTTCTCGATTAAAGGAAAAAAAATCTCCTTAAAGTTACGAGTTTCATGTGGGCTAAACATTTTTTGTAGCTGGGAGAATTAAAAAAAAATCGGATTTTCGCATTTTTCGGAAACAGCAAAAGGTACGAAAAAATGTTAACAAAAAAATGTGCACGTATAAGAAAGTTCTGCAAAGAATATCCCTAGCTCTTTTGTGATATCTTGCATCGTTTACGAGAAGAATTCCGAAATTATATTTCTAGGAAAAAAATTTTGCCGATTTCAAAAATGGTTTAACCCGCATGAAACAGATAGGATGCTTTAATTATGTAAGCGAAACTTTAGAAAAATATAGTAAATAATAAAAAAGGTGGGTTTGCCAGAAAATCTTTTTTATTTTTTTCTTCGAATTTTGAAAACATGAAAAAATTATTTTTTGGAAAGCCCCACCTTTATCCCAATATTTTAAAAAAGTTTCTGCTGATATTAGTTTTATTTTTACTATACTTTTATGCAAGCTAAATCATTTTTGAAGCCAATGAAATTTTTTTTCTTGAAAATATAATTTTCAAATTTTTCTCGTAAACGATGCAAAATATCACTAAAGAGCAACACGTATTCTTTGTGAAGCTTATTTGGACGTGCAAACTTTTATCCTAAAATTTTGTCGAACCTTTTTCTGTTTCCGAAAAATACGAAAATTCGATTTTTTAAAAAAAAATTCCCCGGTCCACAAAAAATGTTTAGACTTTTTAATATTTCCAAACAAATCGTCGCCATTTCCTTAATTTTGAAATTTTTTCAAATTTTCTGAGGGACTTTCAAAGAGGACAGTAAAACTCATCAGAATCCGGAAAGAAATGGAGAATATCTGAATTAAATCAAAAACTGTAGAAGTTTGAAAATTTTTTTTAATGGACGTCAAAATTCAAATACTCGTAACTATGTGGAAAAATTTTTTTCTCAATTCAAAAAAATACGTTTCGCTTACTTTCGTCTGAAAAAACAACATAATTCGTCACTGAGATATTCTGCGACTTGAAGTGTAGAACCGGCCTGATTCGAAATGGATTTTATAAGGAAAAAATTTTTGTTTTTGAAAATATAAAATGGTGGTGTCTTACTCTAATTTAAACTAAATAAGCTTCAGGTCAAAAGTTTTCAAACTTTTTAAAAATCAATGTCAATCTAGCCGAGACGAGAATGGAGAGTACGTAGACTCGGATCATCTCCCACTCATAGTGACAGCAGAGATGGGGAAAAGAGATGAATGGAACAAAGCCAAAGAAAATAAGAAAGAAGAAAGAGAAGAAAATGTAATAGGCCAGCAGAGGGAATAGAAGAATTTAGGGAAAAGATAAAGATGGTGAAAATGGAAGAGGAAAATGTAAACGAGAAGATGAAAATGGTGATAAAACAAGTGAAAAGAATATTAGAGAATACAGTTAAGAAGGAAGTCTGTGGTGGGGGGGG
>JAUMHM010000078.1:16575413-16594434 GCA_032362435.1 Melikaiella ostensackeni
AAAGCCAATAACGAACATCAACATCCCTTACGAATTTTACTATTGAGGGTCAATACAATTTCCCCACCGATTATTAATTTTCTTAACTGAAAATATAACCAATGTGTTTCCGGCTGCAAATTGATAGCTTTCATTTGAAAATTCAACTTATAAATTTTTCGTTGAAAATTAATCTTTTTTCGTTTTAAATTCAACTGTTCTATAGAAAAATTCGTATTTTGGCTTGAAAATTCAAGTTTTGTTGGAAATTCGTCTTTTTGGGTTAAAAATTCTATTATTATGGTAGAAAGTTCAATTTTTTGGTTAAAAATTCATATTTAAGGGTAAAAAATTCAACTGTTTTCTAGAGAATTCACCTTTTTTGCTTGCAACTTGAATAATTTGGTTGACATTTTTTTTGTCTCTTGAATGAAAAATCTTTCCTGGTTGGAAATTGATCTCTTTTGTTGAAGATCCAATATTTTAGTTACATATTAAACTATCTTGTTGAAAATTTAATTATTTTGTGAAAAGTTCAACTATTTTGATAAAAAGTCATTTTTTTTTGTGAAAAATTTGACTCTTTTGTTGAACACCCGTCTTTTTGGATAGAAAATACGTCCTTTTGGATCAAAAATTCACTGTCTTCTAAAAACTTCGTCTTATTGGCTCGAAAATTCAACTACTTTGGTTAAAATGCAACAGTTTTTGGTCGACGTTCAATCTGCTTTTTTTTAAGAATTCGACCCTTTGGTTGAAAATTCATCTTTGTAAGTTGAAAATCAACTATTTGGTTGAAAATTCAACTATTTTGTCAAAAATTTGTCCCTTTCGCTTGAAAGTTCAATTATTCGGTTTTAAATGCAATTCTTTGGTTGATAATGAATTATTTTTAGGAAATAGAACGGTCTGGTTGAAAATTTATTTTTATAGGTTGGAAATTCAACGGTTTTTCTAAAAAGTCTTCTTTTTTTCGAAAATTCAACTGTTATGTTAAAAATTCTTCCCTCTTGGTCGAAAAGTTATCTTTTTGGTAGAAAAGTGCTTAGTTGGAAATTCAACTGTCTTTTCAAAAATTCGTCTTTTTGGCTTGAAGATTCAACTATTTTTTTTTAAATATGACTGTCTGGTTGAAATTTAATCTTTGTTTTTTCTTCAAATTTGACCATTTGGTCGAAAATTCATCTCTGTAGGTTGAAAATTCAACTATTTGGTCAAAGATTCAACGATTTTCTTGAAAATACCTCTCTTTCACTTGAAAGTTCAACTATTCGGTTGTGAATGCAACTATTTGGTTGTTAATTTTTTTTTTGGAAACAGAACGGTCTAGTTGAAAATTCACCTTCGTAGGTTGAAAATTCAACAGTTTTATTAAAAAGTCATACTTTTTTGAAAATTCAACTGTTTTGTTGTAAATTCGTCCCTCTTGGCTGAAGAGTTATCTTTTTGGTAGAAAAGTGCTCGGTTGAAAATTCAAGTGTCTTCTAAAAAATTCGTCTCTCTGGCTTGAAGATACAACTATTTGTTGAAAAATGCAACTTTTTTTGGTTGCAGTTTAATCTTTTATTTGGATTCTACCATCTGGTTGAAAATTTATCTTTGTAGGTTGAAAATTCAACTATTTGGATAATGAATCAACGTTTTTGTTGTAAATACCTCTATTTTGCTCGAAAGTGCAACTATTTGGTTGTAAATGCAACTGTTAGATCTAAAATTAATTTTTGTTGTGGTTGAGAATTCAACTGTTTGGTTAAAAAAACATTTTGTCTGAGGAATGCAATATTTTTCGACTTGGAATCTTAAGCAATTCATACTGAATTTAATATGGTACCCATACCCCGTACCCTTACTAAAAGAAAATAATACGACATTGCATTTTACATTTTATAAATTTTTTTCTTTTGAATGGTGGCTTTTTATTGTTTTCATGTTACAGATATTTTCTAGATAATTAATTCTTTAAAATGATCACTGAATCAGGGGGGTTAGAAAAGGGATTTTGGAATGTAAAAGGAGCCTGAGGGGATGAAAAAGGGGATTTTGGATTATAAAAGGAGTCTTAGGGAATGAAAAAGGGGATTTTGAATTATAAAAGGGAGTCTGTGGGGATGAAGAAGTAGTATTTCAAAAAAAAATTATTTTTAAATTTACAAGTCAAAACACAGTCGATACCTAACCAACCAAATTTTACTTCCATGTAAAATTGATACTGTTAATTAAAACATGGACTTTTGAAAATTTATCTCTTTTGGTAGGAATTCCATCGTTGTTGGTGAAAAATGCAACTTTTTGGTAGAAAATTAACATCTTTTGGTTGAGGATTCAGCTATTTTGTTGAAAATTTAATATTTGGTAGAAAATTAACTTTTTTCTTGAAAATTTATACTTCCGGGTGGAAAATTCAACAACTCGGTTACAATTTGTTTTCTATCTTGACTAAAAAATCTTTCCTGGTAGAAAATTTAACTCTTTTGCTGAAAATACGTCTTTTTAGTTTGAAAATTCATCTCTTCTGAAAGAAATTTCATTTTTTTTGTAAAAAATACAACTGCTTGTTTGAACATTAATCTGTTTTAGTTGAGGATTCAACTATTATGTTCAAAATACATAATTTGGGTTGACAATTCATTTCTTTCGTTGAAGATTTAAATATTTTGTTGAAAATTCTTTTTTTCTGGGTTGAAATTTCACTTTTTCAACTGAAAATTAAAGTGTTCCATTAGTTTGTTGAGAATTCATCTTTTTCAGCTAAAAATTCAACTATTCAGTTGAAAATTCTCGCATTTTGTTGAAAATTTGTCTTTTTTGGTACAAAATTAACCCCCTTGGCTGAAAATTCAACTATTTGATTGAAAATTTATGTTTTGTGGAAAATTCCTCTTTTTTGGTAGAAAATTGATTTTTTTGGTTGAAAATGCAGCTTCTTGGTTGTTAGTTATTCTGTTTTGGTTGAGAATCCAACTTTTTTGTTGAGAATTCATATTTTTTGGCTGAATTCAACTATTTTTGATTTCAAATTAAAATCTTTTTTTGGGTCGAAAATGCAACTACTTGGTTAAAAGTTGAACTACTTTGTAAAAATTTTTTTTTTTGGTTGAAGATTAATCTCTTTGGTTAAAAATGATCTATTTTGTAGAAAATTAGTTTTCTTTTGGTTGAAAATTAATTTCCTTAGTTGAAAAAATAAACTCTTTGGTTAAAAATTCAACTATTTGGTTATAAATTTAATTATTTTGTTGAAAATTTAACAATTTTGTTGAAAAGTTATCCTTTTTTGTTAAACATTCAATTGTTTTTAAAAAATTCGTCTTTTTGTGTTGATAACTCAACATTTTGGTTGAAAAGCTGTCTTTTTGTGTTAAAAATTCTACTGTTTGGTTGAAATATAACATTTTGGTTGAATATTAATGTTTTTGGGGTAAAAATTCAATTGTTTTGTAGAAGATTGAACAATTTGGTAGAATTTTTTCTTTCTTGACTCAAAAATATTTCTTGGTTAAAAATTCTACTTTTTTGTTTTGAATTTGTCTATTTTATTTGAAAATCTCTGACTTAAGGATAATTTAAAGTTAGCTGAAATAGTTTTGAAAGTGTTATAATTAAAGTTGAAAGTTTTCCTTTTGTAAGGAATAATGAAAGGAAAACTCGATCTTCTTTTCATTAAGACTAAATAGAAAGTCTTTGCCTTTCCTTGATTTTCTTATTGAGCTATGATTGCGGAAATTGATTTTTTTTCAATTTAATTTTTAACTCCATCACTCAATAATAAACAAATATTGAAACAAAGAATTTCGAAACCCAGCAACTTCATGTTGAACGGATGGAACGATAACGTTAGGAAGCCACGTACTTTATTATTATAGATTTATATTTCAATAACATTCGTAAAAAGTTTTAGCATTTTATTCTGTTTTTCAGTACGGCTATGACATGGATATGAGACTTGAATTTCGTCCCTTATTCCACAGATATTCTCAAATATTTACCATAATATTTTTTTATTTACTCATGGCAAAAAATTTGCACCTTTCCATACCAAATATTTTACTGAGTTGAAATTTCACCTGGTCCATTGAAGTGGGAACCTTGCTGGAGTGTCTCCAATCATTAAAAAGTTAAATTACATTAACTCTGAAGGAACACAAATTGCACTGAGGGCAAAAAACAATAGAAATTATCTTTCTTTAAAAAGAAATTGCTTTCTCACCAGCCCTTTCCATTAAAAAAAAAAATAATAACATTAATGAGAAATGTTGCAACTCGCAAGTAAGAATACGTTGCTGGTAACCAACTGGTATCAAGATGAAGATAAAAAAGTTCATTCTTAAAAGAACAGACAATTTAACGTTAATTAACGATAAGATTAATACTGTGATAATCGCAATGATGAATTGATTAGTCATCTAAAATGCTGCACATTCTGAAAATATATTTCACATCAGTCGTGCGTAGTGAAATTCGAGTGGGGCTTTGTAAGATTTTTTGGGTTCTTGGGACGGGAAAGGCATTGTTGCCACCCACTGACCCCTTTCTTTACCACTGGGACCAGACCGGGACCAAGCAATTCGGTAACGAGTAAACTCGCTCAGTTCAATGACCTCCCTTTCCCTCTCTCACTCGCTCTTTATTGCTCTCCTCTTTATCCACCTCTCCCCCTCCCCCTAATTACACACACATTCTCTCTCTTTATTTTACGTGTCTCTCCTTTCGAGGCTGTCATAACGGCCATTATGGTTTCACGAAATGCTAATAATATCATCAACATTCGTAATAAATAAGATAAAATTCAGTATTTCTTTTTTTAACTTACTGAAGAGAGAAGTATAAAATAGATTAATTAGCCTAAAAGGAAACTAACTTAAAATCATACAGTACTTTACACATGGGTGTCCTAAAAACACCGAACGTTTTTTTTTTTGGATCACGCACCCTCTAAATTTATTCCATTTTGTGAGAAAAACCAATGCATACTTTTGCTTTATTAAAAAAAAAGTTCAAACCGTGGTCTTAGCATTTTAAATCGTCCCACAATGATTAAAACCATTAATCAACATTAATTTCAATGAAAATCATGAGACGCTGAGGAAAAAATCAGTAAAAGTAGGCACCATGCATCTACAAAAAAAGGGTTTCGTAGCCTGTTTGATATAGTATTTAAAAAGTTTTGACTTTTCCCAACTTCCACTACTTATGCCACATTTCAAAAATAACCATACATAAAAGAAATTAAAATTATTTTTATAGACTAAAATCTTTCAATTATCGCATTCTTCAATTCACTTTTTCATTGACATCATTGTTATTTTAAATTTAAAAAAAATAATTGAGAAAGAAAGTCATGAGGAGTTTCTTATATTTAGTTATTTAAAATGATCCTGTCCGCTCCAATCCTCCCCTACCATCTCCTCACTTCCCCTTCTTACTCCCACACTCCCCGCCTCCCTCACATACCCATCCCATTTCGTCCCGTCTCGTTCTCTCCCGTTCTGTCCCATCCCATCCCATCCGATCTAATTGCATCCCGTCCCATGCAGTCATGTCCCGTTCTATCCCATCCCATTCAGTCCCGTCCCGTCTCGTCCCACCCTATCCCACCCCACCCTATTTCCTTACCTCCGTTCCCACTCTTTCCACCCTCACTCTCCCAACTGTTCGCTCATCTCCACCCCCACCCTCATTTCCTCACAGTCCTCCTATCACTTCCCATCGCCACCCTTCCACTCACTTTCTCCTCACTTCCCGCTACTCACTAACCCCTCCCATCACTTTCCCTAACCTCCAGCCCTTAATTTCCTTCCCATCCCTCAAACTACACATTTTCCGCCAAAAAAAAAGAAGTTAAGTGGTTGCGTTGTAAAAAGACACTTAAATAGATTAAATTCTGGCAGGAGAAAGAATAAAGAAGCTGATGGTTAGAATGGATGTAGGCAATGAGATAGGCTCCGTGCACTTTCTGGTAATAGCGACATTGAGATGTGAAGGATAAAATCGCGGTAGAGAGAATAAGAAAGGAGTAAGGAAAAGAAAATTGAAAATGGACAGTTGCGGGGAAGATAAGTTAAGAGAATTAAAAAAAAAAAGGGAAACGAAGAGGTAGGGAGTATGGAAGATGAAAAGGTAGACCCGCTGGTCGAAAAACTTGAAAGAGTGATCGATAAGGCAAGGGAGGAGGTAAGATCGGTAGGAGAAAGAAGAGGAGAGTAGGAGAGGTTGGTGAGATGATGAATGCAGGGAAAGTGAAAACAAGATGAAGGAGAGTGTGAGAAAACAGATCAGAGAGGAAATGGAGAAATGGAAACTCAAAAGGATGAAAAGAGATGACGAGAGAATGTTGAGTGAAAAAGGATAGAGGAAGAAGGATAGGTACATGGAAGAGGTCGAGAAAGTGGTAAAAAAAGGAAGGTAATGAGAAGTGATAAACAGGGAAAGAGGAGGAAGGAAGGGCATAAATGATGAAATTGGAAAAAGGGTAAAGGATGAGGGAAGAAAAACTGTAACGGGGGACGAGGACACCGGAAACGAGATTAGTAGGGAAGAAGTGAATGAGGCAACTGCAAGGCTGAAAATAAACCAGGCAACAGGTGAGGATGGCTTGGAAAATGAAGCACTCAAATGTGGTGGAGAAGGGGTGAACGAAGAGATGTGGAGGATTTGCATTCTGGTATGAAAAGGCGAAGGGTGGCTGGAGGAAAGGAAGACAGGGCTTGCAGTTCCGTTAAGTAAAAAAGGAGAGGTAAACAGGGTCTATAAATATAGAGTTATCACACTCATGTCAGTAGAACTTGAGGCAGAAGAAAGGGAAACTAGCTGCACTGTTTGTGGATTTTGAAGCAACATTTGACTCTGTGATCAAGAGGGTGCTGTGGAAGGTCACGAAAGAAAGAGGAGTAAATGAAGGTTCGAAAGAGAGGATAAAAAAATATTTGTGGAGACTAAGGCAACAGTGAAGATAGGAGAAAAAGAAGGGGAGGAATTCTGGACAGGAAGGGGATTTAGAAAAGGATGCCCGATGGGCCCTGTTCTAATTAGTGTCTTATTGGCAGACTTGATGGAGGAATGGAGAGGAAAGGAGAAGTTGAGACAATAGTGGGAACAGGCAAACCGTGTTCATTAGCATACGTAGACGAAGTAGTTCTAGTAGCGGCTGATGAAAGAGGGATGAGTCTGATGATGACAGCATTCGAAGAATGTATGAGAGAAAAAGATTTAAGGGTGAATGTGAGTTGGACTAACATGATATGAATTGGAAATAGTAAGTGTAGAGTAGGATAAGAATGAAAAAAAGGTAGCCTGGTCCAAGTAAAGTAATGGTACAAGTGTGGGGCATAGGGAAGAGAAGCTTCAGGGACGGCTAAAAGGTCATAATGTGGATGTTCAACCTGCTAGTATGGTTAGCGTTGAGTTATGGGGTGGAAATTTTGGGACGGAAAGAGCACAAAAGTGTGAAAAGTCTGCATGAGAGATTTCTGAGATGGGTCTTGGGGGTGGGTTGGAGCAGCCCAGGTTATATGCTGAGGAAAAAATAGAACAAGAGAAAATGGCGGTCAGGTGACTGAAACGATCCTGAAATTTTGAACAGAAACTGAAAAGGGGGGATGGAAGCAAGATTGCACAAGCGTGTGTCCGGGTGATTATGGACAAAGAGAGGAGGGGTGACGTGGACGTTCGAAATGGGAGGAAGAGAGATTCAAAAAGAGGTTTGAATGAGAGATGCAAGTGAGGGATAGAGAATGGCAGGAAATAGAGGAAGAGATGACGGCAAGGCAAGGAGGAGAAAGAAGGGAAGAAATCTCGAAGTCAAGGTACAACAACTGGTATAGGATGGTTAAGAGGGAGGGGGAGCTGGAATACCTGAAAGATATTGAAAAGGAGAGTAGATGGAATAGAGTGATGAGATTCAGAATGGTAGAGGTGGTTAGAGCATGTAGGTATGGGATAAGTAAAGAGGAGAATCTCTGTAGAGTATGTAGGTATGAGCAGGAATCATGGTTGCATGTGTTAGAGAGGTGTATAGGTATGGAAGGGGTAGGGTAGAGTATGGAAGAGAGAATGAAGTGGTTTTTTAATGGGAATGGTCAGGGTGAGGAATGAATGAAGAAGCTGGAAGGGTTGACAGAGAGAGAGAGCGTGTGGCACGGGGTAGAGAGAAGCCAAAAAATTACTCACAAAGAAGGAGAATAATGAAGTAGTGTTGCGGGATAGAGCTAAAATTTTTAGATTGGTAGTGGTAAGAGGAAACGGAAGCTCTCGGCAATGTCGCAAAAGCAAGATAGCGTTTGAATTTAGCGTTGAGAAATGCATAAAAATCATGTAACGCATTTTGTAAAAAAAATTTCTACATCCACTTATAGTATGTGTTATAATTTTTAGGGTTTCGCAGTCTCGGGCAGAAGCCCTGGTGGCTTCAGTTGGGGGTCCATCCATCATATAAAAGAAGGGGGAAGTGAGGGAAATTTACGGGTAGTAAGGGAAAACGAGGGGAAATCAGAAAAACTACTTCGGATATGACACCTCTCATTTCATAGACACATAGCTCGTATTTTGTTGTACAGTGTTATGATAAGAATAAGAAATAAAAAATAGAACTCAGGAAGGGTGTTGAATGAGTGCATGTGAGCTAGAGGTAGGAGCGAGCACGTGTTCTCAATGAATGAGCCGTTATCTAGGAGCAAGTTGACCATGGAGTTTAAAAGTCTACTTTACATCTACTATTTAGATCCTCTTGGTTGTAGATCACGTAAACTTGTAAGCTTATAAGGGACTATCTCCGCCTCCTGGTACCTAATTAGTTCTTGAGAGACACGTCACTTACGATTGGTACCAAATCCTGGTCCAGACTTTAAGAACCATAGTCTCTCGTAAGATGGAGCGAACTGGGGCGAAGAACCAACCAGCAGGGGGCATGTTCTTCCCTCTCTTTCGCTCTTTCTTTCTTTCTTTCTCACTCACTCGCACTCGCCCGGTCATACACCTGTGAGAGTGAAAGTGTCCTCCGCCCCACCATCTTCTTCTTTCTGTTCGACACTCTTCACCATACAACGATCGTTCATCGTTCATCGTTCTCCATTTACCCACCCTGCTCTTAGTCTCTTACCACATCCATTTTTATTATAACTGCCACGCCAACTATTTTTAGCACACTCTTGTACAACTTCACAGTTTGGACACAGTTTTGGTCTATGAATTGTCAAAAGTCCTATTTATTTATCGCAGGCTTTACAGTCTTTTCCATATTCCCCTCTTTTCTACTTTTTCTCGTCTTTCCTCACTTATTTTGTTAAAAAGCCATCCTTTTTGTTCAAAATTATATTGTCCTGTTGAAAACTCGTCTTTTTGATTTGACAAATCATCTGTTTTGGTGGAAACTTTATCTTTTTTGATTAAAAGAAAGGTTTGGTTGAGGATTCAACTACTTTTTGGAAAATTCGTCTTTTGTACTTGAATTCCACTGTTTTCGATTTAAAATTGAAAACTTTTTTCGTTGTAATATCAAATATTATATTTTTTAAAAAGAATTCATCTTGTTCGGTTCAAAATTCAAGATTCAAGATTCAAATTCAAAATTCATCTCTTTGGTTGAAAATTCGTTTCTGTTGACTGAAAATTAATTTTTTTGATTGAAAATTCAATTATTCCATTTTTGGTTAGAAATTGCTATTTTTAGTTGAAAATTTAACAATTTTGTTGGAAAATCCACCTTTTTGATTGAAAATTCAATTGTTTTGTTGAAAATTCATATATTCCGGTTGAAAACTCAACTGCTTTGTAGAAAAATCATCTATTTAGCTTAAATATTTAACAACTTGTTTAATTTTTTTTTTCTTCTTGACTGAGAACATTTTTTTAGTTAAAGATTCAGCTGTTCTGTAGAGAATTCGTCATTTTTGGTTGAAACTCGTCATTTTAGGTTGAGAATTCGTCATTTTGGTTCGGAAATTCAAAAATTTGGTTGACATCTTTTTTCTTGACTGAAAAATCTTTCTTGCTTGAAAATTTAACTCTTTGTTGAAAATTCTTCTCTTTGGTTTGAAAATTCATCTCTTTTGGTAGAAATTTTATCTTTTCGGGTTTAAAATTCAACTGCTGGGTTAATAATTAAGCTATTTTGGGTGAGGATTCAACTATATTGTTGAACATTCTTCCTATTTGGTTAAATGCAACTGTTTTTTTATTTAAAATTAAAATCTTTTTTTTTCATTACATTTTTCGTTAGGAATTAATCTTTTTTGGTTAAAGAATCATTTCTTTGGTTGAAAATTCAACCATTTTGTTGAAAATTTGTTTCGCTTTGTCTTAAAATTATTTTTTTCAATTGAAAATTTAATTACTCCATTTTTGGTTGAAAGTTGAATGGTTTTGTTGAAAATTCATGTATTTTGTTGAAAATTCATTTTTTTAGTTGAAGGTTTTGTCTTTTATTGTACAAAATTTATCCTCTTATTCGAAAAATTCATCTTTATGGTTGAAAACTGAACTATTTGGATAAAAATTCATCTATTTCGTTGGAAATTCCATATTTTTGCTTGAAATTTGAGGAATTTAAACGGTTTTAAAATGCTTTTAATGTAGTACCTACATAAATTTCATTTTAATGAATGAATGAATGAGTTTATTTATTTCTTTATTTTCATGAAAAATCTCCTTATTTCCCCTGTTTTTAGAGCATTTTTTGGCCTGTGGAGCCTGTTGTCGATTAAGTTGAAAGAATGTTTCTTTGCATTCTTCTTGTGAGTGAGGGTATAATATTGTAGGCTGTAGGTGTGTCTAATTGCTGAAAAATCAAACTTTCCTTCACAAAAAGTACTCAAACTCGAAAAAAAATCAACGAGTCAAAAATTTCTGAAAAACTAGTGAACAATTCCATGCAACAGACTTATCTTGAAATTTGCGGACCAACCGGATGAACAGTGTAGCATGCAGGTGTGTCTAATTACTAAAAATGATGAAATATTTATGTTTTTTGACTCTGTTAAATCATGTTTACCAAATGAGAAAATAATTATGTGCAGAAATTATTTTTTTGGAAATTTTTTATTGATTCCAAAAGGTTTGGTGCGAATCGGCGAAGAATTGACTAAGATATCCAGTACAGTTACGATAACTAACTGCCGCGAATCTTGATAAAGATGTTTCTGAAGTTCTGTAGTTTCAAATAAACGAAATATGCAATAAAAGTTTCTTTCATAATTGTATTACTTTCAATGGGATGAATCACTGCTTTTGCTCTGTTTCTAGTTTAAAAACGAAGCAATAAAAATGTCTCATATAGATATTACGATCGGGATTTGGAAGGGACCCGGGTAGTTTTTCATATTTCTGATCGGGCGCTGATCGAGAAAAATAAATATGGCCTGGCTTGTTCTGTAACGCTGTTTCAGCCGGTCTCTATTTAGAACTTCTAGCCAGGTCCTAACTAGAATGCCCTTCCACCGCCTGTCATGACCCTTTCTGTTTTCAGGTACGTTCAACATTCAGGCGTGATATAAATATATGTGAAAAACGATTTGTAAACAACAAAATGAATAATAATATTAAAACATACAAATTTTGGATACATAATTTTAAATGTTTATATTTTGTTGCTTGAAAATCGTTTTTTGCATATACTTGTATCACACAATATGTGAATGTTGAACACTTGTACTTAACTGTGACAATTCAATATTTCAATTATTTTTCACTGACTTTCACTTACACAGTAAAAATTTAACAGTTTTCCTTATACCATCTATATTAAAAACAATTTTTTTTTAATTTTAAACAAAAAAACCTTATTGTGAAAGGTGGAAAAACATATTATAGTTCAAACTTGTTGGTTATATGCACATACACCATTTAGTATATACGTTAAATGGAATTTAACAACACTATCACTTACACTTTATTCAATAAAAATTTTGGTTTTGTTATTTGTATTAAAAGCACGTGTTTATGAGTCTTAAACACTCGGATTCTTTTGATAAAAATAAATTTTAGTTTGCTGTCACGTGCTGTTCGGGCAGCCATTCACTTGTTCACTAAAACTAAAGTATAATGTAATGAATACAAACTTCTGCAGATGGCACTGCATTATATATAATACAGCGCCACCTTCGCAAAGTTCATCTAGCTTATGCTGGCTAAGGCCCGACCAGTTTCTGACTAGAACTTTCCGGTCCTTTCATCCTAACCAGAACCCAAGTAAAGCCTGGCTAAAATACAAGATTCGGGCCTCACTAGAGGTACTTAGCTTTACTAGTCACAAAAAATGGAAATCTTAACAGGGCAATAAAGTGCCCTGACTAGAACTTACTAGTCCAGTTGTTATATTGAGATTCGGACCACTACTCTAATTGAAATGGGGACAAATAGGGTGATTTTTACATTGAGTTCGTTCATTTGAACGTTCAGAACTTGAAGTAGATAAGATAGGCATAGGTTAAGTCAAAAATTGAAAGCTTTAGCTCGTATACTCGTATAATTAAATTTTCGGAATTTGAAGAGTTGGCGAGTAGTCATGTTACGTAGAAGTGGAAATACAGGTGCACGGGAAAGTACATATGATGGTAATAAAATGAATAACGAAAGAACGAACGGACGGACGGCCTCGTAAAAACAGATTCCGGGCCATCTGCAAATGGTAGTGGAAGGAACTAGGGGGTCATCAAGGTTCAATGTACTCGAAAGTCGAAGCTTTCCCGACTCATCGGCATGCGAGACTCGCGATATTGTCTATTAACGAAATTTCTAATTCCAATTTATGATAATGAACGTACGGCCCGGCAGAGATGACAAACGTGCCAGCTAAAAACCCGTTTATTTCATTTGTTATTCGCAATGTTTAACATCACAGTCACTATAACGCATCAATTAATTGTTGACATTACCTTTTTCCAGACAACAAACATACACCTTCAGCAGTTTCGGCAAATAATTAGAAAACAAGGATAAAAAGAGTGCTTGCAAAAATTATCATCAAAATGTTTACGAGGAGTAATCCAATATGTGAGAGGTGGAAAAAAAATTTTCGATTATCTGGTCTAGTAAAACGCTCATTTATTGAGCACGCCCCATGTTTATAAATAAACAAAAGAAAAAAGTTTAGCTTGTTCCGATATAAGTCTCATCAGTGATTTGATCCAAGACTCTCTTAAAAAAGAATTACTTTGACTCTGATATAGCCAGGAGGTTAAAATGGCATTATGGCAATTATCATAGGTTTTATGGTCTTGGTAAAACTCATAAACCAAACATCCCATTTAGTCCTGTTATTGCTTTCTATGACGCTTCACATTACAATCTCAAAATTTTTAGCAAACCATATTCAAAACGTTTTAGGTAAAACAGATTTTTTTTATTGAAGATAGCTGGGATTTCAAAAACAAAATTGACAACTTTATAATTCCTAATAATCATGATCATTTCTTTAGACATTGAGTCTGTGTATACAAGCATTCTCCACACTCTTATAATCAAGTGCATACAAATGAACCGGGGTGAGATCTCACAACATAGTAACATTCCAAAAACCAAATTCTTACAATATTAATTTCTTTTTTCGCTCTCTTCATGATATCTTCATCTGTATTCCTGATGATCAAATTGACGATATTGTTACTAGATTTAACAATTACCATCCTAAACTTAATTTTACAGTCGAAGTTGAAAGAGAAAATCAAATCAAATTTTTAGATCTTACTATCATCAGGATGGGTGGAGGTGTCATCAAAAACTGGTACATAAAACCTACGTAGTCTGACAGATGTTTAAAATTTTTTCTTTTACACAGATATTAAAAAAATGTCACTGTCATTGATAACATGATTGATAGAGTAGTAAAGTTATCGCATGCCAGTTTTGCTGATGCCAATGTACAGATTGTCAAAAATACTTAAATAATTAACTATTATCTAAATTATTTTGTTGATAAATATATTAATAAAAAATTGGATCTCATCAACTTCAATATTTCTAATCATTCAGCTCCCATTGCACAAGCTAACACTTCTTTTAATCTTGATAGACTTTCAGTTCTACCTTTCACATCTGACTTTTGTCGAAACTTAAAAATTTTGTTAAAACAGCTTGAGATCACTCCAGTTTCTCAATCCGAAAGAGACATTTTTAATTGCTTTCGTAATTAAAAAGATCCTATTAAAAAATTTAATAAAACACACATCATATATTTAATTAGCTGTTCTGGCTGTGATAGCTCTTATAATGGTCATTCTGAAAGAAATTTCCATGTTCGTCTTAGTGAACATAAAAATGATTGTAGACATGATAATCGTGGCACTGCTCTTGTACAACACACATGAGTTCGATCACCATTTTGATTTTAAAAATGCTAAAATTAGTTGTATTGCGTTTAATTGCAGAAAAAGACTTTTTGGAGAAATGTTTTTTATACTCGTATAGTTAGAAATCAGAACTAAATTAATTTGAGATCTGATACGCAAAATATTAGTAATCTTTATATCTATTTAATGAAAAATACTTTTGATATTAAACTTTGCTTATTGTTTATCATGTTGCCTGTACTCCATTCAGTTTTATATATCTCTTTTTTAACTGATTTGTATAGTCTTTACATGATAAGCTTAGTCTACGATTTTACTAGATGTTAACAGGTACACATTTATATGTCCAGCTTGTTTTCAAACCTAGTTTCTTATAAGTCCAAATACAAAAAATATTGTTAGTTCTATCTGTGGATTGGGAATGTGTGTAAGTGATTCACGATAATGTTTAAATTTGATCAAGTTTTTTTCGAATCCACAGATATACTCTCTTTTATTTTATTTTATTTACAATATTTCAACATTATTTTGGTACAACATGCTGTTTTACTCAATTCTTACATATCTTTTGTACACCTTTATGATCGCTAAACACATTTGTTTTGAGGTTAGTTTCTCATTTTCTTTTAACAGGTTTTTTCCAAATCCTTGTTTAACTATTATTAATATAGATATCTAGCCATAATACAGACTAATATGTTCTGTCTTTTTTATCTCTATTTTCTGCTTAGAAACAGGAGATGGTTTATATTTTTAATATGATTTTAGACGGATAAAAATGTTCTTATATGAAACTGATGAGCCTTGAATCAAAACAAGCGAAACGTTTTTTTTTTGTTCATTCATAAACATGGAGTATGCTCAATACATGAGCGTTTAACTAAACCAGATAATCGTCAATTTTTCTTCCACCTCTCACATTCTACCCACTTTGGTCAACACCTTTCAGAACATCGAATCACAGGTGATCTAATATTTTGAAATAAAAGGTATAAAGTAAATTAAAATGTTCGTAAATAGAGGTGAAAGGAGATTAAACAAAATTAAATATATAACGATGCGAAAGTAATTAAATTGCAAATGGAAATTATTGTTGCATAAGGTAATGCAGAAGAATTGAAGCGAATTCAAAAGCATTCAGAGAATGAAAAGAATTCTGAAAATTCAAAAGACATGAAGTGACTTGGTAAATTCATATTAAAAATGTGTAGTAAGTTTTACTTAAATCTTAGGATATACGAATTTACTTGAATACTATTGAATATATATTTAATTTATTCGAAAGAATTCCATGCAATTCAAGAGAAATAAAAAGAATACCAAAATTCGAAAGAGTTCAGAATCAGATATACACCTTCAGGTGTATTGTTTTGTCCATCGGATAATACTGATAAATGAGTATCACTAAATTACATTGAAACTTCTATTGTGAAAAAATGTGAAATTTTGTTTATAAGACGTTTATTGATGCAGTGTTTATGATTAAGAGCGAAATTCGGACTCAGTAACGAAATGCTTTTTAAATCTTGAAATAGCCGGAAAGGAGGCAATTCCGCCTCTCTCTTTTTCCTCTCCCCTCTTCAAACGGTTGTCATGTAGATATACATGACCTCCTCAATTACATACACTGAGAAATTTATCGTTTAATTTTATTATCAGAGAAATGGATTCGAATTTAGTACACGATCGATATTGGTCACTCTTAAGATTATTCAATAATATCAGCGTAAGTAAATTTAAAAAAAATCTGTGTGAAGTCTTTGAAATTTCAACTTTCAAGAATTGATGAGGCCTTAAATTCATTAACCAAATAAGAGAGATGATTTGTGATTGTATTTTATTCGTGAATTAAGAATATTTCTAGACAATCAGAAATTATTTGTTTGGAATACTTCAGGAACCATCAGGGGCCGTTCAGAACTGAAATATATTTGAAAAAGTAATTTTTGTTTTTGAAACAGCCAACTGTAGCGTCGATTGATGGACTTTCATTTCATAAAATATATTAAATTTTTTTTAAATTTTTCCTTGTATTAGGAACTCATCCTGTAAGTTTTTTATGCGCGCAAAACTATTTTTCTGAAAGATTTTTTTCATAAAATCCAATTTTCGCATTTTTATCGGAAACAGCGAAAGATACAAAAAACTTTTGAGATAAGAGTTTACACATCTAGAAAAGTTTTACAAAAAATGCCACTTGATCTTCAGTGAAATCCTTAATAAAGCTGATATAAGATTATATAAGCATAAATTTAAAAAAAAATGGAAAAAATGAAAAGAGTGGAGTCTTCCAGAAAATCTTCATTTTATGCTTTCAAAATTCAAAGAAAAATGTGCAGGAGATTATTCGAAAAACTCCACCTTTTTTAATTTTTGCAATATTTAAAAAAAATTTTTACTGTTATAAGGAAGGCATCCTATCAGTTTTATGCGGTCTGAATCATTTTTGTCGCCGAGAGAATTTTGTTTCCTAATAATTTAATTTTCGAGTTTTTTCGTAAATGATGCAAGATATCGCAAAGAATAAGTGGATTTTTTTAGAACTTTCCTAGAAGTGAAAGCTTTTATCTCAAATTTTTTTTATCTTTTCCTATTTCTGAGAAAAATTCGAAAATTCGATTTTATGAAAAAAAATCCTCTTGGCCACAAAAATTGTTTGGCTCGCATCAAAACCGCATGATGTTTTGCTTATAGGAGGCCAAATTCGGAGAAAAATTGACGAAAAATATAAGTGCATGTTTTTTGTGAAAATCCACTTTTTATATCTTGAAACAAATCGTCGCCACATTGTTAATTTTAAACTTTTTTCAGATTTTCTGGCGGATCTCTAAAGAGGACGGTAAAATTCGCCAGGATCCGAAAAAAATTGGAATACCTAAATTAGATAGAAAAAAATATAGAATTTCAATGAAGGAATGAGTGTTTTAGGGTTTCATAGCCCCGGGCTGTAACCCTCATAGTTTCGGTCGGGTGTCCGTCCATCCGTCGTACTTTTTTCCCGACGATAGGATAGGATGGGATAGAATCGTATATGATAGGATAGGAGAGGAGAGAAAATGAAAAGAATGAAGTTTGGAATTCCAAAAGGGTATAAGCGCCAAAGTTTCACATTTAAAAAAAGGACATAACCACCAACATGGCATAAGTGCCAAGGTTTGCACTAATAATATACTGCAATTAAAAATACACTCAAAATGATACATATTACTACATTTAACATAGTATTATTATCATTATGTAACTTCTTTTTTTAAATTATAAGCTACGAAACCCTTTTTTGTAGGCGCATGCCGCCTACTTTGGCTAATTTTTGTGAGAAATAGATGTCAAAATTCAAATACTCGTAACTTCGTGGAAAAATTTTTGTCAAATCGGAAAAATTCGTGTCACCTAAAAAATAACATATTTCATCACTGAGAGATTCTGCGACTTAAAGTGTAGAACCTGCTTGATTTGTAATGGATTCGATCTGTTTAAAAATGAGAAGAAGAAATGTTATGGTTTTTTCTTAGAGATCAGATGACGTGTTTTCTTTTCTGGGAAAGAAACTATAAATGGGAGTCATTGTTGAGTGGATTTTTTGTGTGGCAATGCAGTAACAGTAGACACGTAAAAGTGCACCTTGCAGATAGGAAGGTCCTTGGTCAGCGAGAAAAGCAATAAACCTAGAAACGCTTTTGCCGGTCTTCTTGTACAGGGCATCGAACCCCATATCGCTCTCGCATTCGTGCAGACGTGCCATAGCACGACTCCGAATATGTCACTGACTATAAGGCACAAGGCACGCCATGCCGCCTCGCGCCTACCAATCAGTGAACCGACCGACCGTCACTCGCAACATGTACGGCATTGAGCTGCTAATGCTATCTAGTCATAATTAGAGAAACTATCTCTTATTCATAAGAATCCTTCCTTTCTTGGACCCACAAACTATTTTATTCTAGCTAAAGAAAATCAGCAAAAAAATTGATCGTGACACCTTTCTAAAGTTCGATCATGACCGTTTCACTATGCTGAAACTACCCAGCTGAAAATAAGAGGACAGAGTTTTCATCCATTTGGATAATTTTTAATCTTCAGGATTTCAATGGAATGAAAGAATTTATCCATCTTTATGCTCCGCCTATCCGATCAATACTTTTCTATCTTCTTTTAATCTACAATCACTCCTATCCTTTTGATTCCCAATCTTTCTATCAATATCGATTAGGGTGCAGAGGCTAGAAACAAGTTTTTGATGTGATGAGTGCGAAAGAACAATAACACATACCATATGTTGGATTAAATTCGAGAATTCCATATACAATTATAATAAGAGAAATAAGATATAGTTCTAACGATTTAGAAACATTAGAAAATCAGCGTTATGACAAATTATAACTGAAATAATCATAAGTGATTGATATGAAATATCACCTTAAGATTCGATTTTGAAAAATTCTATTGAAAAATTAGGTTTCTAGCTGTCGTTTGAAATTGATACCATAACCTCATGAGTTCAATTTATAAAGGCATGTTTTAAACTTTCAGTTGCGGGGTACTATTGTTTTTGTATATGAATGAGAAATTTGAAGATATTTTCAGTTGTTTTAGCCAAATCCATTTGTTAGAAGTTAAGTTGTAGATATTGATTGATAAAGAAAATCGAGGATCAGCGAGGGAGACTTTATTAATCAATATCTACAACTCAATTTTCAACAAATGGATTTGGCTATAATAACTAAAATTATCTTCAAGTTTCTCTTTCATATACAAAAACAAGA
>JAUMHM010000078.1:16604360-16636850 GCA_032362435.1 Melikaiella ostensackeni
GAAATCATGAAAATTTACGGGAATTCAAAAAGTTGACAAAGGTTGTAAAGGATTTTATGGTATTTGGAGGAATTGTAATGGCTGCTAAAAGGTTTTAAAATAGTTTTAGAGATTTCAAGCGATTCGGAAAGATAACCACGGGTCTTAAAGATATTAATGAATTTTGAAGGGATTTTGAATATTTCAAGAAAAATATTTCAAAATTTTTCATGGAATTTCAAGAATTATAACCGCTTTTCAGAGATTTCAAGATTTTCTCGCGGATTGAAGAGATTTTATGAAAGGTGTACACTAGATTTCCAAAATGGTTAACGAATCGATTCTGTATTTAATCTAATTTCAATGTTGTTTTTATCAATTAAAGCTAATAAGATTCTCCATACATCGATTGAGGCCGATTTTTGAAAGAGACTTTCAAAGATTTTTTATATTATAAACAAAATAGAAAAACAATTTGTTTTAAAGAGCATTATTTTGTTAAGAAATTTTCGATTGACGCTCATATAACTAGAATTAAGGAAGCAACTCCCTAGAAGTAACTTCCAGCGGTATCAGTTGATTCAACAATGTTTTTATTATATTATGAACAATTAAGATAAAAAATGTGGTCTATGCAGAATAAGATCCTATTTGTTGCTCAGAGGTGATATTTTTGCAGAAAATGTGTGGAACATGAAGATTAATTAGAAACAAATCAGAAATAATCAACATCTAGTCATTGGTTAAAGAAATTTCATGAACGAATGCACACTTGACTATTATTTAATAAATAAAATGCGTTTAGAATACAGGTGTGACTGCAAATATTTTGTCAATGGTTTTTCTCATTTTGCTTTTTTCCTCATACTATGGAAAATGTCCGTCACAAAGCTATTTTTTATTATTTGCACAATTTCAATCTACATATACATAACTTTGACATTTTTCGCTCTAAAGATTTCATTTTTTTCGTAGTACCAAGTGAAAATATTTATCCTTTGACTCAACAAGGAAATTTTTCGAAAATTTTGAAAGAATCTATGAAATCACAGGAATTGATAAACAACTGCTAAAGAATTTTCACATTGTTCTGTAGCTTTGTGCATGCGGCAAAGCACTTGACACCGAGCTATCTCACAACCTTGCTAATGAAACTTCAGAAATGTATGTACATAACTACAATTGGTATTTTATACCTGCTTTTTATTTTTATTATTTCTTACACCATTGAGCCAAATCCCTTTCGGGATAAGCGTTACTCTTTCGGTTCTGGCCAAGTTATACTACCGGGAATCAAGGACTTTATATGGTATGGGTAAGTAGGGGATGTGTAGGAGAAGGGATAGGTCTCAGATCGATCTAGAAGTCGCGCGCGTTGCACATTAACCCAGCCATTCATATGGCCGAGTAGAATGATACTTTTCCCAGGCTCGCAAGTACCTATAATATAATTTAAAGAGTCCCAGAAGGTATCTTTTACAGAATTTCTGGCACCATTAACTGGAGCGTAGTATGCTACAACAAAGTCAATCATACTGTGGCTTTCGCCTCTGCACCAAGTATACATGTAGATCTATTTATGTTTAAACCAAGCATTTGTAATGAATAAGCCTTTTTCTGAGCATAAGTCAATCAACTTATCCTTGTTACCGTTCGTTTTTGGGTCTTCGAAATGGCCTAGTACCCTGTTGGTACCTTCGCGTTGCACACCAACCCAGCCACCCATATGTCCGAGTAGAATGATTCTTTTCTCAGGATCGTAAGTACCTATAATATCATTTAACGAGTCCCAGAATTCGAATCGTTCAAATAATTCACTTGGTTTTATTTTAAACATAGAAATTTTGATAGAGAAAACTGACAAAGTTATGTATTTGTTAATTAAAATTGTTTAAATAATGAATAATAGCTACGCCGAAATGTGAAATGTGAATTTGTTTATAAGATTTGTTTGAACAATGACTAAATGTAGTTTATTTTTTATTAGCTTCTAATTGAACTTCATTTTACACACACTTTCTGCAGAAAATATTAGTTTTAAGCAACAAAAAGGATCTAATTATGCATAAAACACATTTTTTAACTTAACCGTTCATAATAAAATAGAAATATTGTTTAATCAACTAATACCATTGGAAATTACTTCTAGAGAGTTGTATCACTGATTCTGATTATTAGAGCCTCAATGAAACTTTTTTTGACAAAATGTTGCTGTCAAAAAAATTTTTTTCAATTTCATTTATTATATAAAGAATTTCTAAAATTATTTTTCAAAAATCGGCCTCGAGCGATGTATGGAGAATTTTATTAGATTCAATTTAAAAGAAAAACGTTAAAATTGGATTAAAATTGTGGCCTGTAGACTGAATTGTCCAGAGACACCTTTTTCGCCAAACGTTGCGCCACCAAGTTCTAAAAAAAGTAGAAAAAGATTCTGAAAACCCATACGAGAAGAACAATCTGCTACGAAGGATGAAATGCGAAAAAGGAAAAAATCTCAAATGGGAATTGTTATCTGTGACACAAATGTTTTTCAACTTAAGAACCAACTCTCCATAAAACTTTTTAAAAGTCCAAATAGGAAAAGAAGTACCAGAAAAGTTCTAAATATTTCCCATTTTACCAAAACATCTTTGGGAATACGTACCGGAAAAGTTGAATTAAAATTTCCTTTGAGGAGGATTTTTCTAGGACAGAAGTACCGGAAAAGTCCCACACAATTATTTTTAAATCAGGACTTTTTTGGAAGTAAAGTACTAAATATGTCCCACTCAATTTTCTTTTTGAGCAGGAATTTCCCAGGACAAATGTACCAGAAAAGTCCCATATATTTTTTTTGAAGCAGTAATCTTTTAGAACTGAAGTACGGGAAAAGTCCTACTCAATTTTTCTTTTGAGCAGGACTTTTTTAGGACTAAAGTACGGGAAAATTCCAGTTTAATTTTCTGTTTGTTTTGAGGATGATTTTCTTAGGACAAAAGTACCGGAAAAGCCCAACATAATTTCTTTTCCAAGCAGTACTTTTTTAGAAATAAAGTACGGAAGAAGTCCCACTTTATTTTTTCTTCGAGCAGGACTTTTTTGGACTAAAGTACCCGGAAAGTCCAGTTTAATTTTTTTTTTGTTTTAAGGATGATTTTCTTGCGACAAAAGTACCGGAAAAGTCCCACATAATTTTTTTTTGAAGCAGTACTTTTTTAGAACTGAAGTACGAAAAAAGACCCACTTAAATTTTGCTTTGAGCAGGACTTTTTTAGGACTAAAGTACCGGAAAAGTCCAGTTTAATTTTATTGGTTGTTTGAGGATGATATGTTTAGGACAAAAGTACCGGAAAAGTTTCACATAATTTTTTTGAGAAAGACTTTCACAGAACTAAGGTACCGGAAAAATCTCACTTGATTTTTTTTAGCAGAACTTTTTTAGGACCAAGGTTCCGGTAAGGTCCCACTCATTTTTTTTAATAAAATTTTCAAGTTGTCAATAACTTATGGGACAAAAGTACCAGGAAAGTCCCACATAAATTTTTCCAAAGCAGTACCTCTTTAGAACTAAAGTATGGAAAAAGCCCACTTAATTTTTCCTATGAGCAGGACTTTTTTAGGACTTAAGTACCGGGAAAGTCCAGTTTAATGTTTTTGTTTGTTTGAGGGTGATATGTTTAGGACAAAAGTAGCGGAAAAGTTTCAAATAATTTTTTTGTGGAAGACTTTCACAGAATCAAAGTACAGGAAAAATCCCACTTAATTTTTTTTAGCAGAACTTTTTAGGACTAAGGTCCCGCTAAAGTCCCAATTAATTTTTTTCTTCAAATCTTGAAGTTGTAAATAACTTATGGGATAGAAGTACCAGAAAATTCTCATATATTGTTTTTTCAAACAGTACTTTTTAAGAACTGAAGTACGGTAAAAGTCCCACTTTATTTTTCCTTTGGGCAGGACTTTTTCAGAACAGAAGTACTGGAGAAGTCCAGTTTAATTTTATTGTTTGTTTGAGGATGATACTTTTAGGACAAAAGTACCGGAAAAGTTTCACATAATTTTTTTGAGAAAGACTTTCACAGAACAAAAGTACCGGAAAAATCCCACTCAATTTTTTTTTGTGAAATCTTCAAGTTGTAAATAACTTATGGGACAAAAGTACCGGAAAAATCCCACATAATTTTTCTTCGAAGCAGTACTTTTTTAGAACTGAAATATGGAAAAAGTCCACTTCATTTTTCCTTCGAGCAGGACTTTTTTAAGACTAAAGTACCAGAAAAGTCCAGTTTCATTTTATTGTTTGTTTGAGGTTGTTATGTTTAGGATAAAAGTACCGGAAAAGTTTCACATAATTTTTTTGAGAAAGACCTTCACAGAACTGAAGTACCGGAAAAACCCACTTAATTTCTTTAGCAGAACTTTTTTATGTCTAAGGTCCCGGTAAAGTCCCACTCAATTTTTTTTTTTTGTAAAATCTTGAAGTTGTGAACAACTTATGGAATAAAAGTACCAAAAAAGTCCCATATATTGTTTTTTTAAACAGTACTTTTTGAGAACTGAAGTACGGTAAAAGTCCCACTTTATTTTTTCTCTAAGCAGGACTTTTTTAGGACTGAAGTACTGGAAAAGTCCAGTTTGATTTCTTGTTTGTTTAGAGGATGATTTTCTTAGGATAAAAGTACCGGAAAAGTCCCACATATTTTTTTTCGATGCAGTACTTTTTTAGAACTGAAGTATGGAAAAAGTCCACTTAATTTTTTTTTTGAGCAGGACTTTTTAAGGACTCAAGTACCGGGAAAGTACAGTTTAATTTGTTTGTTTGTTTGAGGATGATATGTTTAGGACAAATGTACCGGAAAAGTTCCACATAATTTTTTTGAGAAAGACTTTCACAAAACTAAAGTACCAGATAAATCCCACTTAGCAGAATTTTTTTAGGACTAAGGTCCCGGTTGAGTCACACTCAATTTTTTTTCGTAAAATCTTCAAATTCCAAATAAATTATGGAATAAAAGTACTGGAAAAGTACCATTTTATTTTTTTCGAAGTATGTGCAAGTGCCGATGGGACGTGCCCTCATAAAATACTCGTGAAGTAGGACTTAAGTACTCAATAGGACCAAGGTACCAAAATTTTTAAAATATACGAGTATCCCGTTTTCCTAGGACTTGGAAAAAAAATTATGTGGGACCTTTTCGGTACTTTGGTCCTAATCAAATCCTCTTCAAAAAAAAATATTAATTTGAACCCTTCCAGTACTTTAGTCCTACAAAATGTACGGCTCACCAAAAAAAATTGAGTAGAACGTTTTCGGTACTTTAGTTCTAAAAAAAAGTCCTGATTAAAAAAGAATTATGTGGGGCTTTTCCGGTACTTTCGTCCTAAAAAAGTCCTGCCCAAAAAAAATGAGTAGGACATTTCCGGTACTATTGTTCTAAAAAAATTCTCGCTTATAACAAAAAAATGAAGTGGGACTTTTCTAATACTTTAGTTCTATAAAAGTCCTGCTTAGGCAAAAAAATTGTGTGGGACTTTTCCGGTACTTTTGTCCTGAACGAATCCTCCTAAAAAATTTCAAGTTAAACCTTTACGGTACCTTAGTCCTTAAAATATCCTGCTCAAAAAAATGATGTGGGACTTTTTAGGTATTTTTGTTCCTATTTGGACTTTTGAAAAGTTTCAAAAAAAATTAGTACTTGAGTACTGAACTGTCTCATACCTAGTACTTTAGCGGGACTTTATGCTGGGATCCCAATGGGATCCCAATGGTACTGTTTTTACTCGGGATATATAGATTCCATCAAAGTACAAAAATTCTGAAAGTTTGGAAGATTTTAATTAAAAATTCAAGAAATGAGCTATAATTAATTTCTAAAAAAAATCCCTTGACAAAAAAGTAAATAAGGTGTACATATAGTATACCGCTTTCCCAGGAGAAACTGATCCATAAACATATCACAGAGTTAGGTATGAATTTATATTAAAAAATTTAAAATTTATAAAATATGCAGGAACTAAAATGTACTGATTATTACCATATTCTTGGAGAGAATTGTTCACAATAATTATTCTATGAATTTGAATGATAATAATTGAAAATTGGAGAAATCCGTTGACCCCAAAATTTAAAAAAATGATTAAGAAAAAGTCAACCGAAAATTACAATTTTATCCCAGTGTTGACAGAAAAATTCATGACTGCACTGTCGAAAATGTTTGGGATTTTACAACACTTTCACAATACGAGTGTAAGGTTAAATTACAATACCGGCACTGAAAGGTAAAATTGCGATACGTGTATTGTAATTTTGAAAAATGCGCGCCGGTTACCATATAAGTATTGCAATTTCAAGCTACAATACCCTTCGTTTAAATAAGGTGAGACGTGTACTTTGCTAGTCTTGTGCATAATGCCCTCGACCTAGAGCTTGGCGATTAGGGTTCGATTCTCTGTGCCTGTGAATTCCGATTTTTTTCAAAAACTTTCTTCCGCAGCATTACAAAGTTATGAAATCAAAAAATAAAGCCAAGTGCGAATAGTAGAACATTTATAAATAGAATTGTTTTTTCAATAAAAGAAATTAGTTTAAGGAATTGATAGCGGAGAGAGATGAATAAAAATAGCGGGCCTATTATTTTCTTCAAATGATAAATGTAAAAGTGCATACATATCAATAATAATAATGATAATAAATTATTATATTACAGGCCCGGCAAATGTTTTTTTTCATTCCTCTACATTATCAATTTATTATTTTTCATCAAACAGGAAAATTATTCAATAATTCAATTCATTGAAATAATTCCTTTCATTGAAATAACACTTCTATTCATAAATTTCCCACTTTTCGTAGTTGGCTTTATTCTCTGATTTCATAACTTTGATTACATTTAGTATAAATAAATAAAATATCAATAGTCATGTACTTGGCGGAATTTTTTTGAGACTTACGGTTTCTGGTGGGATATAATATTATAAAAAGTAACATTAAGGGTCAAAACTGGTTTAAATTAACATAATTTTAAAAAAAATGATAATTCCTAAAAAATACCTTACGTAATTAATGGACGCTCCCTTATCGAAAATGTATTTAAATTTCATTCATGGATCACAAGACCAATATCTTTTTGAATTATTGGCTCATCATAATGACAACAAACGACCCGTTATAAATCATTTTCTACTATGATGGGCTGAACCGAGCGCTTCATTCGTCCTCTTTGTAAAGCCAGACCTGTAAGCTCTGATATCATGGGAAAAGGAAGTTTCTTTTACGCCATAGATAATAAAGGAATTCCATTAAATATCTCTTGTTCTTTTTTTCTTGAAAAATTAAATTTAAAGTGAACCTAAAAAAGCAAAGATTCATCAATTGACAAAAGATTTTTTGCTTTTAGTTAACTAATAGGCTGAAGATTATGTCAGACTTGGAACCAGCTAATTTTGATGGGCTTTATGTAACTTCAAAATAGTTTTCCCAGTAAAAAAGTCGCTATAAAGTATCGGGTATAAGACAAATCATTACTGAAGTACCACCTTTCATAAAAAAAATTTAAAAGCCTAAATAGGGACTCAAGTATCAGAAAATACCAAATTACATACGGGCTGAGGCACCAAGCCTCGGTGGCGTAATTGGTTAACGCTCCACTCATGTATAGTGGCATCCCTGGTTCAAATCCGGACTGAGGCAAATTGTTTCTAGTACTTTAAAAAATCATTTGTCTGTATTAATCGTGAAATTTCGATTTTTCGAAATTTGTAAGCAAAAACTGTCCGATGTGAATATTGAAGTAATATCTTCCCAAAATTATTGAAAATACATCCTGTTCAAGCAGGACTTTCCTAAGAAAAATATACTAAAAAATTTACAATTTAATCTTTTGAAATTTGTACAATTCAACCTCAGGACTGTTCTAAAACTTTTTTGAGACATGAATTTGGACTTCTGAAGATTAAAAAAAATGAAGTACAATTAAAATTGAAGAAATAAAATTCAGAATACATCAAAACTTAAATTGCTCTTAATTTGAATTCAATTGAGGTGGGACCTTTCTAGTACTTTTGTCCCAGAAGAGTCCTACTGAAACAGGACTATTTCTGTAGTACTTTCTTGGTACATAAATTTCATGAGTACTTGTAAAATAAACTGAAAAATCCAAAACTGAAACTATCTAGTGCTTTTGTCTCAATAACATTTTTTATTCATATGACTGTTTTTGTACTCTCTTGGGACATAAATTTGGAATTATAAAAATAAATAAAAAATGCAAGTGGATCTTTTCTAGTACTTTTGTCTCAGAAGAGTTTTGCTGAAATAGGAATGTATTTTGAACTTTTTTTTACTTAAGTTATAATTCGACAATACTTTTTTGTGATATAAATCCTATACGTACTTGGAAAAGTATTGAAAAATTAACAAAATATAAATTTTTGAATACTTTTTTCCCTAAGTGTTAATTACTTCTGCAATCTCATGTACACTCTCTCTCCAATCGCATCGAATCCCGTGCGATCTCATGCAATCCTTTGCAATGTCTTGTAATCTTTCACAATTTCTAATAATCCCAAGCAATTTCGATTCAATCCCATGCAATCTCTATGAAATCTCGAGCGATCTCTATGAAATTTCGTGCGATCCCATGCACTGCAATCTGCATGGAATACCGTGGAATCTCATGCAATTCCATGCAATCACCATTAAGTCTCGAGCGATCTCTATAAAATTTCGTGCAATTTCATGCACTGCAATCTGCATGGCATCCCGTGGAATCTCATTCAATCTCATGCAATCTCTATAAAATCTCAAGCGATCTCTATAAAATTTCGTGCGATCCCATTCACTGCAATCTGCATGGAATCCTGTGGAATCTGATGCAATCCCATGCAATCTCTATAAAATCTCAAGCGATCTCTATAAAATTTCGTGCGATCCCATGCACTGCAATCTGCATGGAATCCCGTGGAATCTCATGCAATCCTATGCAGTTATTTCCAGAATTTCTACAGATTTTACGCGATTTCGTCAGATTTCATAGAATTTAACGAGACATGAAATGATTTCAAAAGGATGTCTTCAACGGTTTTCGAGGAACTCCTACAGATTTTAAGGCTTTTAAAAGGACTTTATGAGTTTTTCCAAACACTTCAAGTGATTTTCGAAAATTTCATCGGGTTTCAAGAGATTTGTAAATATTTCTACGGATTCAACAAATTTTGTGAGATTTCGAAGCAGAAGAGTTTTGCTGAAACAGGAATGTATTTTGAACTTTTCTCTGACCTTAGTTATAATTCTACACTACTTTTTTGTGATATAAATCCTATGTGTACTTCAAAAGAAATTAGAGAATAAATAAAAGAGAACTTGTCTAGTACTTCTTCCCCAATGTGTTAATCTCTCCTGCAATATGATGTACACTCTCTCTTTAATCTCATACAACCTCGTGCGAGCCCATGCAATCATTTCCAATCTCATGTAATCATTCACAATTCGTTATAATCCTATGCAATTTCGATGCAACCTCATGAAATCTCTATAAAATCTTGAGCGATCTCTATAAAATTTCGTGCAAGCATGCACTGAAACCTGAATGGAATTCCGTGGAATCTCATGCAATCTCTAAAAAATCTCGAGCGATCTCTATAAGATCTCGTGCAATATCATGCACTGCAATCTGCATGGAATCCCGTGGGATCTCATGCAATTCCATGTAATCTCTATAAAATCTCGTGCAATATTATGCAATGCAATCTGCATGGAACCCCGTGAAATCTCATGCAACCTCATGCAATCCCATGCAATCTCTATGAAATCTCGAGTGATCTCCATAAAATTTCGTGCAATCTCATGCACTGCAATCTGCATGGAATCTCGTGGAATCTCATGGAATCCTATGCAATTATTTTAAGGAATTTCACAGAATTCTATAGATTTCCAAACATTTAAACTAATTTTCAAGGATTTCATTCATCGGGTTTCAAGAGATTTCTAAATATTTCTACGGATTTCAACGAATTTTGTGAGATTTCGAAACATATTAAGGGATTTTAGAGGATTTCAAAGATTTTCAGACATGTTCGAGGATTTGAAGGGATTCCAAAGGATAACTAGGGATTCTGAACGTTCTATTTTGTAGAGAACTTTAATTAATAAATTTGATTTGATATATATTTTTTTTCTCGAAGGATTTCAAATGATTTATATTTATTTTAATATATTTTTATGATTTTTTAAAATTTTAAGGGATTTTAGGTTGTTCCAAAGGATTTCGAAAGATTAAAAAAATTTCGAGGGATTTTAAAGAATCTTGTAGGATTTCGAAATATTTCAAGGGATTTCTACGGATTATAACAGATCTCAAAGATTTTAATGGATTAAAAGATATCTCCGAAGGTATTAAGGGATTTCAAGTGACTCCAAAGGATTTTCGTCGATTTCAATGAAATTTTAAGCGATTTTAAATATATTGGGGGAATTCACAGATTTTTTCTGTGAGAAGTTTATTTGTGCAGAATTGATATTTTTGTGCACTTTCATAAGGTAAAGGTTCCGGTTCGTAACCTACTAAGAAGCTGGAAAGAATAAAATCCTATTCTAATACCTCAAGCAATATTTAAATGCAATAAACTTTCATCTTACGTAGAAAATAATTAATCCATTCTCAGTCGAAAATGTCATTAAGAGCAAATTTAAGGATGCATTATTCAAATAATTGATAATTGGAACGAATATTCCCGATGTGTCGGTTCGTAACCGGCTTATCAATGCAACTGAATCCGGAATTATAGGCTATCTTCAATAAGTTTCTCAATATTAAGCTTTTGTTTGGAGGAGTTGATTTTTTTAGACTCGTCAAAGTTGACACTAACAGTCGTTAACAGCAAATTACGTCAAGTGCGTCAATTCACATATTAACCTCACAATTAATTCGAGGAGTTACAGATGCGTCACTGCTGATATTTCAGTGCCCGTTCGTAACCGACTTAGAAATTATTGTATTTCGACATGAAAAGCTACTTACTCAAATGACTGCACTCGAAACAAGACGAACGTTATCGCTGTCCACTGAATTGACACTTTTTCTACTCACAACACGCTAAGCTCTCAAGTTTCGTGAAGGCATTTCAGTGCTGGTCTTATAGTCAGCTGGTCTGAAAGTACATTGTGCCACGGTGGAGGATAGAGCGCGACGTTTTTTTCGAATTGATAAACACGAAATAATGCATATCAGTTTTGTACATTTTTATTTCTACTTTGAGACGAGATTCACATCAGCCAACAGTTTCTATTACAAAAAATCAGTTTATACGCTTGCTGGGTTACGAACTGGTTGGGGCTTACCAACCGGGGCCTTCACCTTATGAGATTATGAGTGGTCTAAAATAAATCTTTCAGGAACAAAAAAAAATTTCCGTGATATGAATTAAAATAGAACTTCCAGAGAAAAAAATTCAAGAAAATCAAAGGTTTTTAAATAATTTATACTTATTTTATTAGATTTTCATGGTTTCCAAAGATTTCAAGCGATTTTAAGGGATTCCAAAGGATTTCAAGAGATTAGAAAAATTTCAAGGGATTTTAAATGATTTTGTAGGATTTTAATAAAGAGTTGCTAAATATAATTAGGGCATTGAGGAAGACAAGTGAATAAAGCTCAAAATTGAAATTTCATAGGAAAAAGAAAAAACGTTTTCTATGGTATGATTAAAAATAGAAAACTCTGAAAAAGGATTCAAGGAAATCAAGGGATTTCAAAAGATTTATACTTATTTTATCAGATTTTCACGATTTCCAAAGATTTCAAGAGATTTTAAGGTATTCTAAAGGATTCCGAAAGTTTAGAAAAATTTCAAGGAATTTTAAATAGTTTTGTGGGATTTTGATGAGAAGTGGCTAAATATAATTGAGGCACTGAGAATGATAACTGAGTAAAGCTCGAAATTAAAATTTTACTGGAGAACCAAAAAACGTTTTCTGTGATACGATTCGAATTAGAAAATCCCACAAAATTTTTTGAAATCGCTTAAAATTTTAATTCGCCCAAGAAGGCAAGCAGTAATTACAAGAGATACTTTTATGATCAAAAAATATTCCTAAAAAACGTTTCAGAGTAGGGGAGAGGAAAAGCAAAATGGGCCTCACCTACCTGTCATTCTCAATTATCTAAAAAGGCATTTTTTACTGTTTTGAATCTATAAAAAACTTGACAAATATTTGAAAATGATGTTTTATTACAAAGAAACATTACACGAAACAGAAAACATAAGTTTAACCCTACTCATCGCTTCTCAGTAAGAGGGAGGAAAAACAAAATAGGCTTTACCCAGTTGTCATACCTATTTCTCCACGACCGTCTCAACTTTACCCACGTTTTTTGGCAAAATGAAATTTTTTTGTTCACATATTTTGAACATTTATCGATAGTTCTTAACCTAGCGCACTTAAAACTGCAAAAAAACATTTTCGAAAAAAGTGGGCTTTACCTAGTTGCCATTCTCAATTATTTGAAAGCGTATTTCTTAATGTTTTAAATCTGCGAATAACTTCAAACGTATTTGAAGATAATTTTATGCTATAAAAAAACATCACATGAAACAGAAAATAAAAGTTTAGTCCTCTTCATCTCTTCTGACTAAGAGGGAGGAAAAACAAAATGGGCGGGCCTTACCCTGTTGTCATACTCATTTATTTAAATGTGCGTTTTTTCATGTTTTGAAACTATAAAAACCTTGACAATTACTTGAAAATTATGTTTTATCATGAAGAAACATCATTTGAAACAGAAAACATATGTTTAACCCTACTCACCACTTCTGAGTAGGAGGAAGAAAAAACAAAAAGAGCCTTACCCTGTTGTCATACTCAGTTATTTAAATGCGCATTCTTTTATGCTTTAAATCTATAGAAACCTTGCCAAGTATTTGAAAATTATGTTTTATTATGAAGAAACATCACACGAAACAGAAAACATAAGTTTAACCCTTCTCATCACTTCAGAGTAAGAGAGAGGAAAAACAAAATGGGCTTTACTCAGTTGTCATACTCATTTCTCCACAACCGCCTTAACTTTACCCACGTTTTTTGGCAAAATGACACTTTTTCGTTTACATATTTTCAACATTCATCGATAGTTCTCAACTTAACGTACTTGAAACTCCAAAAAACGATTTTCGAAAAAAGTAGGCTCAACCTAGTTGTCATTCTCAGCCCCTCAATTGGTGTAAAATTTAGATTATCCCGAGGAATAAGTCACTTACAAATTTTTCCGAAAACAGAGAGTATCAACTATTTTATGCTTCACTAGAATGTCGTATTTACATTTACAAATACATAGATATGCAACACTCTAGCGAAGTTGAATATAGTTGATATGCTCTGTTTTGGGAAAACTTTGTTGGTCACTCATTCTTCGGGACAGTCGAAATTAGGAATAAATTTAAGAAAAGTGGTACTTTATCCCAAAACCTAATGAAATATTTCGAAAAACAACTCGGATTCTTTTATCAGAGTGGTTATTTGACTAGAAATAAAATTTCTACATAAGTTTCTGTCTTCGTTTACTTCGTTTCTGTGAAACTTGATTAAAAATCGTGTAGGTCAGAGGGAAAAAAGGTCAGTAAAACGTTACTGGGGAGAAAACATTCGCAGACCACTGTAATTTGATGCCTCGGTTTTGATAGAACAGTGATTGGCTAACAGTTAGGTGACAGTTGAAAAAAGGTAAAGCTGAGAGTTTAAGAGCTACGGAGAAGAGGGGAAGTTTTACGAGTCGCTGAATCGTGTCTTCCATTCATCCCGTAATTTCTCAACCACAAAATGAACGGTTGCCCATTTTTGTAGAAGCCATTGCAATTGTGACTTGATTCTGGACTCAGTTTTGAGTCACCGATGCAGAAATGTTTGCCAAGTGTTACATTTTACATCAGGGAATTACAACATATGATAATTTTTATTATAAATTGCTCTGAATTTGCACTTGAGATAAATAAATAATACAACAGTATATTAGTCTCTTGCATCAGCGTTTATTGCCAATTTAACTCTAATTAAATAAATGAAGTCTATTTGAAGTTGAAGACTATTTGGTCGGAACGTTGACCTCATGTAATCTCTATTTCGATTTCGAATCTTGGAAGTAACGTTAAATTGGCAGACTTTCCGAACTTCTCATTTTGAACTTATCCAACTCCCTTGTGGTCAATTGATACCTTTCCACTAGGAGAATAATTAAAATAAATTGATAAAGGACCCCACACCAAATGTACAGGAAATAAATTTTTGTCAAGATGTCTAATCATATTTTTTTTCGTAATTTCGAACCTGAAGACCAATAATTCAAAATGAAATTATCAAAAATTGGACAGTTTTTGCTCAAACAATTACCAATTGAAGATTTCAGCAAGGAGATCGACAGTTCCTTACAACCAAAATCGCGGGAGATTTTTCGACTATACTTTTGGGGTCGAAAATCAAATCACAACAAATGAGAAAAAACATATCCTAGCAGGAAAATTCTTTGAAATAATTTTCAGGGCTATTTCAACGACCCTCAAAAATTCAAGCAAGGAAATCGACATTTGCTAACAAACAAAATTACAAGATATGTTTTGATTATACCACTGGAATCGAAAATAAATTCAAAATAAACGTGAAAAACATATTCGAGCATGATAATTCTTTAAATTTATTTTAAGAGTTGTTTTAAGATCCATTAACCCATTAGTCCCCAACGTTGCGTAAACGAAATATTTTCGAAATGACTTTTTTTGAAATATGTTATTCATTGAAATCAATTATTTGTTGCTACAACTTGTTTCCAACAGATCTGGAATTTTGTTTCTTATGAAATACGTCGATATAATCAAAAACTTTATTTTTCGCAAATTTATGAACTAGGCCCAAAATCTGAGATTTCCTGTACTATGTTTTCATCAATTTTATTTTCCGACGCAGAATACAATGGGATTTTCCAGACTATCAATTTATATTGGGCTGGCCTTAAGTAAATGAGACATAACATCATAATATTTGACACAGTGTTTATAGTTTTTGCATGCCTGACCTGATTTATTATTGTTGCGGCCACGCAACGTTGGGATTCTCCGGAAGAAGGCGTCAATGTGCCTTGAATGAGTCGTCGAGAGTCAGTTCTGTGTGATTATTCATAGTGAATGGTAATGAGGATTAGTGAAGTGCAGTTTTGAAAAATATTGAACTGAAGTAAGTCAATCACACAATTTACATATAAAGTATGTATTATTTTATTTACTAAGTAAACCCTTTTCTCAAATACTTTGTTGTTATAGTGAGATCTTGGAAAAACGAAAGACCTCTGTCAGCTGCTGAGATCTTGGCTATATTGGAGGAGGATGAACAATTATTGCAGGCTGATACCGCAGATTTCGTTTATATTCCACCGCCTGTAGATGAACTTACAGACGAAGAAGAGCCTGATGACGACATATGTGAAGAGGGGACAAATTTATCAGATTACGCGGGGACCTATGAAATACATGCAAGTTTACCTGATACTTATGAAGACTCAGAAAGCCAATCTTTACCATCAAATTCCAAAAAAGCAAAGGTATGTAAAAAAACTACACAAAATAAGTCAAAGAAAACTATGACGAAGTGGAAAAAAACCCAATATATACAACAAAACCACGAAATAAAGAGAAAAATAATTTGGAACAAATTGAAAATAGAATTGGCGGTAAAACCCCTTTCGAAGTTTCTTCATTGTTCTTCAGTGACGATGTGTGGGGCAAAAATAGTTTCTTATACGAAAAAATATGCTTGCGATAATAATCGGCATTCATTTGAGATTGACAGAAGTACCCTAAAGCGATTTTTGGCAGATTAATTTTTTCAGGGTACCATACGTTACCAGCTACAAAACCGTATTGGTTGAAAGATGAGGAAAAAGGAGTAATGTTAGTTAGAAACTGTATTGAGCAGAAACAGATTCGATTCCATAAAGCAAAACATACATTTATCAGATAACGACCAACTTGATAAAAGCGACAGATTTTCAAAACTTATACCTCCTTTTGATTTGATAAATGAAAAGAACATGCAGTTTGGAATATTTTCTCATACTCTGTCTATCGATGAGGAAATAGTGACATATTTTGAACGACATAGTTGTAAGATGTACATCAAGGTAAAACCAATTAGGTTTGACTTCAAGCTCTGGTCTCTATGTAGTTCTAATGGTTACTTGTAAAAATTCATACCTCACGGTGAAAAAACGACCACTTATGAAAACAAGTTGGGACTAGGAGAGAACGTTGTACTCGAACTATTGTCAGTTGTTCAGCAACCATCTGTTTATTGCGTGTTTTTCGACAATTTTATCTCTTCTTACAAGTTATCCTGTTTGCTGAAAGAAAAAGGTTTTTACGCTACTGAAACAATTCGTGAGTACCGTACATGTAAGAGCACAATGAGAACTGTAAAAAACATGAAGAAAAAAAATCGTGGTACTTATGATTTTTGTTTTGATAATGAACAAAAAATTTTGTTAGTTAGATGGAACGACAATTCTGTGGTGACATTTGCAACGAATAACTGCACAATTGACCCTCTAGTAAGCGCAAAAAGGTACAACAGGAAAGAAAAAAAAATTAATTCCTCAGCCAAAAGTTATAGCCGAGTATAATCAGCATATGGGAGGTGTAGATTTACATGAAAACGGAATATCCAACTACAGAATCAACGTAAAAGAAAAAAAGTGGTGGTGGCCTCTCTTCGTAAATTTGGTTGACAGTGTTATTGTAAATTCCTGGAAAATATACAATTTGTCAAACAAATCAAAAATGTCACAGTTGGAATTTAAGTCTTACATAGCAGTCACTCTTATGAAAATGGATGAACCAACCATCGAAGATGACATACAAGGTGAAGAAACAGCGGGACGATGTGATCAAGTGAACTTTCCTTCAAGACAAAATTATGGACGACCATCTAAATGCTCATTGCCCATGGAAATTCGATTTGATAATGTTGGTCACGCGATAATAGAAAAGGAAAATAAAGCAAGAAGAAGATGTAGACAATTCAAAAACAGTGTGTGCCAAGTATCACGTGCATCTTCACACCAACTGTTTTGGTCTATTCCACACTAAGTAATGATTTTTGGTTTCGCGAAAATCCCAGCGTTGCGTATACGCAACATTTTGTTATAAAAAAAAAATAAAAACATGTATTTTTTTAACTTCAAGAACAGTTATTTGAATATATTTTCAGTTATAAAATGCAGTAAAAATACAAAATTCGTTTAATTTTATAACCTTGAGGACTAATGGGTTAAAACGAAGTGTTTAGGGACACCGAAAGTATTTGCTCTACGCTCAACGACTTTCGCTGAGCGTAAATATTATTATTATTTATTATAATTATTATTATATCAGTAAGTCAAATCCCTTTCGGGGTAAGCGTAATTCGTTTGGTTCTAGCTTCGTTGTACTACCGGGGCTCAAGGAATTTATATGGTAAGAGTAAGTATGGGATGTATAGGAGAAGGGATAGGTCTTAGATCAATCTAAAAGTCTTGGGCTGCTCATTCAAACGACACACTCTTCCCACAGCACCGCTCCGACATGGGTCGTTGATCAATCTCTATAGTAATCACCCCAGGTGAAGAGCTTCACATAGCCATCATATATCAGGATTCACACATAAACACTCCAATTCACTAATAAACTAATAGGATGATCCATACTGTTTACCCCAACCGCATCTGCTTAGCAAAGCTCTTCACGAGGGCCCATAAGTATCCAAAATCTTTCGTGTCAGGTGTCAATCTTTTTCTTATAAAAGATTATCCTCCACACGTCCCTATCCTTGCATACATCTTTTGCTTCCTTTACATCCATACATTTTTCCATGCATTCTCTTGTGCTTCTACCTCAGTTTCTACAACTGTTTATATCTCTTCGCTTTAGTCTCATACACACATTCCAACCCTTCTTTCCTTGGTCTACATCTGGGTACGCTATCACTCACCTCACCTAAATAAACTTGCTTCATTAAAGGTCCTTCATTCATTTTCTCAACATGACCAAACTATCACAGCAAATTTCTTTCACTCTTGTCAATCACTGTTTCTTTTACACCACATTTTTTGAGAACCCACTTATTATCGTAGAATCACCTTACTTCGGACATTGGCCCAAACTTCGGACACCTAATTTTTTTTTGCTTTTACAGAACCAAATACCACTGCGCAGTACTATGCGTGTATTCACTATGGGTGTATTTATTTTTGCTCAGTCCATGTGCACTTTGCTTCCTCATAGGCATTATAAATTTGCTTCTTTACAGAGGGAGGTTTTTCTCTAACAAAAGAAAAAAAGTGACACTTTCAATATTTTTCAAGCTTATGATTCTGTCTTACCGAAAATCTTATTTTAAGAAAATCAGAGAGACCATCAAAAAGTCAATCAATGTGTTCTGCTATAACGAAAAACTTTTCAACTAACAGTAGTGTTACATTGCAAATTAACAAAAAATTTCCTCATACAAACAATGGACGTTTTTTTGTTAAGCTTTATAAGTCGCTACTGACTGCTGATGAGGGTTTATCGAAGGTTTGTCAATAAGTCAATCGACGAGTCTCGAAGACTTGAACAATTACATCATGTATATCGCTATTCTATCCTCAATATTAAAACAATTTTTTCCATATAAACAAAATAAACAATATATTTCGAAAAATTATAAATAGGTGTTGTGAAATCATAAGAGGTCATGGAAGGTTCTTCATTAGGTAATTCGACGCCTTTCGAAGACGTGAACAAATATATCAGATATATTACTGTAGTATTCCTAACATCAAGACAGTTTTCCTCATAAAAACAGCATGAACCATTTTTAGAAACTCCACAAATCTGTACTATCAGGTCATAAAAGGTTCCACAATAGGTCGGTCGATGCGTCTCGAAGACGCAAATAAATACATCGCATATAGTATCGTCGTATTTCGAATTTTAAAGAAGCTTTTCTCGTATAAAAATGGGTAATTTTTTTCAAACGTCTAAATGCAAAAAAACCACATCTAATTGGCCGATCTAGTTCGAAATTCTGTCAGACCTGAAAATCAATTAGAGCTAGAGAGTCTGCACTTTGCCTATACACGTATAGTTTCCAGAGCTTACAACAAGGAGGTTGCAGTACGTTTCTGAACTCCTTATAATCGGAATGCTTTTTTGAAGTGAGTCTCCCCGCCTCTCATATCAGTTCATAATCGAGGAAGAGCTTTATAATGAGTCCCCTTGCCTCTCACATCAGTTGATAATTGTCGAGATGATTTTTTAATGCGAGTCCTCTTGCCTCTGACATTAGTTCAAAATCCTTGCGGTGATTTTTTCATGTGAGTCCCCTTGCCTCTCACATCAGTTCATAATCTTCGAGATGCTTTTTGAATGTGAGTCCTCTTACCTCTCACATGAGTTTATAATCATCGGGGTACATTTTCAATGTGAGTCTTCTTGCCTCTCACATCAGTTCTTAATCGTCGGGCTGATTTTTCAATATCAGTTCCCTTGTCTCCCACATCAGTTCATAATCGTCGAGGTAATTTTTTAATGTGAGTTCCCTTGCCTCCCACATCAGTTCGTAATCGTCGGGGTGATTTTTTGATGTGAGTCCCCTTGCCTCTCACATCAGTTCATAGTCGTCGGGATGCTTTTTCAATGTGAGTCCCTTTGCCCCTCACATCAGATCATAATCTTCGGAGTGCATTTTCAATGTGAGTCTCCTTGCTTTTCACATCAGTTCATAATCGTCGGGGTGCTTTTTTAGTGTGACTCCCCTTCGCCTCTCACATCAGTTCATAATCGTCGGGGTTCATTTTTAATGTGAGTCACATTCCCCCTCACATCAGTTCATAATCTTCAGGGTGCTTTTCTAATGTGAGTCTCCTTGCCTTTGACATATTTCTTAGTCTTCTTCACTGTCACAGTCAATTACTGGAATGCAATCATCGTTCTCAAATAAATCGCTCAGTATTTCTGCTGGTTGAAAAACTTGTGATAAGTACCTTGCGCAAGATCAATAATAAACAATGGCTGCAATGTGAGAACAGCAACCATCTGTTCTTCTTTCATAAGCACATTCACATGCATAATGTGTTAGACCTGAAACCCCAACGCTGTCAGGTTTATACCTCAAAAAATACCTATATGTTCTGCTAGAAATATGTCTGAATGGAACTTTTAACTTTAGCTCATTTTTCTCATCTTTAAGATATTCTATGTTCAATGTGCCGCCTTTATTGACCATTTCAGCTAAATACGAAACAGCTTGGGAAAGTTGATACGATGTAGTCAATAAAATCTTAAGATCGTTTTTTATCATTGCCGGAGAGTCTGAAAAGTCTTCGGATGTAATACTTTGGAAAGGGAGTTTCTTTCGAAACCATTTTTTTCTCAGCATCTTCAGAACCACTTCATGTAAGACTTCTACTTCTGAGTGTAACCTTCTTCGACGATCATGAACTGATGTGAGTGGCAAGGGGACCTACATTAAAAAATCACCCCGACGATTATGAACTGATGTGAGAAGCAAGGGGACTCACATTGAAAAAGCACTTTGACGATTGTGAACTGATGTGAGAGGCAAGGGGACTCACATTAAAGAATCACCCCGACGAATATGAATTGATGTGAGAGGCAAGGGGACTCACATCAAAAAGCACCCCGACGATTATGAACTTCTGTCAGAGGCGAGGGGAGTAGTATACAGTGCAAGGATGTTTTTCTGGAAAAAATAAAAGTGGTGTCTCTAAAACAGCATGAGAAAAAAAAATTTTCAAGATTTTCAAACATTTTTTTTATGCTTACTTTTTGTTCGAGAAGTTTATCATTTTTTTTTATTATCCAGAGTGGTCTTTGAAACATATATTTTCTTCATCAAAATCGGTCGAGCCATTTTCGAGAAGGATCATTTTTTTTATTTTTCTTTCCCCCTTCATATCTCTTGGTATCACCACTTGGTGGAGTTTCATACCACATGGATACAAACCGTATGAAGTTAATTTCAGCTTTATACGTGCGGGGGCAGATTTCACATGCTTATTCCGCTAGGCCTTTTTATTCCGTCTGATTGAAAGAGTTTAATTTGCTGAAAAAGGTACAGAAAACAGTCTACTTAACTTACAATTTTAATATTATTCTAAACAGATTGAAAGGTTTTCGTGCAGGATCAGCAATGTCAAATAATTTCTTTCATATAATTAGTTATTCAATTTCTAAACTTTTTCTTATTTTTTTTTTCTAATGAAATTATTCTAAAACTTTATTTTTTAAACAAAAAGTTGAGACTGCGTTTCGAGTTAACTGACTCACCCTGTATGCTGTACTCAACTGTCTATAATAGAGACCTTAATCCTCTCGTGGGACTTGCGAAACGCATACAGAGGGTAGAACATGGTTAGGAGCCAAGCCAAGCGTTAATGCTGGAAGAAATAAGCAGATCGCTTTGCTAATTACAGTGGAAAGTTGTTTGTAATTCAAATTAAGAACTAAGTACTACATTCCAATACATCACTTTCAGAGTTTTCATTTTTCTGAATCCAGTCATTCGAATTAAAAAAATATACGAAAGAGTTGATACCATTAAAAAAAAAAGATACTTTCGACAAAAACTATTATTCTTTGAATAAATTTTGATACATGGAGACTACTTGGAAACAGATTTTGTGTTTTTTATAAGCTTTCTTCTCACATTTACTTCCAGAATATCTTTCATTGTATAGGAATAATCCATAAATTGAAGATTTCCAATTTGAAATATATTATTTCTGAGAACTTTGTAAAGCTATTTCGGTACAAAATTGTGCAGCAGAATTGTCTTCTTATGTTGTGCGATTGACTCGTACAAACTAAGTACTAAGGCTTCTCCAGCTATTGTCAAACCCAAGACAAAGCCGCTTTATGGCTGCGAGTAAACTCAGTCACTAAGCTTATGCTAGGGTCGGTTAGACATCAATTTTACACAAAAGAACGGAAAACTAAACTTCTCTCTTCACTGAGCTTCTTAGTTTTCACATAAAAAAATTAGCTTCAAATATGAATTTACATCTATAAAATATATACTTAGAACTACTTGAAGCAACTTGAGAAATGATTGGGAGCAACTGAGAAGAAATATGTGAATTAAACCGAAATTTAAAGTTCGTCAGTTCGAGATCTGCAACAATATGTTCCAACAGTTCTCTGGAAAAAAAATCTGATGGAATGCCGAACGCTAAGCCATTCCGAGCACGGCCAGCGCTCGGATGGGTATCCGTTGGTGAGATACACCTAGATCGTGCTTTCACTGCGTTTAACTAATGTCGAGCTGAGACGGCGAGAATAGCTGGGTACACTTGACGATATCGAGTGTTTACATCCAATCTTGATAGTCGGAAAACAGGCTGTACTTGGGAGCAAGTTTTCTACAGTTTTCCTCTCCCCTAATCAAACTTCCAGGCAAATGCGAGTACTAATAATGACGTTGGATATAGCCGCGGGTTATCACTGGATGTGATAATGGTTCATACAGTGATTCTAAGCCTTCTTTAGTAAAGCGAAAATTTCTACAGGTGCTTATCCGTCAAAATCTTGCGGCGTGGATTTACGTTGAATGCCGTAGATTTCGCTGGGGATTTTAAAATAAGATACAGTACAGTAGTATGTAGAACAATGTACGTAGCATGTATGTATTACTAACAATAGTATGTAGTATAGTACAAGAGTATGGAAATTAAATGTCTCAGTCTATCCGTAATAATAATAATGGTAATAATAATGATAATAATAATAATAATGACCCAGGTGGTAGCTCTAAAAAAGCATCCAGAGGTGACCAATGTCACCTTCAACGCTCTCGGCCGCTGCATAAGAACAACAGCGGTAAAGGAAAAACTGCAAACCACATCATACACCTAAGCGTGTACCTACTAAAACACCTCTGCAACACATTTCAAGCTTCGTAATTAGTAATTAAATTCTTAATATCTTCAACTCATCAGGCACATGACTTAGTCCGTGGCTGATGATGACGCACCGTGGTTTCCGAGACACAGTTAAAAATAATAATAATAAACCAAAATAATAATAATAAGCCCTTAGCTGGCACACTGGGGTCAGATTGACCCCAAATCGATTTCACCTCAATTTAAGACCATTTATGACTTGAAAATGTTGCTTTTTTTCAAATTTTGAACTTTCAAGTTTCAAATTTTTCAAATTTTTTCTTTAATTTTTTTTGCTCATGTTCAACATTTAAAAAAAAATAAATATTAAATTTGAACAGAATAACCCATACCACCTTGTGAAAGGATTATCAGAGAATATTTGGGAATTTTCACGCATCAAAATAAACGATTGGCCCTTTGCAGCAAGCATTTTTATGCCTGGGGTCATTTTGACCCCAGTGTGTCAGCTGTGTTACGTCCAGAAATGTGTGCCAGCTAAGAGTAAACTCACAAACTAAAATATACCTTCCTTTTCATATCCGACCATTCAAAAATATGACAGAGGTAATTCTACTCAAAATCGAAGCCATCATCCACTATGGAATTGAAGTCACATCATTAACAATGTGACTTTCCATTTTCTTCTGAAAAGGTACTTATTCACATTATTTCGAAAAGTGTCCATTTAAAGTATGCTTAGGCTAAGTAGGCCCTAAGAGGCCATTGAAATGTCGTCAAGCAATTTTATACGCTACTTCCTAAATTCATTTAAAAAGTTTACTTCCATTCTGAGCTTATTCAGCTACCTATCCATTAATTGTTTTAACACTTATATTCTCATCAGAGAATGTATTAGATTTGTGTAAAATGAGACCCCCCCTCCCGGTTTTGTCAAATTTCCACGTTTTGAGACCCCCTGAACCCGAAAAACATGTTTTTACGAATGTGTCTGTCAGTCTGTCTGACTGTCTGTGTGTCTGTAGATTTTTAGTTTGTGAGCACGATAACTTTCTAAAGAATTGACCGATTAAATTGACATTTGAATTACCATTTGAGTGTCTTAAAATAAAGGTCAAGTTCGTAAGCCAGACATTTTGGACAAAAATTAAAAAAATTGGAGCATTTTGAAACTTTTTGAGACCACTTTTTTTTTAATTTGCAAATTCTATGTACGGCTATTCATAGCACTCAAAAATTCGAACAGTTCATCCCCTTTTTGTTTTTGTTTTTAAAGCATAGAAAATAGTATTGAAATATTTTTATTTCTATTTTTGAGCCAAACGACGCGAGATGAGAAAAAAATAGTCAAAAGAGTAGAATTTGTGCTTTTAAGGGGTCAAATAAAATTGCTGTTAAACATTTCTTTATAGGATTAATCGTAAATCAAAATAATTTTTTCAATTGTCTTTTTAACTATTTATTTGTATACATTATACAGTGAGCGCAGAAAATCGAGCGCAAATATTATGATGAGAATGTATTCCTTGAGGCCGATATAGCCTTAAGCAAATAAATTTCCTTTCTCATTTGAAATCAAAAACAAATTTAGTAATTTGTGCATGAAGAACATATAATACCGAGTGCGAAGCGCGACGACCGAATCGCGCGCCCTAGGCGCGCTCAAACTTGCGAGCGCAGAGAGCTGCGCGCGATTAGAATGTGCCCGCGAAGCGGTCAGATTTTTAGATTTCTCAACATACCATCAGAATTTTTACAAAATCAGAATGTTCTTCTCATTTCGTGTAGAAATACTCTCTAAATTTGAATCAGTGAAACTTCACTGTTCATCATTGAAAATGACTACTTAAATTTGATTCAGTGACCCATTTGTCACTGATTCAGATTTCGAGAGCAGCGATCTGAGTGAATGAACATATTGTACTATGAAAATCCGATTTGGCCCCACTGTGCGCTGGTCCGGCTACTTTTTTACTTAAAATTGAAACACTTAACTGAAATCAGTGAGAGAGGTCCGTCAATCAAATGAGTAACGGTTTTAACTAATTATTCAAGGACTGAAATTTAGAGAGAGAAGAGAAATAAGAATGATTTATTGAAAAAATGGACAGAATAACTTCATATTAACTTTATTTAGTGCACAATTCATGCCACTTTTTCGCTGGTTGGTGGAAAATTCCAGATCTTGTGTATTATTAAAATTAAAAGAACTTATGTAACCAACCAAAAACAGGTGGACTGATGGATAAAGTTCCGAAAAATCCGAGGGGTTTGACCAACATTATTTCTGTGGCCAGATAAAGGGGTGCTTTTCCGTATTGTGATTGATGTAACTGATGTTTCCCATGGTTTTCGCCATAAAAATCAAATTTGCGCCAATTTGCACTACCATTTTCGTAATTACCGCGTCAAAATATGTGCGTATGCGGAGTTTGAAAAAAATCAGAGGTAAAAAAAATACATACGTTTTCGGTAGGGACTAGGCATGAAATTTTCATCTTTATGATCAAATATCTCGAAAAATTTCACTCGTACAAAAAAATGGATGCAACATAAAATATTCTGCCAGAAAGTATACACATAGTATTGTGGAGGAAAATATTTTGTGCGTAAATGAACTTTGTAGTGAATACTAAAGCAATAATCTTAAAGGAATATTTGTTTTTGAATATTCTGATTTTTGAGTGAACTGCCATCGTAATCGCTTTACTTTCAAGATTTGGGGATTTTCATTGATACAAATCCTTTTCGCTGGAGCTGTCCAAGTCAAGCATTTTTCGAAACGGGATTAGGCGTATCGGAAGACTTTTGGCGATGGATTTGTGAATGAATTCCGTAAGTACATTCGGTAGCAGCTAGCAACCGTATTCATGAATGAACCTTCTCTAACGAATGTGTATACGGTACGCTGCGGGCGGTGCAGGCCCGACAAAGCGATCGTATTCATAGGTTTTGGGGGTGGCGCACCTGTCCGGAATGCCACGTAGAACCAGTAGTCCGTGGCGAAAAAAGAGGGAACACTATTAGCTATAGGTGTCATAGCAGCGGTCCACCATTTCATCTAGAAGTCACGTCCGGTAGTAGAAAAATTCCCTACCTCGAACTTAACATTCATTCAGATTACAAAGAAAGAAAAGTATACTGACTTTTTGACTAACCTAGTGACTAGCTTGCATTCTTCGATGAACAGAACAAACATTTCCTGTAAAGAAGTAAGATATCAACAATAAATACTGAACTCAAACATTTTTAGAAAATTTTCATATTTTCCTGTGACAATTGAAATAATAATAATTAAAGATGACGCACGTCTTTTCTAAAATGTATTAATTTTTTAATTTTTCAAAAGAAAATCTGAACATTTTTCTTCTGATTTTTCTAAAATTTGAGTTATAACAATTGAGTTGGTTAATGAAGGTCAAATTTTAACTTGTATTGAAAATGTTTCTAATCATCGGAAAGATGCATATATAAGTGTTAGTTACATAGGTGCTACGTAAAATCAAGATTCTCACCTCGTGAATTGGGTTTAACTGACATTGAAATATAACGGATGTTTCCAGGCAACATAATCTCCGTAGTCAGACTTAACGAATTGCACCAGATGTACCTATTACGACAGGCGGCTGAATGAATGACAACGATTAGTCAGCACTTGACTTCTTTGAGGATTATGGCATTAAATACAGGGAATGAGTGAAAATTCGAATACCCGATCATTATTTTCGCTTCTATGTTAGTGCATTTTGTATCCTTATTTTAATTGAAAATTACATGCAATAGTCTTCTATTGAAGCTTCTGCGTGTTTGCTAGCTCGAATTTTTTTATTGAGATTATTTGACATCAGTATAGAGTGACAGTGGACAAAAAATTGACATTATCACAATTGCTCCTTTTTAACAATTCTGCACAAAAGCAGTTTTTATTTTTATTTTATGTCATAATCACTAAAATCTCAACAAAACAAATTCCACTCACTTCTTGATTTTTAAATATTTTCTCCGAGTAGTGAAATTTTATGATTTAAGCCCTCAAAAATGAACAATTCTTAATTTGAAGTATTCAAAAATGAATTAGAGAGTAGTGTTCAAATTAATGATAAACGAAATTGAAATCAATTTCATATCTCTCAAATTTGTAAAACTTAGAAAAAAAAGCCTTAATAATTAAATATATACAATCGTAAGTTTAGATGTCCAAAAATTCGAACTTTTCATATCATTTAAAATTGCTCGTATTGGTTCTGTTATTTTGAACTTTGAAATTCTGATATCAGAGTCATTATCATTATCATGCTCAAGGACTTTTCTTCTTCGACCACTAGTCGCACACAATATTTTATTCAATTACCGCGAGAAATATGTGATTTTCGGGCCCTGTTGAGAGGGAGAAAAATAATAGCTTACCTGATTGATTGACGCAACTATAGCCCTCAGAGTTCTTTTGAAGTTTTAATAGGAACAGGTTTTAATTTTGAGGTTAGGGCAACATGACAGTGTTAATCAGTGTTGCCAACATATTCCGCGTTTTGAAACTCTATTAATAGTGGAGTAATGAAATTTCATTATTGTACTAGTGGGAAAACATGGTTATTACTTACGCTAATCGTCAACAATCAGATAATGTATTATTTTTCCCACTCGAAACACGGACGAATAATGAGATATTTCTCGCGGGTGTTGAATAAAAACTTTTGATGCTTTTTGAATTTTAAAATGCTTTGCAATTTAATCAGTACAAAATTAGAAGCTTAAAAAATTAATTTCTAAAATTGAGGCTTTAGAAATGTAACTGTTTTTCAACAAGATATTAAAAATTGTACTCTTTTTAGTTTGAAAATGTCCCAATATGAACAGTTCAAACTCATATACATATATCAACATAGAAAAATGTCTACTTGAAGGAGTTAAAATTGACCAATTTCAAATTGGAATCATAGCGATCTTGTTTTATATTCGCATAGTTATCACTATGTTGCATTTGAATTGTCATGAATCGATTTTTTAAAACTCAGGTGCTTCCTAGGGCAAGCTGGGTGCGCTAAAATCGAATCCGTCCTTAGAATATGGCCATTACGTCCAGTTTTCGAGAAAATACGTGTTGAAACCTTTGTGAATCGCGTTTTTATCCATTTTTTAAATATCATAGCGAATGAACCTGAAGCACTGGAGACATAAAAAATGTCTGGAATTAAAGCATATGTCTGTACTATTAAAGGTACTATAATAGTTATTATTGTAAAAATTATGTCTTAGTACTCACACAATATGCCCATTTATCAAATGAAATCGCATCAAGATGTTGCACAATGGGTAGTTTTCATTTGTGACCGTCCGCGAAGAAAGGGACCTAACGCCCGGGAGCTAAATTTTACAGGCGAAGCGATTGAAGAGGCGGTCCGGCACAGGAATTCCATAAGAGGACTTCACTTGGCAGTTTAATAACAAGTCAAATTTTACAGATAATAGAAAAAAATTTTATTATAAAAGAGCAAATAAAAAACTATCGATTTTTTGGCATTAGGTCTCTTTTTTCGGGAACGATCACATTTGTTAAATAATGTAGTTATCAGCTGTTTGCAACGTTTCAATACCCTGGTTGTTCGTGTGCTGCAACTGTTTGTTTCGAATCTCTGCACACCCACGTATTTTACGCTAATGCAAATACACGCAGTCACACTCTGTACTGGAAACAAACAGTGAAAATGCTTATTAGACATAATTTGTGCGCATCCATATGAAAAGGGCCCTTAAAATCGGTTCTTGTTTTTAAAAAAATCGCAATTTTCCAAGTCAGGATCAAAAATATCATTGGCGAGTTCAAGTGGAGGATGGTAAGTGGACCTGTGTGGAATCTATTGGCACTATACTCCTGTCCAGAAGCAATCGCAAGTGGGTGTATTTCATGTTTGAAGAAAAGAGCATAACACCCCAGTGAGAAATTCACCATTGGCCCATGCTTGGGACCCGATGATACCAATAGTGGCGCAAGATCAACAAGGTTGGCTCGATCTTGGCAGCCAATAATTACCCATGTTTTTGAGATCCTTTGCAAGCCTTGGCCGCCAGTCTTGGACCATCACTGGATGCCAAGTCTTGGCATTGGCGTTATTATCCCAAGCTTCGGCCAGTGATGGCCCAGGACTGGCGGCCAATCATGAGCTGATTCTAAAACCATTGGCAGCTAATGTTGGGCCACTCTTGCGCCAATGGTCGACGTTGGCGATTTCTCACTGAGACGCGCGCTCATGGCGCTAGCCATATGCTTTAATTTATAAAATAAAATATATTCATAATTTATATTATAAATAATATATTATAATATATAATAATATATTATATTTTTTCTAATTTTTTTAAATTTATTTTAATAAATACCTTCTTCCGCTTTCAGCGCACCCGCTTTACCCTAGAATGCACCTGAGTTTCAGAATATCGATTCATGGGTGTTTAAATGTAACATAGTGAAATTGTATAAAAAATGGTTCTATTTCTAGTGAAGGAAAGACTCTTTGGTTATATCAATAAATTTGATTTTCAAGATCAACTTTCGTCCATGGAGGACCTACCATTTGGCACGTAATTACCGACGCAATATGTTGCATAATATGATATAGCGGCTTTGAGCCGCGGCTTTTGCGTCTAACCCACATATGGGTAGGTATAATACTAAAGCGGGGTTATAATACCCAGACCTCGATTGTAATAATGTAGAATATCTTGTGATCGATGGGGAGTGATTGAGTCGTAATATTGGACCCAGTATCGCGTTACCATCTGTCGCGTTGCTCAGTTATTGCACGTAAGTAAACATATAGCTATCAACCTGTTACAACCGAGCAAAGTAATATAACAAGCTCCTTATGCCGCTGAAACAAATAGAAAATTTCTTGACATCGATAGTATTTTACTCTCACTTCTTTCATTCCCAAGAAAGAATTTCATATTCAATGTCAAATTTCATTTTTTTTTTCTTTAAGAAACCTTCTTTTATCAAAATTTAGAACATTATTTCAAATTAACCATTAGTAATAGAACTAAAACGCATATCATATCTGGCTTACACCATTTTCATTCGACTAGAAAGTCTCAGTAGGCGGCAAGCGCCTGCAAGAATGAATTTCGTAGCCTATTTGAATCTATTTATTTCAACTTACTCCATCACTCCTTTCCCTAACCCTATCTTCCTTCCAATCCCTTCACTTACCATCATCTGACCTCTACACCCCTCCTCCCTACCTTCCAACCTTTCCTTCTTCCTCACCCTACTTCTTTCTCCTCACATCCCCTGACCCTATCATCCCCCTTCCCCTCACCCTCAAGAGGGTTTTTTAGTCTATTATAATATATGATTGTAAATCTATTATTTCAAATCAAATATAATAGTCAATAACAACCCTATGGTTGATGGATTAGCACCCCATCACACCACTACTGTCTTCATCATCTCATCCTCCTCCTCCTACCCATCCCCTGCTCCTCACCACACCTCTCATACCTTTCCCTTACTCTTGTCCTCACGCAGCTTCCAAAACTCACTCCATTACCCCCCTCTTCCTTCTCACTATATCTTTTCTCCTCACAACGCCTTTCCACTCATTATCAGTACTCCTTTCCCCTCCTCGTGCTCCTTATCCCACCCGTCACAACTTTCCCTCTCACATTTCCTTGTCCTCCCCTATCTTTGCCTCCCCTCCTCAGTCCTTCGTCATTATCTACCCCCTTCCCCTCATCCCTCGCTTCCAGTCAGTAACAACCTATAGGATCAGTTTCTTGGGGATTGTTATATTCTCAGTACCCATTTTATCTTTCATTTTTTCTGTGTTTTGAAAAAATTCGTTTTTTCCGATTGATTATTATATAATAAAAAGATTTATGGTAACCGTTGCAATATTTGGCTACCTCTCAAAGCAGCTTTCAATCCTTTTCAATCCGTGCGCCCTGTCCGAATGAATTCCAGGCTCATCCGAAAAGTCTTTTCAATCCTTAACAATGCGTGCTTGAACACCAAGTTCAGTCCGATTAAATCCAAAACCACCTTTCAATTTTTTTCATTCTGCCAGTGCAATCCGAAGGAATCCGAGGCCTATCCGTGATGACTTTGAAATATTTCTGAATCCATGCAGGAACATCAACTTCAATCCGAATCAACTCGAACCCACTATTCAACCCTTTTCAATCCGAAGGAATCTGTTCCTTTTCAGAAAATACTTAAAATTTTGACAGTTTTCGCGTATCCCTCACCGTTTTCGAAATAAATTAACTCCTTTTAAAGATCAGAATTAAATCTAATTTCTTATGAAAATTTTTGGTGTACTGAAAAAGGAACACACAAAAAGTTCACAAATCGCAAATAGACTTCGAGACTAACCGCTTTTCTGGTTCATTAGAGACAAATGTATAATAAATGTACAACAAAAAAGAAAAAAGAGGGAGAAAAAGAAAGAGTCAACCAAAACCAACCTCACACTTTTTTTTCTCCTTCTTTTTTATACTACTGGGGATCAATATGTTTCGAAGCCAATTTAGACTTCCTTATCACGGGTAGCATATAGGAATACTACAGTTATAAATAATGAAACACATATTAATTAAATTCAAATATTACCTTAAAATAAATAAATAAAATTTGTTATTTGATATTCCAATCTGCAGGGTTGCCTATGAATACCATTATAATTCTTTTAAATTGAGGTATTAATGATTAACTCAATTTACGAAAAGATATATATTTTCATTGGAATATAGTTTACAAATTTGAGTAAGTTAGCGAATTCTAGAAATGTGTTATGGTTTTGGGTTATTACCCTTTTCTTTGAAAAAAAAATGGAATAATCAGAATAGATTGGTTCCAAATCAACCCACAAAATCAACATTTTTATTTTATTTTCAAATTTTGAAAATCTTTTTACTGGGCTAGTTTGGGTGGCCGAAGACCAACCACCTTTGTAAAAGCATGAAAATTTGGTCACTTTGGACGCATCTCTCATCTTTATCGAGATAACTCAAAATTTTGATTTTTAAAAAAATTTTAAAAAATATTCTTACTAAGATAGTTCGGGGTGATCAAGAACGTATCGCGTATTTTGTAAATGACCCCTCACCACTTTCGAGATAACTCAAAGTTTTGATTTTTTTTTGAACGCGCCACGACCATGTAAGACTCAACGAACGCCTGAATGTCTTAAAATCTAGGATGTTACCATTTAATTTCTGAAGATTATAAGACTTTGACATCTAGAGATTATATTTGGTAATATCCTCATATATTAGAAAAAAATTACAGATTATACGCGCTAATATACGTCGCTACTAATATCGGGACAGAAAATCCTGACACTTGAGAAAAAGTAGCGGTTGAGCTTCGCGCTCGGTGTTATATGTTCTTCATGTACAAATTTATACATTTGTTTTTGATTTTAAATGAGAGAGGAAATTTATTTACTTAAGGCTCTATCGGCCTTAAGGAATACATTTTCATCATAATATTCGTGCTTTGCGCTCGATTTTCTGCGCTCACCGTATAATATATACAAATGAATAGTTAAAAATACGGTTGAAAAAATTATCTTGATTTACGATTGGTCCTATAAAGAAATGTTCAACAGCAATTTTA
>JAUMHM010000078.1:16636950-16666164 GCA_032362435.1 Melikaiella ostensackeni
GTCGGAATTCTTTCCTAATTCTAAAAGACTTTGGACTTGTAAAATTTGTTGTTGATCAAGAAAGAGTTTAAATATAAATCCTTTGTTAAATTAATCAGTTTCTTTACTTCAGACCCCGTGTTTAATTTAATTAAGTAGAAATAGTTTTGTTTAGAATATAAATTTGAATTTTCAGATAAATAATAGTTTGAAATTGGACAATCATCGGTGGTTTCGTCGTAGTTGGAGAGTGCGGCGAGGGAAGTTTTCACTTCTGGTGGAGAAAAAGAACCAAAACAATAAAATCGAAATTGAAAGATTTAATTTCGCAAATTAAAATTTTAAAATTCGCGGCAAAACATTTAGGATCGTCACAGAAAAATTTTTGCGTCAGAAGTGGAATTCAACAAACTCGTCGCGGTGGAATGCCAATTTAAAAAAATATTAATAATATACTCAGTGCAAAAGGATTGCAGTGTTTCAAGTGAATGATAAATAAAAAATTTTGTGAACAAGTGTGAATTGAGTGAAGTGAAAAAAAACTTTTAACTGGTCAATAGTTATAGTACATTGGATTAATTTTTTTTTTAAATTAAAATACAATTGGCCTGGGACTTCCAAAAATAAAATCCTTTTGTAAAAATTTTCTAAGGACCTGAAGGACATCGAGGACATCTTCCTTTTCTGAAGTTAGCGAGGGATTTCGGGTGGAAGTTGTACGTAGCCCGAAAGAAGCGGACGGTTTTGGATTACAGGGGTCAACGAGGGACTTCAAGGGGAAATTGCTGAGAAGGAAGGACGTCGAGGACGAGAGGATAAGCCACGAAAATCTCCTCCAGGGTTTTTGCCGTGATTTTTTAACCCAGAGGCAAGTGACATTGTAAAGAAGTTAGGGGTTCGCAGAAGGTGACAGATTGAGACCACGGAAATTATTCCTTGCTATCACCGCAGGCTCTTAGCAGAGGAAACAGCAGCAATCATACTAAAGAAGAAACAAATGGATTAGCTGAGTTCTGAAGAGGCTAGCTTATGTTTTAGTGATTTGTGAAACAGTGAATGGTTGAATGTATGTGTGATTAATTATTTTTGAAGTTTGATATTTCAAATTAAAATTTATTTGCTAGCCATACATCGAGAACTTCAAAAGGTGAGTCACTTCGCTAATTTTAATTTTGTAAACCAGTCTCTCTCTCTCTTGTTTGCACGATTTTGATCAATTGATAGTTTGATTAAAAAAAATTTGGTAAGGGTTTTATCGTTTATAATAAAATGTCAGATAAAAGTGAAACCGCGAGCAGTGTTATGGAGGGTGTTAGTAATAATGGAAATTACCCCGTTGGGATCGGGACTGAGGGGTCACTGACCGAGTTAAATGTGTTACCGGTTATAAGTGTGTTAGCTATGGAAACCAATATAGGAAGTTTAACCCCCGCTATACCGGACACGGCATCCACCCCTGCGCGTTTAAACCGACCTTCAGAATTGTCTGGAGAAATTCGAAATTCAACCCCAGAGGTTCAGGCCATTAACCTGAACTGCACTGTCTCGCCAAGTCCCTTGCAGGTGGATTTGGGAGCAACAAATGTGTCAGGGTATCGTATCTCCCGTCGGGCATTAGTCTCGATGATTCAGGGTTGCTTACTCAGCTCGCACCTGAGCCACAATATCCAATTCCTTTCAAGGCTGCCCTGGAGTTCCTTCCTAAATTTTTTGATGGGAAAAATATCCCAGTTATTCGATTCATCAGGGATTGTATTTATGCTCGGAATTCAATTCTATTAGGGATCGACAGCACTTATTTTTGATAATAAGGTCCCAAATTTCAGGAAGTGCATACAATTTTTTATTTGACCGAGAAATATATACCCTTGAGGAATTGTTGAAACACCTGAAAAACATTTTTACTGAGCATAAAAATTTGAGTCAATTAAATTCGCTCCTTGCCACGGTGGCTCAAAAGTTTATTGAAACGGTACAAGATTATGGCGATAGGGTTAGTGATCTCCTAAAGAACATTATTGAATTAATAGAAGAAAAAAATGGTACTGAATGTGCAACCCCAATGATCAGATCGGCCAGGGATATTGCGTGTGAAAATTTTATAATAGGCTTGGATCCCAGGATGGTTTTAAGAGTGAGAATGGAGAGACTGAGATCTCTTCAAGATGCAATTATGGCTGCAAGATCATCTGAATGGGAAATAAAATATGCAAAAGACCTGTTCAAAAATAGGGAAGTTGATAAAAGGGATAAAAATGAAGGGATAGTAGCAGTAAGAGATAAAACGTATCAGGGTAATAGATTTAGGCCTTATAGGGGAAACGCAAGGGCGCATGCATTTGGTACCGAAAGAGTTAATGAGGGTTTAAATACACACTCACAAGGATTAAGGGGAAGATCCGGGGGGCTGGAGCCTCCGGACGGGGAAGAGAGAGAGGCGGGCAGCGAGGGGCCCCGTCACAAGTGATCTGTCGCCGTTGTGGCGTGCCGGGTCACTTTGACAGAGGTTGTGCTATGCCTGCCCCTCAAAATTCCATGATTTGTCGTAAGTGCTCAAAGCCGGGGCATGCAGCAAGAGATTGCCCAAATCGCGGTTCCCCTCCCCTCTGTTTCAGATGTCAACAACCAGGACACTTTGCACGAGATTGTACTAAATTAGGAAGTCAGAAAAATGGGGATAAATTTTGCAAATACTGTATCACATTTGGTGAAATATCATTGATGATAAACGGTAATAATTGTTCCTTTCAAGTAGTTCCTGATAAGCTTCAACTGCCCGGAGATGGAATCCTTGGAATGTCATTCCTCAAGGATGCGTCCATTCATCTGAAAGAAAAGAAAATAGAACATCCGTTAGGTACCTTTCCATTTTTTCCGGAAAATCTAGTAGAAAATTTAAATTTAAATTTGCGTATTAAAGCTAGGATGAAACAATTAATTACGGTACCAGTTACAAATCCGGATATAAAGGAGGGTTATTTACCCTTAATAGACTTGGGTCCAGGGATATTATTAGGGGAAGTTCTGGTAAGAGAAGAGAAGGCCCATATGTGACGCGATCCGAGAAAAGGGACCTTCTAGGCAAAACTGAAATTTTACAGGGCGAGCAATTGAAGAAATCTCGAACTTATGGCGGCGGAGCGGAGGAGAAGTCTCAGAGGGGAATTCTGACCCCCACTCCTTACAGTTCGACCGTGTTTTCCCACTCTCTTCTTCTTCCGTTCGTGCGCCGGCAATCAAGTCCAACTTCTTCCGTCTATTGCTCTGCGCACGTGTTCAAAGATTCTTTCAATCATTTATATTTTGTGAAATAATGCAGATATAAAATTTCTGATTGCTCCCTTAGAAAGATCAGTTAAAGAACTTATAGAATCCATCATAATCCGAAAATCGATTTTTTGCCTAGTAGGTCCCTTTTCTCGAATCGCGTCACGCATGGTTTTTACAAGGGTTTGGGCTGGTCGCTAAGAAGCGACTGGTTTGTATTTCCCACAAGTGTTTTGAAATGATCTCCCTATATATGAGATTTTCTCTAAGGTTCTTTGTAGACAGTCAATGACAATCACTTTTTGATAGCTACACTTCGTATTTCTGAAGTTTCCTCCCGGTTAAAATCGAAAAGAATTTTCACAGTTAAGAATCTTTTTCTCATAATTAAAAATTTATATTTAAAAATTGGATTACTGTCGTTATGTTTAAAGCGAAAAAGAAAATTAACAAAATTTAAAGTTTTTAATAAATAATTGAAATGTTTGTTCAGTCAGTGTTGTGGTGAATTGTTTACAAAACATTGTATTACAATTTTTAGAATTTCTACGCAGAAAGCTATTATTATATTATATTATGAGCCAGAATGAAAGTGGGAATCAGAAGGCTATTTATCATGGCCTGTTACACTCGAGTTTATGGTGACAATACTGATGTAAAAGATATTTTCCGAGACTCTTTAAATGATATTATAGATACTTGCGATTCCGGGAAAAAAATCGTTCTACTCGGAGATATTAATTGCTGGGTTGGTGTGTAGCGCGAATGTACCGACAGGGTTCTTGGTCATTTCGGAGACACAAAGAAGAAAAGGGCTTGTTTATTACAAACACTTGGTTCAGACATAAAATGATCCATATGTATACTTGGTGGGGAGGCGATGGCCACAGTAGGATTGACTTTGTTGAAGCGAATGAGAGACTAAGAGGGCTAATAAGAGACACCAGGGTATGAGAGACTCTGAATGTGGAACAACTCACTACCTCATAGTTTCAAAAATGAACCTAGATAAAGGGTGGAGGAAAAAAAGGAATTAATAATAAGTGAAGCAGGCGTGAGTTAAAATAGAGAATCCGCAGAAACCAGAATTACAATGAGTATATCGTGAAAAGCTGAAAAAATATTTAGGACATAATAAAGAAGATTGGAAGAGGGAATTAGGAAATGAAATTATAGAGGGTGCAATCCGCGTGGCTGTTAACGAAAAAAAGCAAGCGGACTTGAGAAATCTGAATATTCAAAGTCTTAGCAATGAGGACAGAGCTAGACTAGAAAATGATTATATGGATGAAAACAGAAAAAGCAAAGATATTTTTTAAAGAAAGGAAGGATAAAATCAAAGCGGAAGAAGATAAAAAAATACAAGATGATTTTGAAGGAAATGAGCATTTTTTTTAATGCAGGGGGAGAGAAAATCTTGCATAGGATACCCAGCTTATGGCTGGGTAGTTCCGGATTCTTACCGACAGGAACCCCTCCCCCTCCGCGTCAACATGCGATCCTGGAAACAGCCTTAGCATTATTTCCCGGCCGTTGGTACATTCCTGGGAAATATGCCCAAGATTATAGCAACGATGGCACCGGAATTCGGCATGGTCTGCCTTCACCCGAAAGTTTACCCACCCGACCTTAAGTCGGGCGCCATCTCCAACTTTCTAGCAGGGGCAGCGTCTTGCTCAACAAAGGCTAAGACACATCCCCTGCTGCTCCTCTTTGTCAGGTTGATTCTGGGAGGCGCAACGGGACGCTCTCCCAGAACCGCCTTTAGTGCTTCCTCAAGGATGCTTAAGGTGAAATTGTATGGGATACGGACAAAATGAAAGACTATGTAAGTGATTTTTTCAAGAAATGGTATGGAGGTCAAGCTATGGAGAATAGCAACTGTGACATGGAAGAGGATACGTTAGATAATTAGATACTTTAGTTATATAGTTAGATAATTTCACCGATGAAATGCTTAGCAGCTGTGGCGGATATTTTTTTGTGTGGCTGAGCGAATTTATGCATATATGTGCTGAAAACGGTGAAGTTCCAAATGATTGGAGAAATGCGATTATCGTTCCACTCTACGAAGGAAAGGGTGATAAAGGTGACTACAGTAATTATAGAGCGATTGGCCTACTAAGTACCTTGGGTAAAATATTTAACAAAATACTCATTGGTAAGGTCATGAAAATAAGTGAAGAAAGGATTTGGGTAGTTCAATGTGGAGTTGAAATGTCAGTAAAAATGACCGTATTTTTCGGTACTCGTAGACACACGAATTTCAAAATCTTCAGACGTTTCATTTGTTTTTTTGAAAACTAAAATAAACTAAAATTACACAGGTACAAAATAAATCAAGATATTTAATCAGTTTGCTGCAATTTCTGGTTAATAGTACACGAGGTATTATGGTATAATGATTACCATTCTAATTTTGGAAGAAAATCATATATTTTTTTTATTGCTAACGCATTGCATGTTGCTAATTTAGAATTACACGCGTGGAGCAACACACATAGGATTGAATGATAAAGGCGTTACAATGTCAAATCGATACAAACATATCTATAAAAGGTGGACTATTTTTGAGACCACTGGTAGCAACATTGATTTCTATTTTTTCTAGTGTACTTATTCTGAGGCAATCGATGAAGGTCGGCAAGTATAAATAGTAAATGTGTATGGCCAAACAAAACTAAATGTTTAGAATCATTGATTTACAACATTACAATTTCGAATCATTTATCATGTAATGATTTGTCAGGCAATCTTTGAATGTTAATGATAAGAACAGAGATTAGAATATTTTCAAACTGATAGCTTAGCTGCACCATTATCTTAGACCTGATTTATCATCTTTTGTGATAGTGAAGAATCTTGACGATTTCTCTAGAGCTTACATCGTCCTGCAATTATTTCGACAAGAAAAGCTCAACATGAAAGTCCATATTCTATTGTGACAATAAAAAGTAGTTGCCGACGTAAATCCACATTGGTACTTCCTTGTTCCTCTTGCAGATTCCGATTTTCTGTGCTGGACCCGAAATTTGGGCTATCGTGCCATTTGTTGTAAAAATCAGCTACAAATAGTTTTAACATTAACCCAATAAATCTTTCTACGTGCGGAGAAATAGGCTCCAGTTTCAAAGCACTGGGATATCCATATAAATCCAATGGTATCAATGGTTTTCCATAGTTTCCTTTAATTCTCTGAATGTTTATATCACAGACCGTTTTAAACATAAAACACGAAACATTTCTGTGATCAGCTAACATCTGTACACATTGTAGTCCTTCTAACGTAATCGAATGGTTGACTAAGTTCACAATTCGATTGTCTTCTGTACTTAGTAGTAATGTCTTTAAACTTTCACCAATCGTTGCTGGCATTAGATTTGAATTGATTAGATTTTGCAATGTTACTATTTTCATCTCCTTTTGGTAAATAAGAAGAGCATTTGTTAGTTCTTGGTAAACTCATTACGAATAAACCGTGCAAGCCAGAAAGCTACACGCCAAAACAACTCTTTCCTTCAGCTTTTGAGGTGGTTCAGAAACATGTGATCCGAGTATTAATTGTACTATACACATGAAGCGCCAATGCCTGATACTGAACTTGAGCGATCGAGAAATTACCCAAGTTGAGATCAACAGACAAAGAATTGAGGTTCCTGCTTTGATCAAAATTGGTTCGGATTTTCAAGAAGCTAGTGTTGATCAGTAAAATCAGAACCTGGGCACAGTATTCGATGCGATGGGTCATTTCAGTCCGTTCGAGAATATTCAGTTCCCGAAAGTCAAGCATGATGGCTTGAATTGCTATGGATCGAATTTCGTTGTTTGTTAGTTGATGGTAAGTACCAGTCGTTTTTTCCTTTCTGTTATTGTAGATTTCAAGTTTCTCCTGCTTCTTTGGTATTTTGATCTTGAAGTTCATCAGCAGTCATAAGGTTGTGGTTAGTTGCGTAGCTGATCCTTTGTTTTTGACTGGATGACCCGTGAAATTTCTCATCACATAAACCGTAGATAGAATATGGTAGAAGCCTACCTTCATTTCGTAGTCCTTTAGATCCACAAGCTTCCTCGAAAATAGTTCAGTTTTCGATGAAAATCTGTTCTTATTGTAGCTTTTAATGAACGGATTGTAGTAATGCAAGATTGCATTTTTCAGAGCCTTCTGAGGTGTTACCTGGTTCTGAACATTTTGGATAACAATCTTCTGAATGCTAACACCGAAAAAATTTTCGGACCACATCTCTTTGAGCAGGCTTTCGTGATTGAATACTTCGTTGGTAAAGTGGAGGATCAGACACTTCGGTCGTATTCTGGCTCCTGAGATTCGAGTGACAAAACTGATCATGATGAAAGGAGGTGTTTCGGGTTTCAATCGTGTGCAAAACTACGAATCTTGCCGACTTGTCTTGCCGACTTGATTCGTAGTTTTGCACACGATTGAAACTCGAGACACCTCCTTTCATCATAATGAATCATCGTGAAAGCATTAAATCTATTATTAAAACTGATCATCTCGATAAGATTTGATTTGACAAGTGATGTCGCTTCAGAGCTCTTTGATTCTATGATTAGCAGAAATAATGTTGCTCGCTTAGAATTTTTAAATACTGTAAGTTCTCTCAGATTTTGATTTTTTTCTCCAGCCGTGTTTTGGAAATTTCTAACACACAAAGAAGTCGTTTTCCCAAGTTCTACAATTATATTGTGAATTTCGTTTGGACGTTTCTGTTCAGTTAATACCATCACCTGGTAAGGTTGAATTTTCTTTGAAATGAGTTTCGATAAACAAATTATCCAATTTTTCTCTTCCATATTTCTGACAAAAAAATTTATTCCTATCTGAAGATTTACCACGATAGATGTCTTCATTATTACCGCACTATTAAAACAGTGAAAAACTTTGAGCAAAAAGTTAAATCCATATAAATTTTCATTATTTTTCAACAGTTTTTGGTATTAAATAAAATTATTTGATCGAACAACATTTTTCAACGAATAGTGCGTGATAATCTGCTAATGTACATCAGTTTTTTGCAGACTGTGGTGTTTTCTTTGTTTGTTTGCATATCACCAAGACAACATCGTTTTTTCATTTCTTATTTTTTCTAAAAATAGAAGGAAAAAAAATTCACTTATTTTCTCAAGGAAATCGCATACAAATTACATATATCATATCTTGTTATGAATCACAATGTGTATGTAAAAATATGTTTCACCAGTGACTTGCATGGCTCTACTTGGGCAAAAGGCTAGGGGAGACCGATTTGACCGATAGCGCGCGAAACTGGGTTATCAGAACGCGGCTCTCCTTGGACCGGTTACACTCGCTTCTACGTTCATTCCCTCACTCGATCCACCTCCTCTTCCTCTTCCTTCTCTGTTTTCTTCAGCTATCTCTCTACTCTTGGTCGTCCAACCACCCACTTCATATTTTACGAAAAATTCAGACATCTGACCATCAAATTTTCTGCATACTATATCTATATTACTCTATCCATATCAACTCCAATTTAATCTCCATTAAATGTTCATTATCCAATGTCAATGTTCTTTAACTTTTTTACTACCTCCAATGATCCTGATCTTCCAGTCCAATAAGCATCTAATCAGCAATCTAATCAATGATACTAAAGAGTGATTATATTTCACGTTTCCTCTTGCCTTGACATATTACAGATTCGTTTAAGATTCAGGGCTAAAATTGACTTCAGCATTTTCTGAGCTGTGTTTGGGAACAAGATATTATAGGAACTTCATTTAGAATTGGCGCATGGTACACAATTTTCGGAATGTAAAGAATACAATTGGTGTCAAGCTCAGTACCATAAACCTGGTCTGGTACTAGTCTGTTTTACCAAAATGAAACAGTGGGTCGTGGTACCAAGCGGTACTGTTCCTGCTTACAAATTTCTGAAGAAATGTAGTAATTTAATATTGCGAAAAAGAAAAAAAGTGGTAGTTTTTAATGAGCTGGAGAGAGAATCCAACCTAAACTTATTGATGGTGGTGGAACCTAATTCAACGATTATCTGCTGATCGAGTGTGCACCGACATTTTTCAGCAACGATTTTTTTCGCCCTTTGGCACCTGACAGGTTTGGACTTGCTTCGTAGGCGTGAGTGCCTTCGGGGGCGAATTCTACCACCATGAATGTGGCTTTGCTATTTATAAGCCGGTATCCGACGCATTTCTTTCTGGGTACGTTTAACGATACCTGGTCTCATTGGATTGCTGACTGTCGGCTATCCTATCGTTTCTCTCAAGCGCCTTCTTCTTTTCTACCTTGCAAGGACACACGCTTGCCTTTTCAATGAGAAACGAACAAGGGTCCTGAGCACGAAGAAGAAGCTGATATCGAGGGACATCAAGTGAGTATGCGTGTTTGACTATGTGAGTATGCAAGAGACGTTGGGAAAAAGAGAAGAATAGAGAGAGGGAGAGAGAAACTGTAGGAGAGGTCCTTGAACCAACATCATCTTGCATACTTTCTTCGACCAAAAGGGATAGGGAACTTCCATAAAGAGCAGAGTCTATGTTCCTCTGGATATGCACTCGGTAGGAATGTTTCGCACTTTAACTGGGGCCGAATAACATGAGAGAACTTAGATTCTTATTTATGCGAATTTCCTACGGAAACCATCCATTTGTTTCTCTTTTTTTATTGTGCATTCTAACCCTTCGCCTGGCCTTCTTCCTCTCAGAAGAAAACATGAGATTTCGGATCTAACAAATACACTAAATGCCGACGCCTTTGGTTACTTCTTTCGGATAACGAAATCTCTGAAAGACACTAACTTGTCGTGATTTTTCAAAAAGTAGCAAGTGCTATCTAAAAAAAGAGGAACAACTCGCTCTACATTACTCAACGAAAAACCGATATTCAACGACCTTGCATCCGTAATTCAGAATCCACAACGTACACCTACACCATCTCTCCCTCTCATCCAATCTTTGACGTAATTCGTCATTCACAGCTCCTCATTCATTCAGATATCATAGGTGTTCTACTTAGAGATGGTACATGGTACCACTTTGGGTTGGTACCAGTACCAATTTTCGGTATCGGAAGATTTGGTGTCAAGCTCAGTACCATAAAACTGGTCTAGTACCAGACTACTTTACCAGAATAAAACAATTGATAGAGGTACCAAGCGGTATTCCTCTTACTGCACTTATAACTGAAACTAAAAAAGGAACAAATCACTCTACATTACTCAACGAAAAACCAAGATTCATCCACCTTACATCCACAATTCATAATCTACAACATACTCTTACATTCCCACCTCATCTCTCACTCCCATCCGATCTTGGACGTAATTTGCCATTCACAGCTCCTCATTCATTCGCAACAAAATCTAACCCCCTCGGAAATTTATTAGTGGAATATAAATAAATATATATATCTGAGTAAATTAAAATGTTTGTTTTTGGGAACAAGATATATTATAGATATTCTATCTAGAGATGGTACATGGTACCAAAATGGCTTGGTACCAGTACCAATGTTCGATATGGGAATAATTCGTGTCAAGCTCAGTACCATAAAACTGGTCTAATATCAGGCTATTTTCCCAGAATAAAACAATTAGTAGTGGTACCAAGCGGCATTCTGCTTACTGCACTTATACCTAAAACTAAAAAAGGAATAAATTGCTCTACATTACTCAACGAGAAACCGAGATTCATGCACCTTACATCCATAATGCATAATCCACAACCTGCATCTCTTCCCCCCAACCTATCTTTGACGTAATTTGTCATTCATAGCTCCTCATTCATTCGCAACAAACCCTAACCCCCTCAGGAATTTATCAGCGGAATGTGAGCACGTGACTTGGGAATGTTTCGCGCCAAAGATACTTGAGACTCACGATCCCATTCTGGGCATCGATGCAGGTTGTATTAAAAAAAAATAAAAATAATAAAATAAAGGGAGAGGGGAATATGTAGGAAAGGTAGGAAAGAAAGAGGCTCGGAGGGGAGAAACAGTGGGAGGTTGAAGGGAAGTATGGGAGGGAGAATGAGAATCCTTGCACCTGAGTGAACCCGTGTTCGTCCAGAGGAATCGACGCAACCCAGGGTTCATTATTCTCTCAACGGTCTCGACAAAAACCGTGCCTACCTCTTTGCCCGTGTGGATGCAGCTTACGCTCTACAGATAGGTATACGCATGGTCGTGTTGTCCACGGAAAAATTCGTTTCATCGAACCCGGAGTAGTCGTCCTTAGATTGAAATAAAAATAATTTCATTACCCCGGGAGCCACCTCGATCAGGCACGGATCTATAGCCAGGCCTTCCTTGAAAAGAAGTTTCTAGATTGTTCTCCAGCGTTCGCCAATCCCTTTTCAACCCACTTGTCTCATATTTTAAGATATTATCTGCCAATTGCACATACCAATACTTCATTTTTTCTGTCTTCTGATTCTGCAAAAATGGTTCCAAAATGCGATTTTCAAAAATTTAGATATTGGTTTACAACAAACAATTGGAAACTTTTGGTATCTACAAGGGAGGGTTTCGTGATCTGGCTAGAAAGGTCCAGGTTGTTTCTTAAAAATCAATTGCTTTTCGAGAGGATGTGAATGAGTGAAGATTGAGTGAAAAATGAACGAAGAATGATTGCAGCCCTGAGTCTCGAACCTCGGGGTTGGTACCCCGGCTCCAGGCAGCATCCGTACATTCCCCTCGCGTTCAACGCTCGCAGACGATATCTAGATGGCTGCCCGGTGTCTGCCGTTGCCGCGAGAATCCGGCTTACGTTTATAGGGAGGTAGAGTGGGAGGAGGTGCAGGCCGTAAATAACGTCTTCACCGGCCTTTATAGCCCTCTCGCCGAGGAGGGCCCGACATCGCTGAATCGCTCTCTGCGACACCTCTACCCAGTTACCACCCCCATTTGCGAAACGATCATAGGTGCAAAAATTGCGTTCTTATTGACCGAAGTTACCTGTTGATATGGTCCAGCCGGAACCATGCTGAGATGATACTTAGATCACCAATCTTGGATCAACAATCCTTTTGTAAATTGTAGTATCATTCCATCTTTCTGCAATAGGGTGGTCCTACATATTTTTTGGGGAATGTCTTTGCTCTTATTGACCAAAATTACGTGTTGAGGTCTTATAAGGTCCACCTGGAACCTTACTGAGATGGTACTTGGATCACCAATCTGGAAACAATCCTTTTGTAAATTGGAGTATCATTCCATCCTTCAGCAGTAGGGTGGTCCCACATATTTTTGGGGAATTTTCATGCTCTCATCCCCCAAATTTGTTCAAATCCAAAAAACTGGTGCAAAAATTGCGTTCTTATTGATCAAAGTTACGTGTTGTCTTATATGGTCCATCAGGAACCTTGCTGAGATGGCATATGTACTTGAATCACCAGTCCGAAAACCATACCTTGGCAAATTGTAGTATCATACCATCCTTCTGCAATAGGGCGAAACAACATTTTTTTTCTTTGGAGAGGGGGGGAATTTTCATGCTCTCATCCCTCAATCGAATAAAAAAAATCGGTAAAATAATTGTGTTTTTCTTTAGCAAAATTACGTGTTGAAGTCTTATATGCTCCACCAGGTACCTTGCTGAGATGGTGCTTGGATCACTAATCTGGAAACAATCCTTTTCTTGATTTGCAGTATCATTCCATCCTTCTGCAATAGGGTGAACCAAAATTTTTTGAGGGAAATTTTCATGCTCTCAACTTCCAAATTTGTACGAATCCAAAAAGAAAAAAAGCACATTTTTTTGTCAAAAAAAAATGATATTTAGGTATTCTACCAACCTAATGAAGTTTAGGGGTGAGAAGGGTACGTTGGCGCACCTAAAAAGAAATGAGATTGAAAGCAATATATACAACCGTAAATAATGGAAAAATGTGCTTTAGGTAGCTTGATATCTAGACTATTGTGAAAGAAAGAAGATTTTTTTATGAAAAATACATCAAATAGATTAATGTTAGTTTATCTAAAGTACTATAATGCTTCTGAAGTAATATAATGCTTCAATTACTAATTAACACTGTGATATACATTTTAGGTGCATGAGATAAAATTTAATTTTAGGAACTGGGCCACGTTTTAAGATTTTGTTCCACTGTGCATCCCAGTGTGAGTCCGAAATTCTAATCATTTTGGGTCTTTATGTCCTGGCGGCAGCAGTCACTCTGATCTAAATCGAGGAAGGAAAGAAGTTCGGGAGGACAGAGTGAGAAAAGGAGATGAAGTGAGAGAGAAAGTTCGATGCCTCTCCTAACGCGGCTGATCACCTCGACTAACTCGGTCGTCGTACCAATGAGAAAGAAAAAGAGAGAAGGAGAGAGATCTAGAGGTAAGGGGAGAAGATACTCGGAAAAAAGGAGTGAGAACATGATGGGAGGGGCAGGGTTCAGGGGATTCGCATCGAAGCACATCGAAATTCCGCAAACGTCTGGCGCTTTGTCGATTTTGCCGATTCTACGAAATTTGTCGTCTCGGGACTGTTGAATCGCTCCCTAATTGACTATATAGGGCGAGACGAAGCCAAGTTGCTCGCATACGTGTAGAAGTTATAATGAATAGCCCCTCTCCCACCAGAGGAAGTGATCACCTCAGAAATGAAAGCGAAGTAGTAAAGTTGGCCCACAAACCTCTAAATTCACTTTACTCCATGTTGAAATGTCCAGTCCCATAACTCTACCAAAATCCAGCAACCCAGTCTCTATAGCATGCAGGAACTTTTAATTAATGTGTTTTTTTTATATTGTGCAGAGGTTTTTTCATTGTGGGTCAATTCGGCGAAGAAATAATCTCGTGCAGTAAGTAATGAGGAAGATATAATCAGGATTGTCATTTGAAAGTCTTGAAAAAGATTTGGAGGGACTGAATGGATTTTTAGGAATTGAGAAAATATACAAGGGTTGTTTTCGGTTGGTTGAAGGAGTCTGACTTCTGTTCCTCCCTAATGGCAACATTAACATTTTATCCTGTTTAGAGAAGTTGCACAAAATCAAGGTTTTTGCTTTTGTTGTGACAAAATCCAAATATTTAAATTAGACCTGCAGGGATACTATACGAGTCCCTGTCAGGTCATATGTCGCGAATCTCTCTGTTGACTGTCTCACCTGCGGCAAGTCACTAGTGGAGAAAATTTCGACCCCATAAAATTTAACACGTATTCCCCATAAGAAAGAAAAACGTGTTTGTAAATTGTGGACAGAATCGTCAATATTAGAAGCATTGAGCTTCCCCTCAACATTTATGTTTAGAATTAGTCATACAATATAAAGAAAAAAATACTTTTTGAATTTCACCCCCAAAAGCCTATTTTATAGGGTTCCGAAGAACCCCCATAAGTGGCGCTAGATATTTTTTTGCAGTTTGTTTCAGTACAAAGCTATTATTATTGCTTAAAGCAATTTCCTCTTAGAATAAAGGTAGAAAATCGTGGCTTTTTTTGAAAATTCCAACTTTTTTCTTTTTTTATCTCAGAGTGAGGTAACAATTATTCAAACTTAACGAACATAATTGTTTAAAGAATTTATTATTCTTTATTACAGTTATCTCAGTACTAGGGTGGTCCAAAAGGTAAACAGTTTTTTTTAACAATTAATACGCTCTACTGATTTTTTAATTTCTGGAACAAATGATGACGTTTGAGTATGGGCGCTGGTAATGGACGGAGGAAACGAATGCGTTTGGCGCGTATTTCTATTCGAGATGAAATACAGAAAAGGAGGAAAGACGACAATGATAAGACTGTTGCAGGTGAAAAAAGAAGCAGGAGAAATAAGATGAAGAAAAGTGGAGAGTGATAAAGCAAAAGTTTAAAAGCAGAGTAAAATGAAAGGGTTTAAAGTGAAGAATGTTCACTTTAACCCCCTCGTCGAATGATGTGAAATAGAGGTAAGGAAAAAATAGAGCATGAGAAGCTTAGACAAGTAAAGCAAGTGTAAGAGTAGGTTTTTGGTAAGGATGAGAGATGTTGGGTGAGTTGAAATGAGGTATTAAAAAACTTTAAAAAAGGCAAGTGACAGGTCGGATAGAGAAAAATGTTGTTTTTGGAAGAGGTAGTAGAATAAGTTGTAAGCAGTTTGGTGTCAGTAGGAAAAGGAAGTGTACGATAGAGACTATAAGTGAAAAGTGAAAAATTGTTATTTTCTCGCCAAAAGATGTAAATTAGAGGTGAGGAAAGTAGAGCGTGTGTAGGTGGATCAAGTAAAACAAATTAAAAAGTAGGAAAGTAAAGGAAGGAGATCGTAAGAATGTGTGAAGGAGTGTAGGGTGAATTATTCGACAAGGGGGTGTCTTGCAAAAGAAAGATAAGGTACGAATAGGTCTACATTTAAGATCCTGTATATTGAATAGACGAATTATTCTAGGACATTAGGCTGAAAAATAAAAGCAATACAAATATCGGATGGTGCTAAAGTACCGCTTCTTGATATTTAAGCTTCAAGAAAAGAAAGTTTATTTTTGTACTAAGAAAAACAAAAAAAAGAAGGACGAAAAACATAAAAATACTCTCTTTAGCTAATTTGGAACAGTAAATTTGTGGCGCCATGGTCGGTGCGGCGTCGACGAAAGGGCATTGTCGATGGCATATCTACCTGGTCGAAACCTTCTTAAAATTGGCCGGCTCTATACCTGCTGAGCTGGACTGATTCGGCTCAGAGATGAGAATGAAAGAGAGCGGCAGAAAGTGCGAGAGAGAAGGAAAAGACGAGCGAGACCAAGAGCCAAGAGAGAGAAATCTCCACGGAAAAATGCAGATTTAACGCCAGAGATGACCTTTGTCGGTCGTTGCTCGTCCCATCTCGAAGACCTGCACGCTACGACATGACTACGCCTTACCTGTGCAGGTACACATTTGAGTACACGCGCACCGAATGCCTACCTTAATTCTTCCAGCTTTACTCACTCGTGTGCAACTTGCATTTTTTTACTTTTTTTTACAAAATTACTGTTTATTCACTTTCTGAACCATTTAGAGTGTGTCAGCGGCTGAGAAAAATTATATACTTGTCAAACTATTTTTGAGGAATGATGAGTTTGCTTAGTAAAGTAATTTTGATGGAAAATGGTTATGGAAGTGATAGAGTCATTCTTGAATGATCATTGAGTTCTGAACAAGGATGAAAAAAAATCATATAACGAATTTTTTGGCCGAAAGTGTTTGCGGTGACTTATAAATAAGTTATCTGCAAAAACATACCCAACTTTTCAGTATGGGGGTTCGGAAACAATCCTTAACATAATCTCCATATCTGCAGCTGCAAACTTGACAAAGTTCACATTTATTTAGCAAAATAATTACTCCAACCGGAACAGCATTCGCGACGATTCGAATTCCCGATCACATCCTTAAAAACCACCCTCTACTGAAAATGACTAAAAATTCGAAAAAACAACCGAAAAGACACCAAAACTTATAATTCTTTGGTGATTTTTTACAACATTAAATTCTCATTCGTAATTCCCCGGAGAATGGCGGTGTTAGAACATCCCGCCAAACCCCAAAAATCACCCTTCAAAACCACCCCTAATGATAAAAGATTTTTCAACAAGGGAGCGTGAATTAATTACGTAAGGCTTTGGGGGGGGGGGGGAGTCCAAAGCATTTCTTACGTAAGTTTCGTTTTTCTAATTATTTTTTAAAAATATGCTAATTTAAACCAGTTTCGGGTGTTAAAATTACATTTTGCACTATGATACACAATATATCATTATTTGTTTATTTCTCTTCTATTGTGTAATATTTCATAATACATACGTATAATAAATATAGAGTCGATGAGTTAACCATTCTTGAAATCTGGTGTACACCTTCCATACAATTTCGTGGAATCCCTGGAAATCTTTGCAATCCCTTTAAATCCCTTTGAAATGATTGAGCTCCCTGAAATTCCCATGAAACCCTTTAAGAACTGTAGAACTCCTTTAAAATTCTTTGAGATTCCGTGAAATCTTCTGATATGAATAAAATTCTATGAAGTATATCGCAATATTGCCAAATCCTTTGAAACTTTGAAATCCTTAAAATCCATGGGATTCTTTACGAATCTCATTAAATCCCTCAAAATATTTCAAAATCCATTAAAATCTTTTAAAAACCATTTGAATTCCTCGAAATCCCTCAAATCCTTAAAATAACTTGAAATCTTCAAAATCCAAAAAAACCCATGATCCTTTAAAATCCGTAGAAATCTCTTAAAGTCTCCAAAAATCGATAAAAGTTCTTGAAAATCCGTGAAATATTTCGAAAAATTACGAGATCTCTTAAAATCTTTGAAATCACTTTAAAATTCATTGAAATCTTTCAAATCAATGAGAATCTTTCCGAATCTCTTAGAATCCCTTGAAATATTGGAAAATCCATTAAAATATTTTAAAAGTAATTGAAATTCCACGATGTCCCGTAAAATCCTTTTAAATGTTCAAAAATCCTTTAAAACTTCGTTAAGTGTTTTAAAATCTTTGCAATCACTTGAAATCATCAGAATCCTATATATGCTCGAAATTCCGTGAAATATTTCGGACTGTCACGAGATTACTTGAAATCTTTGAAATCACTTCAAAATTCAATGAAATCTTTCAAATCAATGGGAATTTTTTCGAATCTCTTAGAGTCCCTTCAAATATTGGAAAATCCATCAAAATATTTTATAAGTTATTGAAATTCCACGAAATCCCGTAAAATGCTTCTTAATGTTCGAAAATCCTTTGAAACTACGTTAAGTCTTTTAGAACTCTTGCAGTCGCTTGAAATCATCGAAATCCCATATATAGTAATGCTTGAAATTCCGTGAAATATTTTGAAATATCACGAGATTCCTTGAAATCTTTGAAATCACTTTAAAATTCATCGAAATCTTTAAAATACATGAGAATCTTTTCAAATCTCTTAGAATCTATCAAAATATTGTGAAATCCATTTAAATATTTCAAAAGCCAATCAAATTTCTTGAAATTCCGTAAAATCCTTTATAAGATTCGGAAATCCCTTGAAATTCAGTTAAATCTTCTGAAATCCTTGCCATCGCTTAGAATCCTCAAGATCCCATGATAATCCCATAGAATGCTTGAAATTCCGTGACATATTTCGAAATATTACGAGATCTCGTAAAATCATCGAAAGCGCCTTAAATCTCTAAAAATCCATTAAAATCCCGTAAAATCCATTAAAATCTTATGAAATTCCTTCAAATCCCTTGAAATCCTCAAAATCCAATTAAAATCTCGTGACATCCTTCAAAATTCGTGAAAATACTTAGGTATCTCTTGAAATCCTTTGAAATCCTTTGAAATCCCGTAAAATCTCTGCAAATCTGAATGTACTCCTTGAAGTTCTTTGAAATCTTATAAAATGACTTTAAAAAGTTGAGTTTCTCTTTTAAATTGTACCAGGTGGTTTACACATTCTCGAAGTCTTTTAAAATCACTTGACATCTGTGACACCTCTCGTAATCCTTTGGAGTCGTTTGAAATACCCTAAAACATTTGTAATCCCTTGAAAGCTTTCGAAATCCCTTGAAAGGTCATAACATTCTTTAAAGTTTTGGAAACCTCGTTAAATTCCGTGAAAATTTTGTAATTCTTTGAGATACTTTGTAGTCCTTTTTAAAAAAACATAAAATCCTTCAAAACCTGTTGAAATCCTTTCAAATCACTGGAAGTCTTTCAAATATTTTTAAATCCATTGAAACCTTTTGAAATCTCGTTTACAGTGAAAATAATTGATATATTGTTCATATGTTAAGTAAAGAAAAAGCTAAAAGTATGTACATTTTTGCTGATTTTACACTACCGGCAGAAATTATTTATACACGACTGTTTTTTGAGCTGCTGCTAAAGTGCCTTAATTTTGATAATATCATCAGGCAAATTTTTTCATCGCAGTACCGCAAAAATTTGGAATCACTCTTGAAGTAATTAACATCTTTAAAACTTCTTGGATTCATTTTAAAGGTAAGTCCCCATAATATTTTTCTAAAATTTTAAGATATTTTAAGAATCTTTTTTTCTAAATTCTGCCTAAGGGTCAAACTTGGTGCAAAGAAGTCGGAAAATTTCAAAAACGTGTCTATACTTTTTTCTACTTTTTTACACCAAGTTTGACCCTAGGGAAGTAGAATTTACGAAAAAAGTTCGAGAAATATCTTGATAATTAAGCAAAATACTATTGACATTTTTACTAAAATTGACATTTTTCCTATAAATCGGTCTTATTAGTTTTTAATCTTATTAGTACCACCGGTAGTTTATTTCTTAAATCCCTTCAATAATGCCTCGAATAATAGTGGGGGGCAATGCACCCCGGAAAAGACCCCTTAAAACCACCCTCTATAAAAAGTGACTGAAAGAAATATAAAAAAACAACCACAAGGAACCAAATTTTGTAATTTTTTGGTGATTTTTTATCATAAAAAATTCTCTTTAATAATCCACCGAATGGCCAAAAATCATAAATCTCACAAATATAAGATCCAAATACGATATGTATTCATATATATTAAGAAACAGATTTTGTATTAGTTTTGGTGTAATTATATGAACAAATATAATGATGCAAAAGATATTTATTCAGGGTGCATCAAATTTGGGGAGTCTTAAAATTAATAGTTCCTGAAACTGATGAAAATGAATAATTCTTAGAAACAGCATGATAAAATTATATTGCAATATACGAAGGGTAAAACACAAAAAACAAAAGTAATTGACAGATATTTCTTATTATTAGATAAATGTTTAAGTCATCGGTCATTCACACGATGTTTTAAAACAATTCCAAAAGCAATACCCTGGCGCCGGGTAAAAGATAATTGAATTATTTACTTGATGAAATATTTTAAAAACGTTATGAGAAAGTTTGCCATTTTACTGGCATTTAACAACATTTAATGTCAATTACTGAATGACATTTAAAATGTCAGTAATTTCAATTATATATAGAGGAATTCCTCTTTCCTCAAACCAATTAAAAATGAAAAGTCCCTCTTCTTGAAAAAGACTCCTGACACCTTAATTATTCTCTAAATCTGTTTTAGTATACTTTTTTGAAAATAATTTTTCAGTACCAGTCTCCTAAAGAAAAAAAAATCTTTCATTCTTCGAAGGTGATCATTTTCTAGTTTTACAAAAACATTCTCTTCTTTTTGAAGTCAAATCTCAAATAAGATAAACACCGTTATATGAAGTATGTAATATTATTATGTAATAAAATTTAAATACAGCAATGGAGACATTTAATCTTCAATTAAATCGAACCTCCGACACAAACTAGTTACTCAGTGCTTCATACTTGTCCCTCGTCTTTCCTTGAAAGAAATAAAATAATCGGCTCTGCTAAGTACTTCTCGTGAATGAAATGTATATATGAAATGTTAATCAATCTGCACATTCATTAGAATAGCAAAAGTGTATTATGAAAGACGAGGTAGTCTTTGGTGTGAAGATAACGAGCCGTAAAATCACGTAAAAAGCTCGTTGAAAATCTCCTCTCGAATTATACTTGCAGATGAACTGGACTGATTGAAAATATCGCTGAACTTTCGCTCTCAGAGAAAAGCGAGTTTTCCTCATAACTTCTCTATAGTCTCTTAAGTTTATCGTTACCTCGCACAGTAGTCAAAATCAGAAAATTTGAAAACATTCTGAATATCCAGGGTGATATACGAAAATTGACTCTGAATATTCACTTGTCACGTTTTCAAGACCAATCTGACCCATGGCTTTTAAATATTTCAAATGTAGAGATTGCATAAAAGGTAATCAACATTTTAAGATTGAGTGAGGGCTTTAGTAACAAATATGGGAAAAAAGTATATTCAATTCCTTGAAATCATTAGAGACATTGAAGCTTATATTTTAAAATTATCAGAAAACAAAGTAGAAGAATTTAGAGCAAAATTTATGGGTTTATCAAATGATTTTTTGAATAATGGGATTCCACAAAGCTTATAAGTAAAATAATTAAGCGAGGGATTTTTTTAAACAAATTTTTTTGTTGAAATTTCATCCGGAATTACCGATTACTAAGGCTGATAAAGGGAGTATTACCCTTGCGATATTAAAAAATGTTTATTATCAAAAAATGATGAATATTTAGAATGATATAGATTGTTTTGCAGGTATTCCAAATGATCCTACAGGAATGCTTCACAAAGGTACATTTAAAATTCTAGAGAGATTAAGGATTCAAAAATGTTTGGGAAATAATATTGAAAGGTGCGATATTCGCACAATTCATACTAATCTATCTTTGGCTTATGGCCTGGTCAAGGCTCATAAAGCAAATTTTCCTTTACGACCAGTTATTTCGACAATAGATTCACCCACGAGAAAATTAAAAGAACTTTTAAGCAAAATTATCAAAGAATTAGTAACCCTGTCAATAAGATTAACAAAAATTAGTACTACCTCTCTAAAATTAATTGGAAATGTGAAAATACCAATAAATCATATTTTTGTCTCTTTCGGCGTCATAACCATGTTTCCTAACATTCCATATGATAGAGTTAAAGTGCCATTGAAAAAAGATGAGATATGATTAAACTTCATACTAAGATTTCAAAAAAATAATTTCTTGATGCAATTGAATATGTTTTTAATTCTGTTCTTTTAAATTTAATGGTACTTTTTATGAATAAAAATTCGGAACTCCGATAGGCTCAGTCTTCTCCCCAATTCTTGCTGAAATTGTGATGGAAGATTTGGAAAATGAAGTTTTTGATCAAATTAATTTTGAATTAGACTTCTGTGCAAGATATGTTAATGAATCTGTACTTTCTTTACATGCACAAAATGTGCATACCTTACTTAATGTTTTTAATAGTACACATCCAAGATTACAGTTCACTGTTGAAATTGAAACAGAAAGTAGATTGAATTTTCTTGACTCATCTTATCCACAATTCCATGAAAAGAATATTGAATTATGCAAACAGATTCTCTTTCTCAACCATTATTCGATTGCCTTTATTGAAAAACATATGCATAACAGAATAGTTCAAATTAAGACTAAAGGCAGTAATAGAACAAAAACAATATACAGGATTACAATAGTTACAATACGGTTGTCGTACATTATTTTGGAAAAATCTCAAGTATCTTGAAATCAATGTTAGGGACATACGATATATAGAGTTCCTTCCAAAAGTAATTTGATTGTAAAATTGGCTGAAAATAAATATGAGAAACGTGCCAAACAATGTGTTATTTACAAATTTCAATGTAGACAATGTTATGATGTTTATATAGGACAAACAAGGATCACTCAGAACAAGAAAAGAGGAACATAAAAATAATTTTCATAGAAGTGCAAGATATTATTCGGTCCTCACAAAACGTAGATTCACACACGGACATGACTTTAATTGGGCTGATGTTAAAATTTTGTATTATGAGAAAAATAAAAAAAGAGAGAGTTCATGGAAATGCTATTTGTAAAGAAAGAAGGAAACAAAGCTATCAAATTGAAGAGAGATCTTGCGAGATGCAACAAAATTTGGGATGGAGTCATTAATTGAATACGTTGACTTTAGCTTTGGTCAGAATTTTAAATACGCGTAAGTCAATTATCACTAAAAAAAATAAAATAATTGACTTTGGTTATTATTCAAAATTGTTTACCTATGCCAAAATCAATCTAAGTAAACGTATGAAATATGTACCAAAACAGCAATTACTATCAATTATCTCTGTTTTATTTTCAGGTAATAATGGTTTTCTAATCTAACAATGTTTCTATTTCTTGAACTTGTTGTTTTCCTATAAATTACCCCTGATGAGCAAGTCTTAATTGGCTTCGAAACATGTTGGTCCCCAGCGGTATGAAAAAGACAGAGAAAATAAAGAGTGTGAGGTTGGTTTTGGTTGACTCTTTCTTATTCCTCCTCTTTTTTTTTTTTTGTTATACATTTATTGTACACTTGTCTCTACTGAGCCGGAAAAGCGGATAGGCTCGAAGTCTATTTTTGATTTGTAAACTTTTTGGATGTTCTTTTTTAGTGCACAAAAAGTTTTCATGAGAAAGTAGATTTTATTTCGATCTTTAAGAAATAGGAATATACTGTTCAAAAAAGTTTACAGCGTTCAGTTTTCTTCCGACTTGTAATTTTCTTTTCAAATTGCAGTCAAATAAATTGTTAAGAGATCTGCGAGATGCGATTTTTAAATTTGGCTTTGTTTATATTTATTTATCTAACGGAAAGTGTGGTAAAAGGGACAATTTCGCAGTTCTTTTTTCTCTCCAGGAACGATTGTCAAATATACTAAAACGCCTTAAATCCATGCAGGGGCACTACCAGGATACGAATTATTTCCATCATAATCAACTTAATTGTTATAAACAAATTAAGTCAACAAATGAGCAACGGAGTGGTTTGATGAACGATAAAAATTTTTTTGGACTAACTTTGCTATATTTTAGCTCTAGCGTGACATTGAATGCCTCACTTTTTATTCGAAAAATAGCAAAAATTAAGACGCCAGCGCTATCTACCGTCATTTGAGTTCATTAAACTAGAACAAAATGGCGATTCCCAGCTGTCACTTGCTTTTTCCTAAGTGGTGTAACATAAGTTGTAGTGTGTTTACAATGGTCTAATCTATTTCAGAAGAGATTTATGAGCAATAAAAATATTTAACTTGTTTTTTTTTTGTTACCGATTCTACACTTTACCCTAATTTGCTGACTCCAGCGTGACGTAGTTAGATAACTTCAGGATTATTCTCCTAGCCTCGGGTAACGCATTTGGAGGCCGACATGCGTAAAAAACCTCAGAAATTGTGCGTGAAAATACCAAAATTTTGCTTTTGTTTACAAAAAATGACAATCGCTAATATTCATCAATTCCTTGTGGTTGGGCCTCTTCGTAAATGCATTTAGAGGCAAACTCGCGTGGAAAACCCAAAGATTCTGCGCCAATCCAATTTGTTTATAAAAATAATTGTTATCATATTTTAACAACTGATAATGAAAATTTGCAGCTTCTATGAGCATATCAACCGATGAAACTGAAAGAGGGGTGAAATTCACAGAAAACTGAGAATGTATTAATTTTTTATGATAATTGTTCTTAACAATAATAATTTGATATATTTCATACATGTTTATGATTCAATGTTGCGCTAGAGGTATAATATAGCAATTTTAGTCCAAAAAATAAGTTGTTTCGTTCTTCAAACCACTTCATTGTTTATTTGTTGAATTAATTTTTTTATAAAAATTACGTTGATTATTATGCAAATTATTCGTATCCTGGAAGTGCCCCGCATGGACCTAGGACGTTTTCTGATATATGATAATCGCTCCTGAAATGAAAAAAAAAACTGCAAAATTGCTCTTTTTACCACACTGCGTTAGATAAATAAATATAAACAAAGCCAAATTTAAAAATCGCATCTCACACATCTCTTAAAAATTTATTTGGTTGTAATTTAAAAAAAAATTGTAAATCGGATGAATACTGAAGATTGTACACCTTTATGAACAGAAAATTCCTGATTTTGACCAGTGTGTCTCGCCTCAACCAGACGCATTTTCGATGAGAAACTTTTCTGCGCCGCCGGGTTACATAATTAAAAGCGCATTGACGTGCAGATATTTTACTTAATCGCAGTTTCTTGGTCTTCGGCCAAATCTATTCTTGGATTTCAATAAGAAACTAGATGGCGACAATAAAATGTCAAATCTGTAATAAAAAGGAACGACCGCATCTGCAGTCGTTGCCCTCGATCGAGATCGAAGGTAAGCCAGGCGCTATTCACGCGCGAACTCACCTTAAATCGCATTGCGTCATACGCGACGCATACTCGTATGCAAGTGCAATGTGCTTTTGCTTGGCCGGTCGGGTACTTGTTGTGATTGCAAATTTTTCTCGCATCGTTGACGCGCCCTCGAAACGAGATAAAGTCGGTCAAGCAAGTGCATGTTACATCGCGCATACATGTTCTGATGAGCTCCGTCACTTTTTCAGCTTCTTCTCTTCATTTTCCACTCTTTTTACTTTTACAAACTCAATAAGTGAATGATCGATAAAAAACGAATTAAAAAATACATACGATCACAGTTCTTTCACTTTAACAACGTTTATTGCAAGGTACAGTACCGTCTAGAAATATGAGGATACCTACCAAAACAGCGATTTAAAACATGCATTCCTTGCACGATATGTTCGGAAAAAAATGACATAGAATAATTTATAAAAAGCTTTGGGAAGCTTATAAAATACCGCGTCAAAATAGCCCTGTTTGAAGTATTTTTGATGAATAGAGACAAAAAGAAGGAGAAAAGTGTGAGGACACGTACAAACCTAGCGACTAAAAACATGCACTCCTCGCACGATATATTCAGAACAAAATGATATGGAATGATTAATAAAAACACGTTGGAGAGTTTATTAATTTCCGCGTAAAGTGAGTCGCGTTAAAAGTATTTTTGATGAATGAAAACTAAAAGGAGGTGGACAGTATGAGGACACCTAAAAAACTAGAGATTAAACACATGCACTCACTTCTCTCACGATATGTTCGGAACAAAATGAAATACAATAATTTATAAAAAAATCGCTGGAAAGGATATTGGATTGGATTCCATCTGATTTTGTTCTGAACATATCATGCGAGACGTGAGTGCATGTTTTTAATCGCCAGTTTTTTAGGTGTCCCTATACTCCTGGATGGTACTGTAGCTTATGAATAGGAAATTTGAAAAGTTCACCAAAAATTTCTACTAATGAGTTACAATTCCTAACGCTAGATGTTCCACTATCGATATCACTCAAAAGCGGTGAAAGATCTGGCCATAAAATGAGAAGTATGAGTTGTTTCTAACTTTAGAAAAGACAATTAAGCGACGCGTGCTCGAAATGGTAATTCGCAACTTCCTTAAAAAGAAAGGATTTGCTCGAATGAGTGGTAAGGTGGTGGAGAGTGCAGTCACCTCGATGGCATCGATTTGAGACTCACATTTTCATCTACATGCAATCCGTAAATGCAATTCGTACTCAGACTAGGAATCCTTGCAACGTACATTGCTGATCACGTTTCATGACATCCCCCTCCCATGGCTTATTCACTACTACTAACGACCCTCCTACCTCATTCTCAATTGTACCTACTTATAACTACAAACCACTCTTACTCGGTTCAACGACTTTGGATTTTCCCGGACAAGTCGAATAAATTAACACTCGACTATGCATGTCGGAGAAGATGGTTTCGGAATATGTCAACCGTTTTAGCACCTGTTGAGCTCAAAACTGATTTCTCGTTTTAATAATTTCCTCTTATGTGATCAAAGTGCCAAGTGTTGGTTGTCGAACTCAGAAATATTTCCCAATTGTAAGAGTCTCATTTCCTGTAGACAAGAGGGAAAACTGTAAAAATATACAAAATGAAAGTATTTGTTTACATAGGAGTTTAAATTGATGAATCATTTTCTAATTCCAAATAAGACCCTTGAATAGCAGACTACTTAAATACTACTTAGGTCAGCTAAAGAAAGATTATGGTGTAAAAGAAACAGAAATTTATCAAAATTATCAATAAAAATAACAAAATTATTACGAGAAGAATTTTTCGAATATGAACTTTGCTAACTAATGTTTACCTAATGTTTCTGAATTTCTTAATGTTTCTTGGAAAAAGGCATTGTTTACATATTCCAATTGCAAGAAGTCAACTATTGAGAATATGAGATGTTTTTGATTTTGAACTATAGAATTGATTTATATTTTGGGGTTTAGCTTCTAAATTGAATCAGTGAATCTCGTATTAACGTTAACGAAAGTGCAGTTCTGTGAAATTGTTAGATTATAGTTAATTTTTTGCTCTTATCACACTTAACTGTAAAGACGGTATATCTGTACTCGATGACACTACCAAATAAAATTAAAAATATTTCTTCACGCACATGTTTGCGAATTAAACAATAGGTGGATTAAGAACGAAAGATTTTAAGATAATTTTAGCGAAATTTTAAACGATGATATTCTCAAATATTTGAAATACCGTTAATCAAAGTCTCACCTTTGAATTTTGTATCACACCTACCCGTATTGTCCCTTCCAAGGGAAGCCTTTTCCAACTCTGAATAAAAAATACAAGATTTAATGTAGATAGATGGGAAAAGCTTAAGGAATGTATTTGGAAAGCAGCAGAAAAATTAGGGTTTATAATAAAGATAGGAGAGCGTTGGAAGTGCGAGACAAATAATAATAAAAAGGATTGGATTGATAGAGAATGTAAAGAGCAGAGCGTTAAGGTTTGGGATAAACTGAAATATTTCATAAAAAGCAAAGGTGAGAATGAAAAGAAAGCGGTAGCAGAAGAAAAAAATAAATTCAAGAGAGGAACAAAGGGGAGGAACAATTGAAAAAGGTAGAGGAGACCAGGAATATGGGGTGTTTTTGAAAGCTCTAGGGAATTTTAGAACAAAGAGAAGGAAAAGAGTGAAAGGAATAGGGGGTGATAGAACTCGCCCATTCATAATAAACTAAAGATGGAAGGGGGCAATTTATATCTGGCTATTATCGACCTGAAAAAAGTAACAGTAGATAGGGAATTGTTATTTGTAAAGTGTGTACCAGTTTGTGGCCCTCTAATAATTTTATCGTTCTTCAATAGTGAATAAAAGCATTTTAACGCGAGCTAGACATTTTAGATAAATTTTATAGCGTTCCTGGCGAATTTTTGTTCTTCGAATCATTCTTATTTGTGATCAAAAGTAATTTCTATATTAAATTTCGATTTTTTTTGTGAACCGTGTCGCTGCACCAGTCTGTGGCCCCAATACTCTATTTTGCAGCCCACGACTATACTTTTGACTTTTTCTTCTCAACAATTAGTTATTTGAAACCCCTTTTACTTTGAAGCTATTTCAAATATGTATGATTTGTTGTAAGTGTCCAACAAATTTCCGATTTTTGACGATTAAGCAAAGTTTAAATCATGGACATCAAGATATCGTAAAATATTTTCGAAGTTAGAAAAGTAGAAAAGATCCAAAAACCCAGAAAATTATCGATAAAACGTAAACCATGGTAGAAAATCTACCAAAAACGACATAATATTGTAAAATCAATGTTCAGATACAGACAAATACAAATAGGCGCACGCGTCTTTTTCATGTACCAGTTTGTATTCAATCGGATTTCATAAAAATATGTATATTTATCATTATTTTGATAATGTAGATGCAAAATATGAACAACCTTTACTTATAATACACTTCATTTCCTACTTACTTGGATTTTTTTATTATTTCAACAAATAATTGTAATTCAACTGTCACAGCAATGCGTAGTAAGCTCGAGACAATTTCATGGCGATGACTGCGCTGTCGACAACAGTCGAATATAAACTCGCGGGTTAATTTGAAAATACTCTTTTCTCATATCAATAATTCAATTATTTCGGTTCCTCATTGTATAAAGATGCTATGGGTGTTGAATATTGCATCATTTTTTATTACCAGTTGCTTTAATTGATAAAAATATGTCAAAGGGGCCACAAACTGGAACATGGTCACAAACTGGTGCACTTACCTTACTGGATTTATTTTTTTGAATTTTAAACTTTTGACCAGTTTTGCCGTGCGGAGTTGGAGTTTTCTGCAGGGGAGCCATCGATATACGAATTTGTATCAATGATTTATGTGTATGCATATGAGAACGGTACAGGTTACTCGTATATATGTGGGCGCATATTCTCTCGACAGCGATTTTGAAAGTGAAATTAGTTTCGTCAGATATATAGTTCGGGATCGTAAACGTCGTGACAGATTTACCGTTTAAATCTAAAGGAAGGATATATGAAACGCAAAATACGAGACTCTAAAATTTTTTTTTTAAAAACTTGATTTTGTTACCAAGGTCCGTCGTACTTTTTTTCAGGGAGGGCAAGTGAGGGGAAGTGATACCAGGGGGAGGGGCGGGGTAGGGAGGGATGGGACTGGCGGGGAAGTGATTGGAAAAAAGGGGTGG
>JAUMHM010000078.1:16671065-16687500 GCA_032362435.1 Melikaiella ostensackeni
CGTCACACTTGGAGAGTCAAGTTTTGTGTGAAGATCTGTGACGAAGAAGGGGAGGGGGGGAAACGAGTTCAAAATAGCGTGACGTAGATTTTGAACGGCCTCTAAGTTGAAAGCATTGCATTTGACTTCATTTTTTGTATGCAATTAAGTTGGTACCCCTGTTGGTATTTAAAATATTCAGTGAGTTGGTTTCCCGCCAGATCGGTGCCCTACATGCAATGTTGCCAAATTTCTTATCAATTTTCATATAGTTTTCGAGATTTCCGACGAGTTGTTTTACGGGTTTCACGCCACATTTAAATTAACTCTTATATAAGGTAATTGTACCAGTTTGTGGCCCTCTAATAATTTTATCGCTCTTCAATAGCGAATAAAAGCATTTTAACGCGAGCCAGACATTTTGAATAAATTTTATAGCGTTTCTGGTGAATTTTTGTTGTTCGAATCTTTCTTATTTGTGATCAAAAGTAATTTCTATATTGAACTTGAATTTTTTTCTTAAACCGTGTCGCTGCACCAGTTTGTGACTCCACTGTACCAGTTTGCAGCCCATGACTGTACCAGTTTGTGGCCCCACTACTCTGTTTTGCAGCCAACGATATCGTCAAATATTTTCGAGGTTAGAAAAGTAGAAAAGATCCAAAATTCCAACAAATTATGGATAAAACGTAAACCATAGTAGACAATCTACCAAAAACGACAAAATGTTGTGAAGTCAATGTTCAGATACAGAGAAATACAAATAGGCGTACGCGTCTTTTTCATGTACCAGTTTGTATTCAATCGGATTTCTAAAAAATATGTATATTTATCATTATTTTCAATAATGTAGATGCAAAATATAAACAATCTTTACTTATAATACACTTTATTGCCTACTTACTTGGATTTTTTTAGTATTTCAACAAATAATTGTAACTCATCTGTTACAGCAATGCGTAGTAAGCTCGAGCCAATTTCATGGTGATGACTGCGCTGTCGATAACAGTCGAATATAAACTTGCGGGTAAATTTTAAAATACTCTTTCTCAAAATCAACAATTCAGTTATTTCGGTTTCTCATTGTATAAAGATGCTATAGGTGTTGAATATTGCATCATTTTTTATTACCGGTTGCTTTAATTGATAAAAATATGTCAAAGGAGCCACAAACCGGTACAGAGGCACAAACTGGTGCACTTACCTTAAAGCTATGAAGATTAAAGATAAAGGGAAGGATGTTTGAGATGCTAAAAGCAATAATATATATAGAAAAGCAATGAATGGAGTGATACCTGAAGAAGAAACTACAAATATTTTCAAAACCAAAAGGGGAGTAAGACAGGGATGTCCTTTGAGTGCTACATTGTTTAATTTTTTTAATTGGTGCGGATGACTTAGAGGCATTAGCTGAAATGTTGAAAATGCTTGAAGGATATGTAGGGGAAAATGATCTATAAATTAGTGTTGAAAAATTAAAAATTAAGGTATTCAGAAAGGAAGGGAGAAAGAAAAAAGAGGAGAAATGGAGAATATATGGATATTCGAAATAGTTGATAGATTTACTCATGTTATGTGTCCCTATGGTTTTCAACAGGAAGAACTGATAGACAGCATGTCAAAACAATGGCGGGTAAGTTGCAAAAAGCGGCAAATGTAGCTTGGGGTGTGATGAAGAGAGCAAGGATAGGAGAATTAGGGTATACATAGAATAAACTAATAATAAAAAAATAAAATATAAGAAAATATACATAGAATAAGGCTATACATAATGGATGTTTTAGATAAAACAGGGAGATTGTATGGAGTTAAGATATGGGGATGGGAAAGGTGGAAGGAAATGAAAATAACACAAGGTAAGTTTGTAAAGATAGCCATGGGACTCAATAGGAACACTCCAGACGACATCTAGAAAATGACAGCGAGAAGGATTAACATTGAAGTTGAGACAAGAAATATGGCTAATAAGTATCTTTTTGAAATAATAGACATGGGTGGAAATAGGCTACCGAAAATTTGTTTAAAGGAAGACTTAACAGGTCTGCAAAACCAGAATCTTGCTGGTTGTGGTATAAAAGTGAGGGAAAAACTCTGGATTGGATATGTAAAGGGATGAGAGGAGAGGAGGTAGGAAAAATTCTAGAAAGGGGAGTAATGACCAGGAGGGATCAAGAAATTCAGAGGAACTGGAGCAGGATAGAAAAATCTAAGTATTGCAAGTTGGAGATGTGAAGAATAATTCAGGAAGGAAAAAATATTGTGATAAGAAAATAGAATATAGAGACAAAAAACAGTGGACTAGGTTGCGGTGCGGAAATGTGGGCAGGGCGGGAAACAAAGGTTTCAAAGATGCAAATTGTAGATTATGTGGAAGCATAAGGAGAATTTAGAGCATATAGTAATTTGCAGGACAGAAAAAAATTGATAGATAAGAGCTAGTTGGAAAAGATAAAAAAGTGGATAAGTAACAGCTGTGGAAGCGAAGTCTATGTAGATATACAAGGGAATTTGAAAAGGTAGCTAAAGAATCAGAAAGGAAAGAAAAAGAGTAGGAAGGAGTAAGAGACCAAATGTAAAATATTTTTATAGTTTAAGTGTAATATGTAATAGTTTATATAAAATAGGTCTAAGTTTATTGGTTGAGTAACACATAATCGGAATAAGGCATTGTACATACATACTATATATGTAGAAACCCGAGATGGGTATACATAGAGAATAAATTGAATTGAATATAAGATTTAGTGTAGACGAAAAATATATTAAAATAATGTAATTTTTTTGAACCAGTCGTACAATGTCTTGATTTACAAACTTAGCTGCGTATAATGATTGCACATATATAAAAGTGCATCTAATTAATTTCGCAAGATATATAGTACGAATATAATGCGTGGGAGGTGGTAATTGCGCAGGAGTTTCAATATAGTGAGGATGGTGAAGGATGCGTACATTGTCACGGTTACTGAATGCAGACGCAGTCTGAAAATTCAAACACTGTCGAGTTTTCTACCATCGCGAAAGTGTCAGTGCGATCCACCTCACCGTTTCCCAATCATGTCCTCGAACACTCAAGGGGAAGCCTAGCCGTCTGCAAAAGGATCGAGCGATTTTGCAGCGGTCGACGCACTTTGTGCCATCACATTACCATAGTTGCAATTGCGATAGCTTCTTTTTCTTGTATTTATGGATATAAATAGATCAGATACTTGTACCTTTAACATTATAAATTATATAAGATAATACTAATCATAGTAAAAACAATTAATAAAAGTAGGTGACATGCACCTACAAAAAAGGGTTTTGTAGCCTAATTAATATAGTATTTAAAATGTTTAACTTCTCCCAACTCCCACTGCTTATGCGACATTTTAAAAATGATCACAGGTAAAAGAAATTTAAATAATTTTCATAGGTTTAAATCTTTCATATATCTAATTTTTGAATTCATTTTTTCATTGACATCATTGTTCTTCTGAAGTAAAAAAAATAGTTGAGAAAGGAAGTGATGGGGTCGTACACATAATACGTCACGCGATTTTTTGACATCTTCGATGCCTCTCCCCCCATGTCACACATCGTCACAAACTCTGCCCTCCCCCGACGTCACGTCACGCTTATCTATAATTTCTTTATGAGCACAATACTTTAGTTAGCATAGTGATATGTACGTTAATTATCATCATTCGACAAAAAATGAACCTTTACGGTTTATGCAATTTTATTGATAAATATAAACCTTGAGATCCATTACAATTATTATTTGGTCATAACACATTACATTTAAGAAAATTAGCGCATGTAGTATTAGTTTTTTGTCATCAGTCTCACAAATCACAAAAGTCAAATTTCAAATTCCAGCATTGAAACTTCAAATTTTTCAGATTGAAATATTAACTTTAATTCCCTTGCAATCTTATATTTATATAAATTGTTTCTTTGAATTATCATGAATTTAGATTTTTTATGAATATGACGTTTTTTTCAGTATGAAGTCGAATTTTTTACCATAAATAATTACAAATGATTATTCATATTTGAATACTGGTGGCTTTCCGAGATGACTTTTTCCTGAAGTTGAGGGGATGCACTTGACACGTTAGAAGCTGCACATCTGGATTTCGTTGCAGAGAAATAATTCAGCAATTTCCTCTCCTTATTCGTTGCAATATAATTTAATGTTTCAATTTTCTCTCCAACAGCATTGTCAACTTTTTCGCTTTTTTGAGGTTAGCCCACAAAGAATTCACTTCTTCTCCTTAATCTTGTATTATTTGTTTCTGCTTATCTGCGTATGTTTTTTATTTGCTTCGTGAAGCAGGCGATAACTGTTCGTATTTGCTTCTTCATGTATAAAAATGTTCGATAATACTAATTCATTTTCTTCAGAACAACAAACAATACACAAAACAACTTTGTTCACCCGACAAGTGAATACAAACAAAAAGTAAAGTATGGTTCACCAGAAAAACAGTGCTACCAATCGAAAACAAAATGGAAGCTTCCGCGAAATTTTCAAATGACTTCGGTCAAATGGAGTAATAATCGAATATGAAAAATGAAAAAAAGTGTAACGTAACACGAAAGGTAACCCCCTCTCCCATGTCACATTTCATCATAATTTGCCGGCTCTCCTCAACCCGGTCGCGTGACGTATTATGTGTACGACCCCTTGAAGGTGTTCCTACATGATCCTACCTTTCCCTACCAACCCTTCAATCCCCAACCCACAACACCCCTCACTTCTCAACCCTACCCCTCCAACACCCCCACCCGTCCCCTTCCCAAACCATCAATAACTCCCCTCTCCGAACTTATCCTTCCCACCCCTTACTTCCACGCCCCTCCCCTTACTTCCACGCCCCTCCCCGCACTTTTCCGCCCGGAAAAAAGTACGATGGACGGACGGACACTTGACCGAAACTATAAGGGGTTCTGCCTTGGGCTACGAAACCCTGAAAACGCTCTGAAATTTGCTTCCTCACAGAGGTCTAGAAATATTTCACAATGCCTTTTTAGGGTAGACCGGGGCCCATATTGTCCCATATTTCAATGAAGTTATAGAAGCATATGTTCCCCAAGAACTCTACATTGACGATGTGAAAACATTAAAAAGAAACTTGTCTGTGTGAAAGGGGGGAAAACGAAATGGTCCTAATCAGTTTCCAATCTCATAAATTGTAAAACTGCATATTTATTTGTAAAATCACGAAAATATAGTATGAACTTTTTCCGCCCTGTTCAATGTGTGCAATATATGTATTCTTTGATATGTCAAAATTTCGAAAAATCTTTGCACTGGAATTCAAGAATTTTATTAAAATATGAGAATTGCAACTGGATAAGGAGTAAAAAAATATTATTTCTATACTATGTGATTGAAAATTTACTCCAAATTCTAAAAGTATGTGGCCATGATTTACAATATTTCAGGTAGGTGAAAACGTTTTTGTTTTTATTTTCTGTGCTTCAGGGCAGGAAAATTAAATATTCCTTATTCAGTTGTCATTCTCATAATTTTGAAATTCATTTTTCTTAGTGAAAGGAGACATGCTTTTTACATATTCTTGATGTGTGTGGATAAATAATGTCCCAAATTGATCAAAATCGTTAAAAACAGAATTTCTAAAATTTGGTCCTTATCCAGTTGTCATTCTCATGGCTTTAATATATTAATAGCGAGGGCACTTTTTTGTACACAGCTTATCATACCCTAAAAATCATCCGATTTTCTTGGAAGATGGATAAGATTGAAGATCTTTGCATATTGAAGCAAAATTTGCTATGTCATAGTATTTTAATTTATCAGTAGGTAAAAAAGTAGAAAAATGAGGAAATTTCGTTTTTTCAGACCACTATGCTGGAATCTTTTCTTTTAATTCGCTTGTCTTCAGAGATGGCTGAAATTGAAGGTGTTTGCATGTAGATGTGCAGTAAAAATAAAGATTTGCTACGTCATAATGATGTTTTTTTGTTACCGGTGGGTAAAGAATAAAGAAAAATGAGGAAACTTTTGTTTTTTAGACCATCATACAGGAATATTTTCTTTCAGTTAGATTGTCTTCGGGGATGATTGAAATTGAACCTATTGGTATGTAGATGTTCATTAAAGAATAAAATTTTCTATGTCCTAGTGATGTTTTTTTGTTACTAATGGATAAAAGAATATAAAAATGAGGAAATTTTATTTTTTACACAACTATGCTGGATCCTTTTCATTGAGTTCGATTGTCTTCCAAGATGGCTGAAACTGAAAGTATTGGCAAGTAGATGTTCATTAAAAATAAAATTTTCTTTGTCATAGTGATGTTTTTTTTTGTTACCAGTAGGTAAAAATTATAAAAATGAGGAAATTTTATTTTTTAAACCACTAAGCTGGAATCTTTTCTTTTAATTCAATTGTCTTCAAAGATGACTGAAATTGAAGGTATTGCCATGTAGATGTTCATCAAGAAATAAAAAATTTTAATATTGAATTTTTCAGTATCAAAACAAAAGAAGATACATTAAAGTTGACATGGAAACCACGCCCAAAAATCACCCAAATGTGGTAGGTAAATCTTACCTCGTAAATGTAATTCTTGTTGCAGGTAAAGATTACTTTGAAATTAGGCGGACACCCAAAACTCAGAGCAGATGCCGCCACACCTTTTGGCTCCTTAGGGCGCACATTTTCTAACATTTTCTATTATTCCTGGCGAACAGCTATTCGCTAAAATTTCAAACATGCGCAGTGGAGGTTATTTTTCCACGCATGTGCCAAATTTAGCCAGTAGATAATCATGCTGATCACCATGAACAATACAAAATCATAGAAAACATGCTCCCTAAGGAGTCAAATGGAGTGGCGACATCTGTTATAAGTTCTGTCTGGATGTCCAGCCTAATTGGGGGGAACTTTACACTCTGTTTTTTTTTCTTTGAATAAAAACGTATAAAAACACGTTAAGAAACGAATATAAACGTACGTAAAAATGTAGTTGTTACACCTATTTACACCTGACACACGTAAGCGTTGGACACACGTTTAGTTGGAGAGAAGTCACTTTTGCTTTCTTTATTCCATGATCTACCTTTGCAATCACGCCGACTTAGCGCCGCAGGGCCCATCAAGAGAATGTCCACTACATTCTGGTCTTCTGGTCCATGCCCGTACATAACAGGTGTGACAGCTCTGTTAGGTCTGCTCAGTGTGAATCGACCATGTTTGACGAAAGTTAGGTTATAGGTATGTAGAAATCATATGTGAACATCATCAAGTTGGATGGGAATCTTAACCAGTTGGCGTCGCACATTGGGAAAAAAGCACCTTTTTGGGACAAAAATCGACCGACTATACAATTTTTAATCTTCCCAGTCTTCCAGGTATAACAAGTCACTGCGGATAAAAAACTCCCGATAGACCAAACTTTGTTGTTTAACAACAAATTTTAAACTTTTTTTTGTTCAACTTTTCAGTGATACCATTTTTTTAAGACTTTCAGATTCATTTAAACAGATAATAAGTCAATGTAATAACTAACCAAAAATAATTTTCAGTTGGTTAGAGTAAGAAAAAAAAACATTTTATAAAGTTATAAATAAACTAATGAGCAAAAGTATATTTTTCGTGATTCGCAATGATCAGCTATTTGGAATCCATAGCTTTTGTATGAATATGACACATTTTAATGTGTGCTTACAATTAGTTAGGAATATTTGCTGTTTACCAATGATTTAAACAATTTTTATAAAGAAATGCACATTTTAACAATTTTTCCATGAATAGGCTTCATTTTTTTGGGTAATTAACTCGAAATTTCTTGCCAAAGACTTCTTGTTGTCATATTTTGCATAGTGACAAAAACTGTTAATGATATAAACCATTTTTATAAGAAACTGCACATTTTCACTATTTTTCAAAGAATAGACTTCATTTTTTCGCGGAATCAATTGACAATGTCTTGCTAAAGACCTTCTACTATCATATTTTTCATAATAACAAAAACTGTTAATTCTTTTAACAATTTTTATAAACAAATGCACATTTTAACCATATTTTCCTGAATAGGCTTGATTTTCTTGCAACTTGAATTGTCTGGCCAAAGACTCCTCGCTGTCACATTTTGTCATTATGACAAAAATAGTTAATTATATAAAAAAATTCTATGAAAAAAAACACACTCTGACCATATTTTCATGAATAGGCTTCATTTCTTTGCGGACTCAACTCAAAATTTCTTGTCAAATACTCCTTGCTCTCATATTTTGTCGGAATAACAAAAACTGTTGATTATGTAAACAATTTTTATAAACAAATACACACTTTAACCATTTTTTCATGAATAGGCTTGATTTTTTTGCGGACTCAAAGTATCTTGCCAGGGACTTTTTGCTGTCATATTTTTCTCAGTGACAAAAACTGTGAATTATATAAATAATTTTTATAAACAAATTCACATTTTGACCTTTTTTTTCATAAATAGGCTTAACTTTTTTATGCGGAATCAACTTGAAATGTCTTGCCAATGACTCCTTGCTGTCATATTTTGTCATAATAACAAAAACTGTTGATTATGTAAACAATTTTTATAAACAAATACACACTCTAATCATTTTTTCATGAGTAGGCTTGATTTTTTTTGCGGAATCAACTCGAAGTATCTTGCCAGGGAGTTTTTGCTGTCATTTTTTTCGTAGTGACAAAAACTGTTAATTATATAAATAATTTTTATAAACAAATGCACATTTTGACCATTTTTTCATTAATAGGCTTCACTTTTTTATGCGGATCAACTCGAAAAGTCTTACCAATGACTTCTTGGTGTCATATTTTTCTTAGTGACAAAAACTGTGAATTATACAATTTTTCAAATAAATGCACATTTTGACCATTTGTTCATGAATAGGTTTCATTTTTTTAAAAGAATTAGTAGCTTCTATCAATTTGAAATATATAACAGCAAGGAGTCTTTGGCAAGGCATTTCAGTTGATTCCGCAAAAGCAAATGGAGCCTGAACATAAAAAAACAGCCAAAATATGCAATTGTTTATAAAAATTGTTTAAATGGTTAACAGTTTTTGTCACTGTGAAAAATATGACAGCAAGTACTCTGTGGCCAGACATTTTTAGTTGATTCCGAAAAAAATTAAGCCTATTCATGAAAAAGTGGTCAAAATGTGCCTTTGTTTATAATGTTTTTTCATATAATTAACAGTTTTTGTCATTGTGAAAGATATGACAGCAAGGAGTTTTTGGCAAGATATTTCGAGTTGATTCCGCAAAAAAATCAAGCCTATTCAGAAAAAAGCGGTAAAAATGTCCATTTGTTTCTAATATTTTTTTATAATTAACAGTTTTCATCACTATGTGAAATATGACAGCAAGATGTCTTTGACAAGACATTTCGAGTTGATTCCGCAGAAAATGAAGCCTATTCATAAAAAATAGTCAAAATGTCCATTTTTAAAATAAAAATTGTTTGAATAATTGGTAAACAGCAGTCATTATTAAGTAATTATGAGCGCACATTGATATATGTCATATTTCATACAAAAGCTATGGATTCAAAATAGCCAGTCATTGAGATTCACGATGAAATGACTTTTGTTCATTAATTTGTTTATAACATGATGAACAATTTTTTTCTTGATCTAACCCAATGATCATTATTTCTGGTTAGTTATTACATTGATTTATGACCTGTTCAAATGAATTTGAAAGTCTTAAGAGAAATGGTATCACTGAAAATTAGATAAAAAAAGTTTAAATTTTGTTGTTAAATAACAAATTTTCGTTTAGTCGGAGTGAAATATCCGCAATCACTCGTCATACCTGGAAAACACGGTCATTTCTAAAAAAAAAAACATTAAAATCCGTTAAGAATTGTGACAATTTGCGACGAAGGGGGAAGGGGTTCACTCAGAATTGAACATCACACAAGAAAAATATAAATGGGAATAACAATTTGTCGAAATGCTTGAAAAAATGAAAATTAATGATTTTATTTTACTTTATTTATCTTTTTTGTTCAAAATTCGTGTTTTTTGTTAATTTTTTTTTTCTCATTGAAAATTTAACTCTTCTAGTTTTATTTGAAAACTTATCGTTTCACTCTGTTAAAAATTCATTTTATTAGTTAAAGATACATCTCTTTGGTTGAAAATTTAACTATTTTGTTGGAAATTCGTTTTTTCTGGTTGATAATCAATTTTTCAACTGCTAATTCAACTATTTCAGTTTTGGTAAAAAATTTATAGTTTTTAATTTCAATTCAACTATTCGGTTGAAAATTATATTTTTTGCTAAAATTCCCATTTTCGGGTTGAAAATTCAACTTTTTTGTAGAAAATTAATATTTTTGAATTTGAAAGTTAATTTTTTTCTAGAGAATTTGCCTTTCTGATTTGAAAATTCAATTCGTTTGTAGAAAATTCGTCTTTTTGTTAGAAAATTAATTTTTTTAGTTGAAGATTCAACTATTTTGTTTGAAATTTGTCTGTTTGCTTGAATTAAACTGTTTTTAATTCAAAATAAAATCCAGTTTGGTTGAAATATCAACTATTACATTTTTCGTTGAGAATTAATATTTTTTGAATAAAAATTCTATTACTTGGTTGAAAGTTGCACCTCTTTGTTAAAAATTCATTATTTTGATTAAAGATTCATCATTTTAGTTAAAAATTCATTTCTTTGGTTGAAAATTTAACTATTTTGTAGAAAAATCGTTTTTTGTTGTTGTTCAAAATGTATGTTTTTTTTCAACTGAAAAATCAACCATCTGTTTTTAAATTCCGGTATTTTGTTGAAAATTCCTCTCTTTGGTTTGAAAAATCAATCTTTTTTGGTTGGGGGTTCAACAGTATTTGATTGAAAGTTAAAATCTTTTTTGGCTGAAATATCAACTATTACATTTTTCGTTGAGGAATAATCTTTTTTGATTGAAAATTTTATCATTTGGTTGAAAGTTGAACTTCTTTGTTAAAAATCCATTTTTTTGTTAAAAATTTATTACTGTTACTGTGTTTGGTTGAAGTTTAATTTTTTTATTAAGAAATTATCAATTTAGTTGGCACTTCATCTTCTCAAGTTATACATTCAACTATTTTGTTTCGAAAATTAAATTTTTTTCTTGAAAATTTGGCCCTTTTGCTTGAAAGTTCAACTAGTTGGTTTCAAATGCAACTGTTTGGTTGATAATTAATTTTTTTTTGTTGAAATACCAACTTTTACATTTTTCATTGATAATTCATCTTTTTGGTTAAATTCGACTGTTTTACATTTAAAATTAGAATCTTATTTTGGTTGAAATATCAACAAGTACATTTTTCGTTGAGAATCAATCTCTTTTGATTGAAAATTCAACTACTTTGTTGAAAGTTGAACTTCTTTCTTAAAAATCCATTTTCCTCTTGAAAATTCAATTATTTTCTTGAAAATTCAACTATTTGATTAAAAAAAAGCTAACTGTTTTTGGATGAAGTTTAATTTTTTTTATTTAAAAATCAGACAACTTGGTTCAAAATTCATCTTTGCAGGTTGGAAATTTAACTATTTTATTCAAAACTCGCCTCTCTTGCTTGAAGGTTCAGTTTTCTAAAACATTCGACTTTTTAGCCTATAAATTGATTTTATTTAAAAGTATTTACTCCCCTATTATTCACCTATTTTCGTGGAAAATCACCCTATTTCTCCTGTTTTAAGAGCATTTTGGGCTGTAATGTCAGTTAGAATATTATGTTTGTATGTTTCGTGTTTTATTTCAGGCGTTTATCAAATGAAATCGAAGAAAAAATTGTTACTTAAACGGGGGGGTTCTCGTATTCTTGTCGTCACCCTGCGGGGTTCAAGCTCAGTGTGATGATCTGTGACGAAGAAGAGGAGGGGTGGAAAATGTGTTCAAATTAGCGTGACGTAATTTTTGAACGGCCCCCTTCGTACGAAACCCATATTTTAATAATTTTCAATCCTCGCCTGCAATCCGAATTATCTGATTGTGAGTTCGGATTCAATCGGAAGGATTGAAAATTAGGTTCAAATTGGTTCGGAATGAATTTCTATCCGAATCTTTCGCCAGGGGTCCTTTCGACCACGAAAAGGTTAATGGCGCAATCTCATCCAGGCGCCAAGTTTCAGAAACCTGAAATGATTTTCACATATGGGTGATTCTACTGAAGGGACCCTTTTCAGTTCGACTTTTGTGGCAAACAATTTTTTAGATTTAAAAATCTTCTTTCCCTGAAATGAATTCATAAAACCTTCGAAAATAAGAAGATGATTTGAGCAAAATCAATTCTCAAAAATGTGAATATTTTTGAGGTTGTTTTGCACCGCATCAGTTCACAGTGCACCGAGAAAAATGTTTGTTTGATATCACATGATAGAAAGGAACAAATTTTGAAATTTTGAAATTGAATTAACAAAATATTTATTTAATTTTAATAAATGAAAAATATCTTCCTTATTGATTCGGACAAATAATTTGTTTGATACGATTTTTTTGATTTAAATAAAGAATTTGCTTGAATTGAATATATTTGTGTTTACGGAAATATTTGTTTGAATCAAACTAAAAAATTTAATTCATGAAATTTAAATACGATAGTTCCTTATGAAGGACACTAGGGGCGTAGAGCAAGTTTTCTCACAATAAAGACCATAATTTTAGTGCATACAAAGGTGCCTGGAACATGCTACACTACCATTGTTGCGCATTCCACGCATCTCGACTGATAGTTTAAAAAAAGTGGGTGCCTTAGATTTAACAATTCTTAACCACAAAATTAAAAACTTTCAGAAATATTATATAAAATTTAATAAAGTTTGAAAGCGAAATATTTAATAAATTTAAAACAATAAATGTTCAGAGTAAACAAGAAATTTATTTGATCTAAATAAAAATTTATTCAAATCAAATAAATGAGCTCAAATAAAAAATTTCATCAAATCGAACAAACATTTATTCGACCCCATATCAAGGGAAAGATTTGTTTGATTCAAACAAAATTTTTTTGCATCAAACAAATATTTTTCTCAGTGTGCGCCAGGAGATCCGGTTCCGTGTCCAAAAGTCGGCAAAACCATTAAAATGAATAAATATTAATTTTAGTTACGCCTTTATTTAGTTTTTTGAGTCACTGATTCCGGATCTAAAGTCAAAGTTTGAAAAAAATGACGGATCAAGTATGGCGGGCAAGTAATTCTGAAAATTATTGGATTTACTCGAAACGTGGTATGTAAGAACATTTCATCGAAAGACGAATCTTCATTAAGAAGAATTTAAACTTTCGATTGCTTAAGCAACTTTTGTTCAAAAAATTTATTCAAAAATGCAAGATACGTATAAACTAAGCACCATTAGATTCTACGTCAAAAAATACATAGATTCTATGTGCAAGACAATTTTTCGCTCAACGCTGTTGGTTATGTAGTATAAATAAACAATTACATCGTACGTCACCCGCTTACACATTCAATTATATGTACTACATAACAAATAGGGTTGAGAAGAAAATTTTCTAGCACATGGACGGTATGTAATTTTTCACATAGAATCGAATAGGGCTATTAATTTGTTCGTAACTTACATTTTTAAACAGCTTGTTTAAACAATCGAAAATTTTAATTATTCTTCATGAAAAATCGTCTTTTTATGAAATGTTCTCATTCCAACATTAGGTTTCCTATTATGTCAACTGGTCTGTCCATGAGACTTAATAGGTTAAAAAATTGTTTATAACTTAAAAAGTTGTTTATATATTTTCATATTATGACAATTTTTCGATACTCATACCATTCTTATAATAAATTACAACGATTTTAAGACGAAATATTTTTTTTCTACAACAAACTGATATACGAAGAATTTATTCAAATAAATTGTTTATAACAATTAACTTGTACATTAAACTAATTATTTATGCCCCTCAAGTACATCTGCATTAATTCTAATCAAAGCAAGTTTATTTAGGCAATTTCATTTTAGGTAAAAAATCATTCTTGAAATTGCTACTTTGGTCAGGATAGAGTAATGCCAAGATGAATATTTATAAGGGTATTTCTTATTTACTTTTTTATATTTAAGTCATTTATTCGACACAAATGTGCATGTTTAAGTTATGAGAATAATCTCTTACTGGATTAAAACAAAACATTTATCCATATTATGGTTAAATAATACTGTAACTGCAAACAAAATAAAATCTCTTGAGTCGCAGCGAAAAAATGCTTCGGAGATGACCAACTGCATTCATTTTCTAATGTGATGAACAACGCGATTAAGCTTAACAATTTTCTTGTAACATCTTTTAATATGCAAACACTTTTTATGATGTATTATAGTTATAGTATTTAAAATTACTTTGTTGTTCTCTAGAAAACGAGGCTTTGGAGATGACCGCAGTATTCGGAAATGACGAAGTGCTTTCACTTTCTAATGTTATAAGCAACGCGATTGAATTAAACAATTTCCTTGTAATATCTTTCAATATAAAAATACACAATATACAATACAAACGCTTTTTATGATGTATTATGGTCACAGTATTTATAATTACTTTATTGTTCTCTAGAAAACGGGGCTTTGGAGATGACCAAGTGCATTCATTTCCTAATGTAATGAACAACGCGATTAAATTAAACAATTTTCATGCAACATCTTTCAATATACAAACACTTTTTATGATGTATCATGATCATAGTATTTAAAACTATTTTGTTGTTCTTCAGGAAACGAGGCTTCGAAGATTAATCGGAATTATTACTCGCGACAAATTTCTATAATTCGCTGAAATGTGACAGTTTTTTCGCCTGTTTTGCGAATGAAAATTGACCGATTTGTTGCCGATGACATATAGCGCATGCGCAGTCTCGACTTTGCACGACAACAGGGAAAAAAGAAAACTAGGAGGGAAAAAGTAAACTAGCGTACATTAATGGACGAACCCTGTGGTATGCTTTATGAAGTAAAGGTGGGCTCCCACCATTGTGTCAAAAACTGTCATTTTTTAGACGAATTATAGAAAAAGTATAGTGTGCTACACGGTGAAAATGCTACGATTTAAATCTTCACACTTGTTTTTAATCTTCCACTTTTTCACCTTGTAGCACAATGTACTATTTCAATCATGCATCACAAAAAAAATTTTTCACATAAAGAATCTAATATGGGTTAAAAATTAAATATAGAGGTCTGAACTTTAATTTCATGGCTGATAAAGCTTCATTTACATACTTTTGAGCATGTTAAAACAAGATAATGCAATGTGATTCTATTTTGAGGAAAACCTAAAGACAAGGTTCTACCGGTCTTACTGTTAAGAAGGTCTTGTGCTGGACACCTATTAAGTAACTAAAACTTTAGCTAAAACATTGCAGTTCCAGGGCATACCGCATAGAAATTTAAAAAGCAGGGGCATCCTTATGAAAAAACGCTGCGACTGCGAAAATTCATGTTAGAGATATTGAAAAAAGGCTTCGAAGATGACCCATTGGAAACTCCCACATACATTCAACTTATGGAAACCGGTTACAAAATTTTTCTGTTATTCCTTACGGACACAATTACCACTATTCAAATTTTCAACAATTAAAAACGAATAGTGCCGAGAAAAATGGTTGAGACATCGAAAAGGTCCGTTTGAGTAGAATGACCCATATATATGGTGAAATTAAAAAAAAAGAAGGTGAATGGTTTACCTCATTACCCGAACAGTACGAACTCAGGTTTCCGAAACCTGGCGACCGTATCAGGATGCACCTTAAGGTAGGACGAAGAAACTGGTTGGTCCACTTGCCCGATTAAAAATGCTTCGACTTGATTTCGACTCGATTTAGTCTTCAGTTCGACTTCAAGAAGGCGATGTCTGGCTGCGTCTCAAAAATGAGACGATACATCAGATAAAGTCTCACTTTTATGGTCTCAGCAGGGTTATTTCAAGTCAGCGTAAACTTGTCTCAAGACGAACATTTTTGGACTCAGAAATTAGATAATTAACAGATGCAAGGGATTAATATTGATAAGAAAAAATGGTCCATTTTCTAAATTAGTTGCTTTCAAGATAACAATTCAGAACCTGTCGATCTTAACGACTATAGTATAGCCGTGAAAAATTTGCTTCAAAAAGATTAAAATTTTAATTTTCTATAAGAATCTCCTAAACCGTAAGAAATACGTAAAAACAGACAACGATTTCGGTATCTTCGCCAAAAAATTATTATATAAATGAAAATCCGTAAATGAATTGATTCAATATATACATAGTATAAAAAATCTGCCCGCGTCGCGGGCACATTTTCATCGCGTGCTTCGCACGCAGCTCGCTTCGCTTTCAAGTTTGAGCGCGCCTAGGGCGCGCGATTCGGTCGTCGCGCTTCGCGCTCGGTGTTTTATGTTCTACACGTACAAATTTATAAATTTGTTTTTGATTTTAAATGAGAAAGGAAATTTATTTACTTAAGGCTCTATCGGCCTTAAGG
>JAUMHM010000078.1:16687600-16701459 GCA_032362435.1 Melikaiella ostensackeni
ACTTGACCTTCAGTTTCTGACACTTAAAAAGTGTACCAAAGGCCAATCAAATAGACTAATTTTTTCAAAAGTTATCGTGCTCACATACATACATACATACATACATACAGATATACAGACAGACACATTCGTAAAAACCTGTTTTCCGGGTTCAGGGGGTCTCAAAAAGGTGGAAATTTGACAAAAATGGGGGGGGGGGTCAAATTTTACACAAATCTAATACCTTCTCTGATGAGAATGTAAAAATTGTTTAGCCATAAACAAGCATGAGCTTTTATGGCAGTCAGGATGACCCTTTCCGTTACGGCAGGTATACCTTGTAACCGACATTTTTCTCAAGTAGTTATTTAGTTACTTTTGAAACAATTAATTATACCTTTAAATTAAACGTTTTTACCAAATCAAAGTAATGATTGGGCGCCAGACCTGTCTTAGGTCAACTCAAATGGCTCAATCTAATAAAGAGAAATAAAATCATAAATAAATCAAAACTAAATTTAATAAGTAAAATTTACAAAATTAATCATTCCACAAATTTGGCCTACTTCAGTCCCCATGCTGGGTAATGACAGAGGGAGTGATTCTCAATCTGAAAAAGATTATTTTGACTAAACTACAAATAATTTCTGCAGTCAATCAACAAATAATTGGATTCATTCAATATTAAATTATAATTAATAGTTTGATATTGAACATTAAACAGATTCTTATTAGTGATCCATGATAAATTCACAATACATACTTTGATTAACTAAAATTTAAGGTTAAGCAAAAGACAAAGGTGTCTCAATAAGGGTTCTAAATCTCAAATATCAACTTTTACAAATCAGAGCTATTAACCTAAAAGGTTAAAGAGATTCTGGATGATTCAAAATTCAAAGCGAAGATTCTGATTATTAAAGGAAAACATAACCTAAAATGTTACAAATGGTTGTTAACACCGGTTCTCAAACATTACCAAAATTCTGAATGTTTCAAATAAGGTTTCTAAATATTAAGAAAAATTACCTAAATCAGTGACCTTTTCGTCCAGTATTTCGGATTTGGTGAAACATTTGACACAACACAAAGTACATAAAAACAATTATAGCTGAAAGGGAAGGAACAAGAGAGGAATTCAAACCAAATTAATATCAAATTCAGAATATTTTTCAAATATACAGCGCAACAATATTCAATTCAAATCCAGTTAAGACATTCTTAGATTCGGCCAAACTCAAAAATTCATCATGAAGCAAACTAAAGTAACTAAACACAAAAAGAATCACAAAATGTTTGATTGCGAAATCTAACAAAATTTCTCATTCAGATTATGGAAAATGAAATCTCAACACATCAAAGATGTTCAAAACCAATTTGGATAAATCCCAAAAATAAATCAATAACCTCACAAGACTCAGGTTCTGTATAGGGATGTATATAATTTACTTAAAGGGAGGATATTTATATCGAATAATATTTCGGGGAAAAGACGTCTCTTTCTTTTGGACGCTGCTAACGAAGAGATGAAAGATGGAAGGCTTTGTTTTCTCCCTTGACGACGTAGTTCACTTAGTTACCGTCAGGGTTTTGTTTCCTTTCTGATTGGTTGTATTTCACAGAATATGAACTCAGGTTCAGGGCCGCCTTCTTCGATAATTTAAAAAATATTGGGATTAATAATTATCTTCTGAATTACTGAATGAAACATTAGAATTAATTCGGTTCAAGTGGTAATTCTCCGTCGTGACTTATCCAGATTATAAATATTGAAAAAGGTGACTAAATCACGAACATCAATAAAATAATAGTGGGCCTGCGGCAAAAAAAAATTCCAAAAGCAGTTCGAATCTACGAAGGATCTTCCAAGAAATGGTAATTATGAATTTCATGCCAGGTGAAGACGTCAATTGTATCAAAAGGCACTAGCAAAAATACGAATGGCATTCCATAATTATACAAAAAAAATCTTGGGAATAAGACTAGAAAGTATAATTATTAACAAAGAGCGCCAGGTTAGGATGGAGATGGCGGAAACATTCAAACAGGCCAGAAACTGAAGAACCCGTGTAAAAATATTTCGTCTTGGATTTGTCTTCAAGGCGTTGAGATCTAGCTCCGACTCATAAGCCAGACTTTGTAGTCAATAGTATATTGCGCAACAAGGGGCGAAAGGCGACAATTTCACGTGTGTGAAGTAAGCCGCCCAAGCGAAGCGAGGGCAGGTATCACACGAGTGAAATTGTTGCCTCGCCCCGAGTAGCGCATACAATTTTTCATAAAAAATATATCGAAAATTTGACTTCAGATGCCTGCAAATTCTTCGCGTCCCAACACAGTTGTTATTTTTTTGAAAATACGTATGCAATGACAGATATAGGTTATACCGATTCTTGGGAAGTAATTTGAAATATGTCCATAAAAATATTGGAAACAATGCGTAGAAAGGGGGAATGATAAGGGCCGAGGGGCAGAGACCCTGTGGGGGTTTCGGGAGCGAAACCCCCATTAGGATAACAAACAACCACAAGTTTTTATCCTATTTTAATCAAAACTCATAACTTAATTCTTGATAGCGGATTATTATTAGCAACGAATTTTTTCATTTATTTGGGAAATGAATTAAAGGCATGTGATACTTCACCGAAATCAATTGAATTTTCACCAAATTCTATTTCTACGAAAATGAGGCGACACACATTAGGCACGTTCACGATCGAAGGTGGAGACTGAAGTTAGAAACGAGCGTAGAACACTGATGCCAATGTTGGCTCCCTGAGCTACTGTGCGTGCGTTGGGGCAACGCGCTCATTGGTCACAATTTTTCGCATTTAGCGCGCGATTCAAAAGTGATAATAAATACAATTGCCGAAATTAAAACAAATAATCTTTCGAAATTTCACAAAAATGTTCTCAATTGAATAAATTTAGATGTGAGACGTGGAAAAAATTTGTTTATACTTTTATTCTGTAAATTCAGTTTATTTCGTTTCAATTAATTGAAATAAAGATTTTTTTTCACGCCTTACATCTAAATTTATTCAATTGATTTTTCCGCACTAGTGCGGTAAAATTGTAAGTGTGAGGAAAATCAACTTTCCGCACGCAAAACCTAAAATTTTACCGCACCAGTGCGGAAAAATCAACTTTCCGCACGCAACACGACACTAACTCGGCTTACTTTCGGTGTACAGCGAAAAAAAATATCGTTCGTATCACGTGCGGAACGTATTTCTTTTGCGTTAAAATACGCCTTTCCGCACTTGATACAAAATATACTATTGATTACGACAATTGTATTTATTATCACTTTTGAATCGCGCGCCAAATGCGAAAAATTGCGACCAATGAGCGCACTGCCCCAACGCACGCACAGTAGCTCTGGGAGCCAACATTGGCATTAATGGCATCAAATGCTGTTGTAGTTACCTGTTTTAAGTTTCTAGTCTAGGGTTGAAAACGCAACTTTCGACCCGCTCCAGAGGCATCCAAAGCCAAATTTTCAATAAATGTGTTATGAGAAAAATTTTGTCTTACGTTTATGGTTGAAGCTCTCAGTGGCGAGACAAGTGGAACTTGCCTCAAGACATGAATATTTCTGTTATGTCTTAGCTAAAGGCCAATAAAAAAGGGACCAGATAATCTGGTCTTGAATTTGAGAATGAATTTTAGAATTAATTCTCAATATAGCTATACAAATGTAAAAAAAATCAGAATAAGTGGATCTTAGCGACTATAGCTATTTGAAATTTGCTTCAAAAGATTAATATTGTAGTTTTCTATAAGGATCTTCTGAACCGTAAGAAATACGGAAAAATGGAAAATATTTTCGGAATTGTCATCAAACAAGTGTAATAGTAACAACACATGGAATAAAATGGATTAATTTAATATGCATATTGTATAATAAATTTACAAAATTGTTTAAGCATAAACAAGGATTAGCTTTTATGACGGTAAGGATGACACTCTTCCCCAGGGCAGGTAGGCATTGGAAAACTTTTTCCAGGTTCAAGACATAAATAAAATCTGGCTCCATCTTATAAGTCAGACTTTTAGAAGGTCTTCAACAAATCTTGAAAATGTCTTCATTGCCTGGCATCAAGACGAAATCAAAGACGAAATACTTTTACACAAGAAGTAGTAAAGTCGCTCCAAATTTCTAAAAGTTGTAGTTTTCTTATGCTGGTGTTCTCAAATTCAGACTCAAGGATAGGATTACATGAAAAAAGACAAAAATACAAAGGCAATTAATTCTTAAAATTAAAGGTTCTAAATTAATGATCGGCCAAGTCTCGAAATACCGTGCAGCTTCCGAAATCGCGAAATTAAATCAGGGAGTTTAAAAATTCAAGGAATAAATTAATCAAAATTAAAGTTTTGTGAGCTGTAAAATTTATACAAAATTTCACTGCGTCACAACCTACTTTGGTCTATAGGGCTATAGGCAACCGTTTTACTGTCTCAAGATTTAAAAATTCAACTTTGAAAGATGTCTTTACTTCGTCTCCAATATGTCTTGAATGGAGGCGATTCAAGTCGGAACCAAGTCGAAGAATTTTTACTCGGGTGGTTCTCACCAAGCCAATTACCGCGTACGAGAATTGGGTTGTTGCGTAAAATTAGGATCGTTACTAAGGGAACGGAGGCTCTTTGAACTTTCGAAAAATCTTATTTTATAACTGTTCGTGGCACTACGGGACCCAAATTACTCACATTTTTATTGATGAGAGAATTTTTCACTTTTATGGCACTCATACATATCAACCATATTAATGTCGCCACAAAAAATCAGCGACCCTCGACTTTAGAAGGCAGTTACTCGGCGAAAAAATGTCAGAAGATTCTAATAAAAATTACACGAATTTGCTCAGTTTTTTGAATAAAATGGTGTTTCTTGATTCTTTGTAAAAAATTTTTGTTTAGAGCTGCTAAATGAAATACAAGTAAAAATGATGCAGTTAGGCCCACTACGCAGAGATCTGTGCTTTCACATGATCACAGAGTTAAGAATATGTTGGAAATAATTCGAAAAAATTCTGGTATGTTCTGGAACATGTTTAGAATGTAGTGGAGATTTGAAAATTTAAAAATATTTGAAAATGTCGTTTTTGCAAGCATTTTTATTGAATGTCTTTATTTAGGAATTGGATGGAGCTATCGCGTCGTTACTGGCTTAAACTGTAGGGTAATGAACACTGATTGATATTTTGTCCATAAAACTGAATAAAAATTAACTTTCGGGGATAAAAGTCACTTTAAATAATCTTTAGCTTAATTAGGCAAGGCGCGTGTCAAAGTAGTAGAAAAAAGTATCAGGAGGATTTTTTTCCCAGATGTGTCTACGACCATTGCTCGGTCAGTAGGGCCGTCTCGAAAGTTTGAGGTTGGATACGCTCTTTTACCCTTACACTGACAAAATTTTAGTATTATTATACAATTTCAAGCTAAATTTTCTTGTATTTTGTTCATTTGATTTATCATATTTATTTTTGTGTTATATTATAATTTTGATTTATTAGGAGAATAATTCGCGATTAAAATGTATCAAGCATTTTTTTATACACAATATATGAATAATAATAATAATAATACAGAAGTATGTAATAATAATTATTTGTAAACGGTCGACTTCTTCCAGACTATTTATATAATAAATAGCCTGGAAGAACTTAAGTTTTCGAGATGTTAAATTTAGAAAATTTTACATCTCGATCTCAATGTTTATATTTGTAAACGGTAATTGCTAAAAAATTATCACATGTATCCTTGTACAGTAATAATTATTTTTTTTACATATGCCGAAGCGTACTAACCAAATTATTATAAATCAGTACGTTTGTACAACAATAATTTTCTATTCTTCGAATGTATGAAAAATTATGAAAATTTTTTAATATATAATGCACGAATAATGATATCTACATAAATGCATAATTATTTGTATATTACTGTTTAGGTATACAGTAAATATTCCCGTTTTTGCAACAGCGATTCAGATGAAAGTGTGGTGAAATATACTCAGTGACTTATAATACTTATATACAAAATCGGCGGAAAATATTTACTCGCCTGTTTTTTGAGCTGCTGCTAAAGTACCTTGATTTTTATAATATTAGAATGAAAAACTTTTGCTCATAATACTGCAAACGGTAATGATATTCTGCTCCTAATAAGCCTAAATTGAAGGCAAAATGTCAATTTTTTGAAAAGATATTGCAAAAAAAGTATAATTTTCAAAAACTCTGGGAAGAATTAATATTTTCTAAAGTTCTTGGGAACGTATTTGAAATTTTTCGACTTTTTTGCATCAAGTGTGAAAGGTGGAAGAAGAATCGTCGATCATCTGGTCTAGTAAAAGGCTCATTTATTGAGCATACTCCATGTTTATAAATTAAACAAAAGATGAACGTTTCGCTTGTTTCGATTCAAGCCTCATCAGTTTCATATAAGAACCTTTTTATTCGTCCAAAATCACTTTAAAAATATAAATCATCTCCTGTTCCTCAAAATAAATGTGTTTAGCAACTGCAAGGTGTGGAAAAGATATATAAGAATTGAGTAAAACTGTATGTTGTACCAATTTGTAAATAAAATAAAATAAAAGAGAATATAACTGTGGATTGGAAGGAAATTCGAAAAAAATTTCCCACAGGTTTTATTTTCTTTATCCAAATTTATCCAAATCCACAGGTATACTCTCTTTTATTTCGTTTTATTTACCAATTATTACAACATTATTGTTACTTTAGTCAACTGAAATCCGTTTCAAATAAATTTAAGTTGATTTAAACAATAGTTTCTAAGATATAACCAAATATTTCCCAAAAAAAACGTTTCAGCGATTACTTGAAACCATAAATCGAGATATACGAATAATTATGTATTTCTGTAGATATCACTATTCATGTATTATATATTAAAAAGTTCTTCATTCGCTTTCATGCAATCGGAAAAAAATTATTGTTGTACAAAGATGCGTTATTGTAATCATTTTTTGAATAATTAACGCTTACAAATATAAAAAATAACTTAGGGATATAGAATATTCTAAATTTAACGTCTCGGAAACAATTAATTGGTATTTTATGAGAAAAATTCTTATTTTTTCGACTTCTTCCAGACTATTTATTATATAAATAGTCTGGAAGAAATCGACCGTTTGCAAATATTTATTATTATATACTTCTGTATTATTATCATTATTAGTATATTATATTTTGAAAAATGCTTGGCGCATTTCAACAGCGAATTACTCTCCTAATAAATCAAAATTATAATTTCATACAGAAATAAAAATAATAAATTAAATAGACAAAATTTAAGAAAATTTGCATCCAAGCTTGATATTGTATAATAATATTAAAATTTTGTCAGTATAAGGAGAGAAGAGCGTATCCCACCTCAAACTTTTGAGGCAGCCTTGATGACCGAGCAATGGTCGTAGACACATCTGGGGAAAATGTCTGCCTGTTACTGGAAAACAAAAATTGGTTCCAATCTGCAGGGTTGCCTATGAATAATTAAGATTTCTTTTAACTGAAGTTTTAATGATTAACTCAATTTACTAAGAGATATCTATATTACCCAAATATATTTGAAAATTCGATGTAGCTAGCAATTAAAAAAAAATGTGTTATTGGTTTAGATCATTACCTTTTTTTTTGAAGAATGGAATAATTTGAATAGATTGGTTCTAAATCAACCCACAATAGAATGGACCCCTTTTCTTCCTACACTTTTTTATTTTGACACGCGCCTTGCCTCATAAAACTCAAGATTATTCAAAGTGACTTTTATCCTGGAAAGATCATTTTTAATCACTTCTATGGACAAAATAGCAATCAGTGTACATTACGCTACAGTTCAAGCCATTAAACGGTGCGATAGCTCCATTCATTTCCTAAAGATCTTAAACAAAAATGTCTGCAAAAACGATATTTTGGAATATTTTCAAATTTAAAAATCTCTACTGCATTCTAAAAGCGTTTTAGAATATACAAGAATGTTTTCAAATTATTTTCAACATATTCTTAACTCTATGATCATGTGAAGGTACATGTACCTGAGCAGTGGGCCTAAGTACAGCATTTTTACTTGTACTTCATTTAACACCTCTAAAATGAAAATTTCCACAAAAATTCATAAGCGCCATTTTATTCAGAAAGCTTAGAAGATTCGTGTGATCTTCATTACAATCTTCTGACATTTTTTCCTGCGGAGCTACTGCCTTCCAAAGTCGAGGTTCCCTGATTTTTTGCGGTGACATTAAGGACGTTGGATTCAAAGGGACTTGGAAATTTTTTTGATTGCCCCCAATTATGAAAACGGCCATACCTTCATATTTATCTTCGGAAGTAGATTATAGGATAAATAGACAAAACTCACCAAGTATTCGGGGTCTGATGAAATCCTGGAATCCATATAACGAGAAATACATCGCGCTTTTCATGAGAAAATGAATATTTTGATAGAAAAAAATTGATAATATAAATATTTTGATAGGAAATATTTATTTTCTTAAACGTTGAAATCAACACCTTGCAGACAAATCCCGAGAAAGAGATGGCGAGTGTCAAACACACTTGACTTCAATTACATTTTAGAGGCACAACACCGACACTAAATAAAGAAAAACGCTCTGTGTAGGATCCTTCCACAAACTAAACTTCACAATTATGAAGCGAATTTCGCGATTCAATGCGAAACAGAAGTGAAAAATAATTCCAACTTTTTTGAGAACTAAGCTACGGAAGATGAAAGATGAAGAAGCAGGGGAAACCGACCTAGCAGCGCGTTCACAAGATTGTAGCGGTAAATTTTTGTACTAAAATGATAAAATCGCAGATTACCCAGAGAATTGCAGTTGGTAATTTATCGCTTTCTTTAAAACTAACTATCGGATTATTAAAATAAAAACTAACAATTTTCGTCATGAACATGCATCCTGAAATTATTTTTTGCAGAAATGCAAAGATGAAATAATATTTATAAAGTTATTTACTAAGATCGCAAGTCATTTATAAATGCAAAAATTTACTAAGTTTAGACAATTATTCATTGCTAACTTCACAATTCACTTTCCTTTATAAATAAATAAATTTGCCAACTTTGCGAAATTATTTATTTCCCAATTCACAAGTCCATTTCTTATATAAAAATAAATTCTCTAAGTTGTCAAATCATTTATTGCTAACTTCACAATTCACTTTCCTTTATAAACAAATAAATTCACCAACCTTGTCAAATTATTTATTGCTAACTTCACGACTAACTTTCCTTTATAAATAACTAAATTCCCCAACTTTGTGAGATTATATATTCATAAATTCACAAGTCTCTGTCTTTTATGAATGAATGAATAAATAAATTCACCAACTTTGTGAAAGTATTTATTTCGGATTCACAAGTCCATTTCTCATGAAAAAATAAATTTTCTAGGTTGTAAAATTATTTATTGCACACTTCACAATTCACTTTTCTTTATGAATAAATAAATTAACCAACCTTGTGAAATTATTTATTAATAAATTCACAAATATCTGTGCTTATGAATGAATCAATAAATATAGTAGGTAAATTTATTTATTCAATTATTCATAAAGTACAGAGACTTGTGAATTTATGAATGAATAATTTCACAAGATTGGCAAATTTATTTATTTGTGAAGGAAATAGGCTTGTGAATCTATGAATAAATAATTCGAAAACTTGGAGAATTTTTTCATTTATTCACAAGAAAGAGACTTGTGAATTTGAAAATAAATAATTTCACAAAATTGGTAAATGCATTTGTTTATTTATTCATAAAGGACAGAAACTTGTGAATTTGAAAATAAATAATTTCGCACAGTTGGTAAATTTATTCATTTGTTTATTCATAAGGGATACAGACTTGTGAATTTATAGACAAATAATTTCACAAGGCTGGTAAATTTATTTATTTATAAAGAAAAGTGAATTGTGAAGTTAGCAATTAATAATCTGACAGCTTAGGAAATTTATTTGTTTATAAGGAATGGAATTGTAAATATGGAAATAAATAATTTCGCGAGGTTGGTAAATTCATTTATTTATTTATAAAGAACGGAGACTTGTGTATTTATAAATTAATAATTTCGCAAAGTTTGTGGATTTATTTATATATTCATAATGAACAAAGACTTGTATATTTATAAATGAATAATCTCATAAGGTTGGTAAATTTATTCATTTATAAAGGAAAGTGACTTGTGAAGTTAGCAATAAATAATTTGACAATTTAGAGAATTCATTTGTTAATAAGAAATGACTTGTGGATTTCAGAATAATTAATTTCGCAAAGTTGGTAAATTCATTTATTTATTTATTCATTCATAAATGATAAAAACTTGTGAATTTATGAATAAATAATTTCAAAAGGTTGGTCAATTTATTTATAAAGGAGATAGGCTTGTAAGTCTACAAATAAATAATTTGAAAACTTAGAGAATTTTTTTATTTATCTACAAGAAAGAGACTTGTGAATTTAGAAATAAATAATTTCGCAAAGTTGGTAAATTTATCTATTTATTTATTCATACAGGACAGAGACTTATGAATTTATAAATATATAATTTCACAAGGTTGGAATATTTATTTCTTGATAAAGGAAAGTGACTCGTGAAGTTAGCAATAAATAATTGTCTAAACTGAGTAAATTTATGCATTTATAAATGACTTGTGAACTTAGTAAATAACTATTTAAATAGTATTTTGTCTTTGTATTTCTGCAAAAAATAATTTCAGGATGCATGTTCATGACGAAAATTATTATTTTTTATTTCTATATTCCGATAGTTAGTTTTGAGGAAAAAAATAAATTAACGACCGCGATTCTCTGGGTAGTCTGCGATTTTATCATTTTAGTACAAAAAGTGACCGCTACCGCCTTGTGAACGCGCTGTTAGGTCGGTTTTTCCTGCTTCTTCATCTGTAATCTTCCGTCGCGTAGTTCTGAAAAAAGTTGGAAGTATTTTTCACTTTTGTTTCGCAATGAATCGCGAAGTTCGCTTCATAATAATTGTAAAGTTTAGTCTGCAGAAGGTTGCTATACAGAGTGTCTTTTTTATTTAGTGTCAGTGTTGTGCCTGTAAAATATGACTGAAGTCAAGTGTGTTTGACACTCACCATCTCTTTCTCGGGATTTGTCTGCTCGGTGTTGATTTCGGAATTTGAGAAAATGAATATCTTCTATCAAAATATTCATTTCCTCATGAAAACGTGATGTATCTTTCGTTATATGGATTCCAAGATTTCATCAGACCCTGAATACTTGATGATTTTTGTCTATTTATCCCACAATTTACTTCCAAAAATAAATATGGGGGCAGGGCCGTCTTCATAATTGGGGGCAACCAAAAAAATGTCCAAGTCCCCTTTATCCAACGTCCTTAATATTTTAGAAATGCAATTGCCTGAACGGAAAAAAATTTACAGCTGAACCAATTATATTTATCCTTTATTTAGCCACAAATATAGTTGAAAACTGAACAATGATATTGGATAAATTTTCAAAATAGGGATTTGCAGCAAAATTTATGTTCACTATTGTTATTAATGAATCACATTTTTAAGGCCATGTAATACTTATTCGATTCCTACTTTATCGACATTTTTTTCGCCACAACTTCGTCCACGCGAATTGAGATGTCGAATTGGAAATTTGGGAAATTAATTAAGAGGCACTAAGAAACATTTGTATGGTCATAAATTTCTAATGATACAAACAAATTTAATTTCTGAAAATTTTTCAAAATTTGGTTTCGAATTTTCAGAAATTTAGGACCATACAATCGTTCCTTAGTGTCTTTTATATAGTTTTCCAGATTTTCAACTCGATATCTAAATTCGTGTGGACGTGAGTTGTTGCAAAAAATTTCAGTGAGGTAGGTATCGGGTAAGTATTACATGGCCTTAATGAATCTAATTAGGGGCCATCCATAAATTACGTAACACACAATCTGCCATTTTTTACCCTTCCTTACCCCCATGTAACAAGTCGTAAGAAAATGGTGTGAGACTCCCCCCCACCTATCCCAGTGGGCAAAAAATGGAGGACGTTTTTACGACATTTTTTAGACGTCGAAAAGACGTCCTATGTCCGCGTCGTAAAAATATTTTCAAGACATCTATGTCGCAAAGATGTCTTTACGACAAGGACATACGACGTCTTCGCCACGTCGTGAAGATGTCATAAAGATGTCGTAAAAACATCCTTTAATTTTTTGCCCACTGGAATGTTACGCAATTTTTTCAAATATTTTCAGCCATGTCTTCTTGAAAACAGTTTAGTGACACTCACATTACCAAACAATTAGAAGTTATTAAAATCACTTTTTAGCCAAGTTTTAAAGATAAAGCACTATAGTCACATTTTAAATGAAAATATCACTTTGGTCACGTTTCTTTCAATAAATTAAAACAAAAACTCAAGGGTTAACCACTATTGAATTCAAGTCTACCTATTTCTGAATTTTCTTGAATGATTTTGCATTTGTATTAATTCATTCTGAATTCTTTGGAATTCCCTTCAAATCCACTGTATTCAATGGATCTTTTTTTGATTAAATTTTTTTCTTCAATTCACCCTGAAGAAATCTAAATTCTCCTTCATTCCTTATGAATTTTATCAGATTCGTATTTACTAATCCTATTCACTCCCATTTATCTGAATTCAATGAATTTTTTTGGATTAAAACAGTTTTGTTCCGTTCATTTGAATTATTTTTAATTCATCTTGAATTCATACTAATTTCATTGAATTCTTCTAAATTCACTCCAATTTTACTGAAATAAATGGAATATTTTGTATTTTCTGAATTTTAATTATCAATCAATCCTGAATTCTTTTAAATTCTTTTGAATTTTCTTCATATTTTTTTATTAATTCACTATACATTCCCTTTAATTTTTCTGAATTAACTCCATTTTTACTGAAATCAATTTAATGGATCTTAAATCAATCCATTAACGACCAAGAACTACAATTTTTTAACTTATGTTCAAGCCTCATTCTCATGACTGAAAAAGAGAAATTTCCAAACGAAAGTCATGTTTCCTAATAGTTTTGGGTATGCTCTTCAAGAATCCGTGGTCAGAATTGAGTTTGGTCCAATAGGAAATCCAATATGGCGCCAACTTTGGAGAAAAGTACCAAAAAATCGGGAATTTTTTTTTTCATAATTTTTTTTCGACCCATAAAGGTATTAGGACCTGACCCAAACTATGATCAACGGTGATCGGAATAGTTGAGTTGCAAGAAAAAACTTGTCTCACCGATCTCAAATAGCCATACCCTCCGGCGGATCCAATATGGCGGACATGAAATTTTGGAAACTATACTATTTTCGCACAACTCTGTACTCGGGGGTTTTCGGGGTCGCTGATTATAAATTTGACATCGAGTTTTTGGAATTCAAAATGGCGGACCCTATATGGCGGACATGAAATTTTGGAAACTTTACGATTTTCGCACTACTCGGTACTTGGGGGTTTTCGGGGTTGTTGATTATGAATTTGACATAGAATTTTCGGAATTCAAAATGGCAGACCTAATATGGCGGACATGAAATTTTGGAAACTCTACGATTTTTGCACAACTCTGTACTCGGGGATTTTCGGGGACGCTGATTATGAATTTGACATCGAATTCTCGTAATTTAAAATGGCGGACGCAATATGGCGAACATGAAAATTGGGAAACTCTACGAGTTTCGCACAACTCTGTACTCGGGGTTTTTCGGGGTTGCTGGTTACGAATTTCAAATTGGATTTTCAGAATTGCATATAGCGGATCCAATATGGCAGACATAAAATTTCGAAATCTGTCGAGTTTCATCAAAATTCTGTGCTTGGATGAG
>JAUMHM010000078.1:16701559-16725763 GCA_032362435.1 Melikaiella ostensackeni
AATTGATCCCGAGTAATTTTATATATTATCAATTGAATGTTATTTCATTTTACTCTTACTTATGTATTTCTAAACTTTAAATAATCAAACAATCCAATTTAAAGAAACAGGAATAAAAAAGAAAAGCATTTCAGTGAACCAACTTCATGCTGCAAACTAATGTTAGAAGTCAAAAAGTTTAGGAATTTTCGTTGTTCCAAGTATTTTAAGTATGAAAAAATAAGAAACTTATTAATTGAGGAGGAAAATTTAAAAAACGTAATAAGTAAATACAGAATACATTTATTTCAATTTTATTAATTCTCAATAAATTATGAATTTCATTTTATTGTACAATTTCAAAGGTTTGAAATTGATCCCGAGTAATTTTATATATTATCAATTGAATGTTATTTCATTTTACTCTTACTTATGTATTTCTAAACTTCAAATAATTAAACAATCCAATTCAAAGAAACAGAAATAAAGAACAAAAGCATATCAGTGAACCAACTTCATGCTGCGAACTACTATTAGAAGTCAAAAAGGTTAGGATTTTCGTTTATACCAAGTATTTTAAAAATGAAAAAATGAGAAACTTATTAATTGAAAAGGAAAATTTAAAAAACGTAATAAGTGAATACAGAATACATTCATTTCAATTTTATTAGTTCCTAATTAGGAATTTCATTTTATTTTACAATTTCAAAGATTTGAAATTGATCCCAAGTAATTTTATATATTATCAATTGATTTTTATTACATTTTACACTTACTTATGTATTTTTAAACTTTAAATAATTAAACGATCCAAATTAAAACAAACAGTAATAAAGAAGAAAAGCATTTCAGTGAACCAACTTCATGCTGCAAACTTGTATTAGAAGTCAAAAAGTTTATGATTTTTCTTTATTCCAAGTATTTTAGGTATGAAAAAATAAGATACTTATTAACTGAGGAGGAAAATTCAAAAAACGTAATAAGTAAATACAGGATACGTTTATTTCAAAAATTTTCGTTTCCAATTATGTATTTCATTTTATTGTACAATTTCAAAGATTTGAAATTGATCCCAAGGAATTTTATATATTATCAATTGAATTTTATTTCATTTTACACTTACTTATGTATTTTTAAACTTAAAATAATTAAACGACCCAATTTAAAGGAACAGGGATAAAGAACAAAAGCATAACAGTGAACCAACTTCATGCTGCGAACTAGCACTAGAAGTAAAAAAGGTTAGGATTTTTCTTTATTCCAAGTATTTTAAGAATAAAAAAATAAAAAACTTATTAACTGAAAAGGAAAATTAAAGAATGTCATAAATAAAATGCCAAATATATTTATGCCAAAAATATTAATTTCCTATTAATGATTTCATTTTGTTGTACAATTTCGAAGATTTGAAATTGATCCCAAAGAATTTCATTCGTTATCAACTGAATATTATTTCAGTTCACATTCAGTTAAGTATTTCTAAACTTTAAATAATAAAATGAACTGATTAAATGAATAAAAAACAAAAGCATCTCAAGAAAACAACTTCATGCTGCGAACGGAATGTATTATCTGCGTTCGCTTGTAGATTATTATTAGTAATAGCTAAATTCCAAATGTTGGAAGTCCGAATATAGCACTAATTAAATAGGAATAATTTTGACACTTGTTTGAAATTTATAATTAATTTCACAGATTACCTTAAAATTGTAATGATTAAAAAAGTCTGAAATAAGAATAAGTGGAATTATTAGCAGAACATGATTTTAAATTTTTCAAAAAAAATGTAATTCTATGAATCGGGGATATAATTGGCTGTTTCTAGAACAAATATTACGTTTTTTGAATATATTTTAGTGCTGCTGATTTTATTTTTCAGTATTTATTGATTCGAACTATACATTTTTTCCGTGTGCGTTTTCAGAGATAGAACTAATTAATGGGTAAATGCGGTAAAACTCAAAATATGAAGAAATAATGAATGAAACGAAATTAAATGAATTTTTTAATTATTTTTGCACACCTGTTACATTGCAATACAGGAAATATTGTAAAATACGCAAAAATATAGTGTAAATAATAAAGAAATACAAGTTTGGAGTGCAAAATAGTTTGAAATACTCAAGCGATACTTAGCAGGATTTTGGAAACACGATAAATCAAGAATATTCAGTAGAAGAAGTAAATTTTTGTGTTGAAAGTATTTTCATAAAGACAAAGAATGCCAAATTCGAAGGGATGAATGTAATTATGTTATTTTTAATGACATGAAAGGTACTAATATCTGTATATTTTACTTCTTGTGTCAAACGCTTTTGCATGAAATCTGTTAATAAAATCTTAGTCTCTAGTTTTGAGATATAATTATAAATTAAAAATTTCTGAATTTTGCTCGCAAAGTTGTAATATTTTATATATGCAAGGCAAATAATATAGTTAATAACTTCTTAACCCTCTATTTGTCAAAGCACCGTTTCACTATCAAGATTCGCGGTAACGAATCGCCGCCAAGTGCCACAAAAAAGTAGAAAAAAGTTCTAAATGCCCATATGAGAAAAAAAATCTGCCATTAAGGACGAAATGCGGAAAGGAAAAAAATCACTACTGGGAATTATTATCTGTAACATAAATGATTTTAAGCACTAAAATTGGAATATCAGAGCCAATTTATGAGCTATCTCAACCGAAGTTGGTGGGTACATTAAACCTACTCCAGTACATAAATTCTGTAAGTTTGGAAGATATTAATTGAAAATTAAAAAAATAAGCCATAATCGAATTTTCAAAAAAAAATAGTAACAAAAAATCGTCTCCAGGCTATAATTTTATTCCACTGAGTATAAAACTTTGACAATGACAGGTCATTTTACGACTTCACATATAAATCAGGATGAAATAAATTCGCGATTGCCTCCGTTGAAAAAAAGAGAGATAAAAGCGTGATTTTTAAAATGCAGATCAAGGTACAGCTTACACGCTTTTACCAAAGGAACTCAAGCTCTTTTTTTAGAAAGATGTCTTCATTTATCATAAAAATAGTTTTAATGAATTTGAAATACATTGATTTTTACTGAAAATTTTTCATTTTTGGAGCATTTTTTAAGGATTTCTAACATGCAGGCGCAACTGCAACCAAAACCAATCAATCGATTCCGACGAAACTTTGCATGAATGTAGTAAATAAGGTGTACATATGCCGCTTTTTCAGGAGAAAGTGACTCATAAATATGCCACAGAGTTAGGTTTGAATTTATATAAAAAAATTAACAATTTTCAAAATATGCAGACACGTACCTATCATCAACTAACTTATACCGATTTTTTACCATATTCTTGGAGAAAATTGTTCACCGTAATTATACGTTGACCCCAAAATTTAAAAAAAAACGCTTAAGAAAAAGTCGACTATAGATTACAATTTTATTCCAATGTTGTCAGAAAAATGTATTACTGTACGTGGATTTGTTATTATTACGAAATAAATTAATGAGACCCCACCAAAAACACTACGTGTGAAAAAATTCCGCCAAGTACATGACTATTTATATTTTATTTATTTATGTTGAATGTAATTAAGGTCGCCAGATAAAAAAATAGAGCCAAGTACGAATAGGAGAAAATGTATAAATAAAAGTGTTTTCTGATGAAAGGAGCGAGTTCAATGAATCAGTTTATTGGATAACTTTTTTGTTTGATAAAAATATACATTGATATTATGAAGGAAAAAAAAATTGCGGGCCTATTATTGACTTTAAATAATAAACATTTATGATAAATGTGCCAACAAAATTATAATAATAATAAATTATTATATTGCAAGTTCGCCAAGTGTTTTTTTATTCCTCTAACATATCAACTTATTTTTTCATCAAATAACAAAATTATTTAATAAACTGATTTATTGAACTGATTCCTTTCATTGAAAAACAATTCTATTTACAAACTGTCCACTATTCGTACTTGGTTTTATTGTTTTATTTGACAACTTTGATTATCTTTAACATAAATAAATAAAATATTAATAGTCATGTACTTGGCGGAGTTTTTTTCACTCGTATTGTTTTTTGGTGGGATATTAATACTTCCTAAACATAAGTAATTTTAAAACATTTTTAACTGTACTAGCCGACTAACATGCGCGCGATTATTGGCCTTTTTCTCATTTTTGACCCATTTTCTCAATAAAAATTTGCACTCGGAAAAAAGATTCTTTGATTCAAATGAAATTTCTTGAAATCAAAGAAAAATATTCATTGGCTCTCAGTCAAAGAAAAGTTTCTTTGATTCAAAAAATGTTTTTTTGTTGCAATGAAAATTTGTCGTCAATTTGAAATGATTTTCTCTATTTTGAAGCTCTCTTTGGTGAAATGAAAAAAATGCTGTTGAAGAAACGGTTTTTTAAATTCAAAACACAACTTTCTAGCATTATTCTAAGCGAATATTGTCATAAATAATAATACATTATTTAAACAATCATTTTTTACAACTTTAATTGATTAGTGCCTCGCTCTAACTGAGAACTTGAAAAATTCGGGGAAAACCGCGACTTTCTATCTCTATTCTAAGAGAAAATTGCTATAAATAATAATAAATTGTGTACACAAATTACTCAAACATCCAGTTTTCTGTAGAATGTAATATTTCCTGTGTGAGAAGCAACTTATACTAAAAGGAACCGCAAAAAAAATAATAATTAGCTCCAAAAACTCGCAAAACTCAATTTTTCACTTACAGGTTTTTTTTGGACCCTATAAAACAGACTTATGGGGGTGAAATTCAAAAAGTAATTCTTGATTCACATCCTATAGCTAATTGTGAACAGAAATATTGAGGGTCAACTCGATACACCTAATATTGATAATTCTGAATCAAATTTATAAAAACGTCTTCTCTCTTATTGGAAATACGTGTTTTTCATGGGTCTTGCGGAACCTCTAAATATATATTTTTTTGATTGAGCATTTTTTTGTGGATTCGAAGAAGCTTGGAGGGTGAGAAAATACAAATTATAAAGAAAATTTTGACAACACTAATACACAACCTAGACGTATATCACAAGCGGTCACCCATCCGAGTGTTATCCGCATTCGAAATGACTTAACGTCCGTGACTCGCCCAAGTGAAGATTCATCGCGCAGCTACCGCCTTAGAGCCAAAGTCTCAAATGGATCTCTTTATTCCTCCATTAAGAAAAAATTCTCTTTAATCACGTTAATTCGTATTTTGTACACCTATCTAGATTTGTAAAGTCAGTATTACAATATTTACATTCACCCTGTCAAATTTTATGTAAAAAACTCTCAAATAAAAAGGGATAAGAGGAGGGGAAAGTGAGACCACCAACAACTTTCTGCTCTTTGGGGTACCTAGGGATAATTCTTGAGTGCTGGCAAAGGTGAGAATGATTTCTGGGTTGCTTAGGGACAGTTTTTGTGTTCTGCCAATCGCAAGAATACTTTCTGGGGTGTCTGGCGACAATTTTTGGACACTGGAAAGGCGCGAATGCTTACTAAAGTGCTTAGGAACAATTTTTGGGTGCTGAAAAAGGCCAAATACTTTCTGGGTTGCCTAGGGATAAGTTTTCGGCCCTGAAAACCACGAGAATGCTTTCTGGGATGCCTAGGAATAATTATTTGGTACTGGTAGAAGCGGGAATAATTTCCGGGGTGCCTAAGGACATATTTTGGGTGCTGAAAAAGGCGTGAATGCTTTCTGGCATGCTTAGGGGCAATTTTTGGGTTCTGGCAAAGGTGGTCATGCTTTCTAGAGGTGCCTGGGGACAATTTTCGGGTGCTGGCAGAAGCAGGGATGCTTTCTAGGGTGTCTGGGATAAATTTTTGGGTACTAAAAAGGCGCAAATGCTTGATAAAGTGCTTAGGAACAAATTTTGGGTGCTGAAAAAGGCGGGAATGTTTTCTGGAGTGCGCAGGAACAATTTTTGGACGCAGGAGAAGGCCAAAATGCTTTCTGAGGTGCCTAGTGATAATTTTTTGGTATTGGTAGAAGCGGGAATAATTTCCGGGGTGCCTAGGGACATCTTTTGGGTGCTGAAAAAGGCGTGAATGCTTTCTGGCATGCTTAGGGGCAATTTTTGGGTTCTCGCAAAGGTGGTCATGCTTTCTAGAGGTGTTTGGGGACAATTTTCGGGTGCTGGCAAGAGCAGGGATGCTTTCTAGGGTGTCTGGGATAAATTTTTGGGTACTAGAAAGGCGAAAATGCTTGATAAAGTGCTTAGGAACAAATTTTGGGTGCTGGAAAAGGCGGGAAAGTTTTCTGGAGTGCGCAGGAACAATTCTTGGACGCAGGAGAAGGCCAAAATGCTTTCTGAGGTGCCTAGTGATAATTTTTTGGTTCTGGAAACGAGACGAATGCTTTCTGGGATGCCTAGGGTTAATTTTTGAGAGATGAGAAAGGTGGAAATGCTTTCTGAGGTGCCTACGGATAGTTTTTGGGTGCTGGTGGAAGCGCGACTGCGTTCGGGGGTGCTTAGGAACAATTTTTTGTTACTGCAAAAGGCACGACTGCTTTCTGGGGTGTCTAGAGTTAATTTTTAGGAGTTGGAAAAGGTAAGAAATTCTTTCTGAGGTACTGGAAAAGGCGGGAATGCTTTCTTAGATGCCTAGGGATAATTTTTAGGTCCTAGAAACAGCAGACATGCTTTCTAGGGAGGCTAGGAATAATTTTTGGGTGCTGGTAAAAGTGCGACTGCACTCTGGTGTGCCTAAGGATAATTTTTTTGTGCTGCATAAGGCACGACGGCTTTCTGGGGCACCTAGGGTTAATTTTTGGGAGCTGGAAAAGGTGGAAATGCTTTCTAAGGTGTTGGAAAAGGCGGAAAAGCTTTCTTAGATGCCTAGAAACAATTTTTGGGTGCTGGAAAAGGGGGAATGTTTGCTGGGGTTCCTAGAGACAATTTTCCGGTCCTGGAAACGGCAGGAATGCTTCCCGGGGTCCCTAGGGATAACTTTTGGGTGCTGATAAAAGCGCGACTGCATTATGGAGTGCCTCGTAACCATTTTTTGTTGCTGCAAAAGACACGACTGCTTTCTGAGGTGCCTCGGGTTACTTCTTGGGAGCTGGAAAAGGTGGACATTTTTTCTGAGGTGTTGGAAAAGATGGGAATGCTTTCTTGGATGCCAAGGGACAATTTTTGGGTGCTGGGAAAGAGGGAAATGTTTGCTGGGCTACCCAGGGACAATTTTCCGGTGATGGAAAAGGCGGGAATGTATTTTGGAGTGCATATGAACAATTCTTGGATGCTAGAGAAGGCCAAAATGCTTTCTGAGGTGCCTAGGGATAACTGGAAAGACAGGAATGCTTCCTGGAAAGCCTAGGGACAATTTTTGCGTGCTACAAAAGGCGCGAATGCTTCTTGGGATGCCTAGACACAATTCTTGGCATCTGCAATAGGTGGAAATGCTTTTTGGGATGCTGAGAAAAGCGGGAATGCTTTCTTCAGTGCCTAGGAACAATTTTTTGGTGCTGGGAAAGGTGGAAATGTTTTGTGGGTTGCCTAGGGACAAGTTTTTGGTGCTGGAAAAGGCAGGAATGCTTTCTAGAGTGCTTAGGAACAATTCTCGGATGCCTTAAAAGGCGAAAATGATTTCTGGGGTGCCTAGGGACAAGGGATAATTTTGGGGTCTTGGAAAAGACTGGAATACTTTCTGGGCGCCTAGGGTAATTTCTGGGTGCTAGAAACAGTACGTATGCTTTGTGGGGTGTTTAGGGACAATTTTTGAGTGCTGTAAAAGGCGCGAATGCTTTCTGAAGTGCCTAGAGACCATTTTTAGAAGCTGGAATAGACGGAAATGCTTCTTGGGGTGCTGAAAAGGCGGGAATGCTCTCGGGGGTGCTTAGGGACGATTTTTTGGCGCTGGAAAAGGTGTGAATGCTTCTTGGTGTGTTTAGGGACAATCTCTGAGTGCTGGAAATGGTGGGAATGCTTTCTGGGGTGCAGTCTCGGGTTATCACTGGATGTGATTAAATTCATACAGTGGTTCTAAGCAAACCTTAGTAAAGTAAAATTTTCCCAAGCCCGTACCCGGTGAAGTGGAGTCGTCCTGCGATAAAGATACTCATGCTAAAGGACTTAAATAATACTTCAGCAATGAGGACTGCCGTTGACAGGCGGTCTCTATTCTACCGGTGTTTTTGAAATAAAGACATAGTACCGTTAATACCGATAAAACTGGTATATTTATATTTACCCGTCAGGCGGGTACGGTCTTATCTCTATATGCATTTTATTTTACTCTTGCAAAACTACCTAAATTTTTCTTCATTTCCTTGGATTTTTAGACAAAAATATTTTATTCTCTGAGAAATTAAGGTTAATGTATCATCTGAGCGTGAAATCATGCTATTTGGTAGTCAAAATAACGAATCGTTTCCGACGGAGAGAACTCGAGGAGTCAGTTATCTTCGCGCAATCCAACCGAGCGTCACGTAGCCAATGTTGTATTCATATGTGATCTCACTACCGTACAATCCTTCAATGTTGAGTGCACGTGTCCTCAATTTTTCACATTATGTCTAAAATATCACATCAATTTATCCAAGACAATATTTACTATTTCTAAAAGTAATTTCTATTGCAAATTTTTCAAGTTTTATTGTTTTCAAACAGTTATTAGCACAAATGTTATAGACACGTTTTTCAAAAAGAAGTAAGTACTTTATGTTTAACTAATTAGTTTATAATATTCATTTGTACAATTCCTGGACATATATTTTTATACGGTGAGAAAGCTTATGAAAATCCACGTCAAGTGACTCCTAGTAGAGATATGTATCACTTTTTAAAAGAGGATATATCACGTGAGAAACTTTTTTTAAAACTCAAGAATTTCTGAAATGTTGAGCCTCGACTTCAACTCGTATCATGACCTAGGGAAGTTGTAGCAATATTCAGAAACTTACACGGCGTAATCTCTGAAGTCTTATCTTCAATTTAAGCCTATGAGACTTGAGAAATTTTTAAGGGTTCCCGAGATATGACTAAAAATGTCCAAGCGTATCTGCGTCGAGTTTCAATCGGCAATCACCGCTGTCGGCCGCAAGAGCGTTTATCGCCGAGAATTTCTCGGATTTCGTACCTCAACTTTAACTCATGCTACGACCCAGGAAAGTTATGGTAAAAATCTAAAATTTACAGGACGTAATCTTTAAAATCTTATCTTCAATTGAAGCTAAGGAATCTCAAAAAATCCTAACGTGTTCCTAAGATATGATCAAAAATGTATAATCGTGTCTGCGTCGAGTTTTAGTCCGGCCGACAGCGATGCTCGCCGAGTGAAACTCGACGCAGACACGCTTGGACATTTTACTCATATCTCGGGAACCTGTGAAGATTTTGTAAGTTTTCCTAGGAAGGTTGTAGTCAAAATCTGAAATAAATAGTGCGTTATCTCGAGTTTCGCTGAAAGCGGTGATCGCCAACTACAACTCGACGCAGATATGCTTGGACATTTTTAGTCATATCTCGGTAATCCGTGAAAGTTTTTCAGTTTTTATTGGCTTGAATTAAATTTTTGAGATTCCGTCCTGTAAATGTCAGATTTTTGCCACAACTTTCTCAGTCCACGACTCGAGTTGAAGTCGAGGTACAAAATTCGAGAAATTCCTGAATTTTTTTTTTTAAACTTTCGACGTGATATATCCTCCTGAAAAAGACAGAATCATCTCTCTTAGGGATCATTCGACGTGGAATTTCATAAGCTTTCTAACTCTTCATTTTTTAATCTCTTGCTTTTTTTTAGACCGAGTTATCATGTTTCAAAGTCATCAGTGACTTTTAGTGCCGCCGTGTAGATGATTTCCAACGATAGTGTTTATTTGATCAAACTACTTCATCACCAGAACTGTTAGATGATTACTATTCATGATAATATTTCAAAAAACAATCATGAGTTCGATTTGCTTTTTTTTTTATTAGCTTCTCATTCAATCATATCGATCGAGATTTAAGATCATTTCTAAAAATAACCCATCCTCGATATTTCTTCAAACCAATTAAATTCCTTAGAGATAATCTATTTCGGTGTATAATTGTTTGTTTAAAGATTAAAAGATAATTATATTTATTATTAGTATTTGAATATAAATTTAATGCAAAGAATAATTTTGAACTCTTTAACGAGCAATTCCATATTAAGTGATCAAAAAAATTTCATATATTGCAAGACGCAGTCTTGGAGAAATATTCTTTGAAAAAAACAATTTTCGAACACTGTTCGGATTAAAAAAAAAAATTTTTAACCTCAATTTTTGAAAAAATTCTTTTTCGAAGTGAAAAAGAAAAAGATGGTTTACATTGGCCTCTGAAAAACCTTCAAATATGAAACCGGGATCTTCCTTAGTTTTCGAAAAATCATTGAAAACGTATGCCGTGGCATTATTTATCAACGGTTATCGATTCGAAGTTGACTGACCTTTTTTATTATCTTAATTAAGAATCTTAGAACATAATCTTTCAATTTATGGTTTTACCTTTCTTTTCATGACTTGTATTCAGCTTTAGAATTAGGACGTAATTATAAGTTAAATAGTAAAATGCAACTTGTAATTATTTATTTATTCTAAAGCTGAATAAAAATTATAAGAAGAACACTAAAAACAAAGAGTGAAAAATTGCATTCTAAAATTCTCAATTAAGGTAATAAAAAAGGTCAATGAACGTCGAATTGAAAATTTTTGATAGATAGTGACTATCAAACTTCTTCGTTCTTAAGAAAGTAAAATGCAACAAATTACTTAAAAGAAAAGACTTGTATGAAATGTAGACAAGACCTTTTAACGTAATTTTAAAAACTTTTAATTCTTTAAACTATCATGAAATCTGTTAAAGCACCATATCGCTTGAAAAATTTTCAAATCCCGTGAAATCCTTTTGAATCTTACGAAATCTCATAAAACATTGAACAATTCTTTCAAATTTTGTGAAAATCCATTAAAATTTTCTGAAATCTAAAGAAATTCATGGAAACCTATGAAAACCCGTAAAAATTTCTTGAAAACCTTGGAATCTCTTCAAATTCTTTGACGTCCGTTAAACTCCTTTGAATCCTTCAAATGTTTGACATTCCGTGAAAATTATTAAAGTTCTTGGAAATCATTCAGAATCTATCAAAATGCCTTTAAATTCCTAGAAATTCTTTAACTTCCCTTGAAATCCCTTAAAATCCTATTAAATCTTTAGAAATCACTCGACATTCTCTAAATATCCAGTAGAATATCTTTAAAGCCCTCGAAATCTCGAGAAATACTCTGAAATCTTTAGAAATTTCGGGAACTCTTTTGAAGTCCTTGGGAATATTTTACAATCACTTGAAATCCTTTAAAATCCTTTGAAATCTTCGGGCATCCCTTGAAAACCATTGGAATCCTTCAAATTTCTTAAAACTCATTGAAATCTCGTAAATTCCTTTAAAATCCTTGGGAATTTCAATCTTCAAACGTTTTTGAAATACTTCGAAATCCTTAGAAATCTTTCTAGAAAAAATTCGGAGTCCTCCGAAATCTCTTGAAATACATTAAAAGCTCCTAAAACTTCTCGAAAACTCGTAAAATCCTTTGAAATATCATAATCTTTTTCATCATAATGATCTTTTTAGAAAAATCATGCTAAAAATCGAGCCAAGGCACGCCGTGCCACAGCGTACGTTTTTAATTATTTTTTGAAAGCTTAGGGAGATCCTGTTTTTATATAAACAGAGCTTTTAGAGGACAACGTAAATTATCTATAATTTTTTTTTCAATCCAAGATAAATTTTTTTCAAAAATTGATTTAAAACATTTTTGTTTGAAAAATCCTAAAAGTTTTTGAAATTTTTTTTCAAGAAAGGAATATCACCTTAGTTTTTTGAATTTTTCAAACATTATTTCAGGGTTTTCCTTGCAACATCCAAAAGAACAGATACTAGTAGTTTTATTAAGATTGCTAGCAATGAATGAAATTCTTCAGTTCACTTAACATGGAGTTGCTCTTACTTAGTTTTCATTTCACAATTTCAATTTTATCGCTAGATTCCAGTACACTCCCAAACAATCCAGAGTGCGCAGTGTGACAACAAATCAAAAATGAAAAAAAAAGAATTTCTCTCCTGAACAAAAGCGAGGAAAAAATTTTCCCTGAGGTTTATCAACTATCTTCAGCTCTTTAACTTGCTTTTCCATTCCTCAATTCGAATTTTGCTGCTAGATCCTAGCAAACTCCTAGACCCTCCAGAGTGTGCAGGGCGGCAACGAATCAAAAATGAAAAAAAGGAATTTTTCTCCCGGAAAAAAGCCAGGAAAGAATTTTCTCTGAGGTTGATCAACTAATTTCAACTCTTTAACTTAGTTTACCATTCCGCAACTCGAGTTTTTCTGCTAGATCCCAGTATACTTCCAGACTCTACAGGGTGCACAGGGCGGCAATAAATAAAAAATTAAAAAAAGGAATTTCTCTCCTGAACAAAAACCAGAAAAGAGTTTTCCCAAAGATTTATCAACTATTTTTAGTTCTTTAACTTGCTTTCCCTTTTCAAAATTCGAATTTTGCCACTAGATCCCAGTAGATTCCCAGATCCGTCCAGAGTGCACAGGACGGCAACAAATCAGAAATTAAAAAAAGAAATTTCTCTCCCAGACGAAAGGCAGGAAAAATTTTTCCTGTGGTCTCAATCATTTGCAACTCATTAACTTAGTTTCCCATTCCGCAATTGGAATTTAGCCGCTGGATCCCAGTAAACTCCCACACCCTCCAGAGTGCGTTTCAGGCGCCCACCTAGGTGAATAGATGGGTGAACTTAAAAAATGGGTGGAGTTTACTAGAGTGAAGTGCACGGGACATGGGAAACTGACCGATCCTGGGGAAAGTGCGGGCTGGAAAGACATAACCTCAAAATGTGGAAATCTTAATTATGTTGTATAAAATTAAGAAAATCGTCACATTAATTTCATACTATTGGGTAATATATTGGGTAATATATATTTCAGCATAAATTATGTTAATGTAATTTCATCAAAAATAATTGATCAAATTATTTTTCAAATTAATATAATTTAATAAAAGATCACAAAATATTATTCAAATTATATTTGTTTCGATATTTAAATTTGTATTAAATTCAATCATTTTGAATTCCCGTCTGTTTTCGACCATCACCCGCGGTCACCTACCTCATTTCGTTGGGTGAAATCATAACCCACCGCACAGTGGGGAAATAAGCACTTTTTTGGTGACAAATATCAGCTGACTCCTCAAATCCTAACGGATCAGAGCTTTTTTTGAATACTCATGATGGATCGTACTTTAACGGAGAAGAACACGTTTTTCAAATAAAAATTTTATTAATTAATTATTTAACCTAAAAATTGCAATTGTTTATATTTGCGATACCTACTTAGCCCCATATGTTGATATTTCCTCAAAAGGTATAGAATTAGTCAATTTACTTTTGTTGAATAAAAATTTAACTTTCAGCTAGGATTTCTGGACTTTTTAAATTGTTATAAACAAATTAATGCAATAACTATTATCTGTTGTATTTTTAGAATTTGAATGCATTACGTGCATAAAGTTTGTTATCAAAATATGTGAGATTAACGTTCAATTGCGAACAAGTACCAAACAATTATAATAGTTAATAGTTCAAACAAGTTTTATAAGCAAATTCACTGATTTGGCATTTCTATCCAAAGCAAATTTTTCTTTTCTGCGAAACCATTTATTTCTTTTCATCTGAAGAATAAAATTTGTACACAACAGACTGGCTCTCAACAATATTTGTCATTTTTATAAACAATTTTCATAAACAAATTCACTTATTTGGCATTTCTATGTATCGAGAAATTTTCTTTTGTGTAGAATCATTTCTTTTTATGTGAAGAATAAAAATGGTATAATATGGACTGCCTTGTAACAACATTTGTCATTGTTATAAACAATTTTCATAAACATGTTTACTCATTTGGCATTTCTATGAATACAAAATCTTTCTTTTCTGCCGAATCATTTCTTTTCATATAAAGAATAGAACTTGTGCACAGTTGACTCCCATCCGACAACATTTGTCATTGTCATGAACAATTTTCATTTAAAAATTCGCTCATTATAGTGTCACTGTCATGTGTTCTATTCCTATGAAACTTTATTCCATGACAATATTTAGGCATTTCTACCTAACGTCAAAGTTGCAGCCATGAAAGTGGTTTCTTCTTTTTTTGCTTTCATTTTTTAATATTTCTTTTGTGCTTTTAGGAATTTCAAATATTTTTTACTCTTTTAATTTCACCTTTTTGTGTTCTACTCATGAGTCTATAGAATTCAGAGGTTTACTCCAATGTATTATTGCACGAGAAGATCTTTCGCATCTTCTGATATCTCTTTCATTTTTTAATTCCTTTGATCCCAAAGAAAATGATTCGCGGATCCGATGAAGTCATGAGGTAGTGCAAAATATCTGTATTTGCAAAAAACATTTAAAATTCCTGAGACTGCAAAAAAAATTAAAATAAAAAAGCCGAAAAAAATAAAACTCTTTCATGACTGTAACTTTGACGTTTGGTAGAGAAGCTGAAATATTGCCATGCAGTGACCCTCAAATAAGTGAATTTGTTTGTGAAAATTGTTTATAACAATGACATAATGTTGTTGGATGGGAGTGAGTTGTGCACAAGTTCTGTTCTTTGGATGAAAACAAATGATTCCGCATAAGAGAAAAGTTTTCTATGCATAGAAATGTCAAATAATTGAATATGTTTATAAAAAATGTTTATGACAACGACAAATATTGTTTCATGACAGCCCATCGTGAATAATTTTTGTTTTTCACATAAAGAGAAATGTTTCCGTAGAAAGGAAAAATTTTCTATGCATAGAAATGCCAAATAAGAGAATATGTTTATAAAATTTTTTTATAATAATAAGAAATATTGTTGCATGGCAGTACATTGTGTAACATTCTTATTTTTTACATGGAAAGAGATGATTCCACAGAAAAGCCAAATTTTCGATGCATAGAAATGCCAAATAAGTGAATTTGTTTATAAAACTTATTTAAACTATTAACTATTATTGTCGTTTGGCGCTTGCTTGCAATTAAACGTTAATTTTACACATTTTGATAACCAACTCTAGGTAAATGATGCATTCCACCTCTTAAAATGCAGAAAACAACAGTTATATGCATTCACTTGTTGATAACAATTAAAAAATCCAGAAAATTTACCTGCAAGTTTAATTTTTATTCAACGAAAGCAAATTTACTAATTCCATATCTTTTTGCAGAGAAATCAATAAATGGAGCTGAGCAAATTCCGCGAAGGACGTTTCTGCAAAATTTTCTCAAAAATTTTTAATTAAATAAACAAAATAGAAAACGTTTGTTTTTTGTTTTTTCAAGACTGCCATTGAGTCAAAAAACTTTTCATTTTACTGAAAATGGTCCACTTCCAGGCAAAAACTCATTCAAAATGATGCTTAGCGGTCATGATTTAATAAAACGAAAATTTTAATTGTTATAAACAAATTAATGAACAAAAGTTATATCTTTTTTATTTGCCACATTCTAATGCACTAAACCAATATTATTAGGGAAAAATGGAAATAAAATAATGCTAACTTAAAATTAGAAGAAGGTCAACATCAATTCCTAATTGTTTAGAACAATTTGATAAACAAATTACAAATTAAGGCATTTTCAAATAGATTTAGCTTTTTCAGCAGAATGAGCTATAACTATTTCACGAATGACCTTCTGCTGTGATAGTTTGTACTGCAACAACAATCGTGTATTATTTAAACAAATTTAATAAACAAATGAATTTTTTGACCATTTTTTGGCCATTTTTGAGTAGATACGTTTCGTTTTTTGAGCAGAATCAATAACTTGTAAATGCCAATGTGTTTTGCTGCTATAATTTACACTTTGGCAACAATTGTTCATTGTTTAAATAAATTTAGTCAACAAATTAATTATTTTAGCATTTTTTAATGAAGAAATTGTGTTTTTTCAACAGAATCAACTGCAAACTTCTCAGAAATGGTCTTTTGATTCGAGAATTTACAGTTGGATAATTATTATGTATCGCTTAAACAAATTTAATAAACAAATGCATTGCTTGGCTGTTTTTAAATAAATAAATTTCGTTTGTTCAGCAGAATTTACTATAAATATTTCATCAATGGCCTTTTACCACGATAGATTGCAGTTGGACAATTTTGTATATTGTTTAAACAAATTTAATAAACAAAGGTACTGTTTGGCTATTTTTCAATAGATAAGCCTCGTTTTTCAGCAGAATCAATAACTAGTATGTTGCCAAAGCATCTTGCTCTTATAATTTAAACTGAAGCATCAGTTGTTTATTGTTTAAACAAATTCAGTTAACGAATTAATTATTTGAGCATTTTTCTATACACTTTAATTTTTTTGAAAACGTCCAAATCGGATGAGTAGTTTAGTCCAGGCCTGTCCACAGAGGAGAAATTTGCTCAAAAGTCACATGTTACACTTCCACCACTACTTCTCTCTGCTCATCTCGAGAGACCTCAGGTGGTGGTCGCTCTCGTGAAATAGAATAGGAACTGGAGAGTGAAGGTGGAAAACTCACATCTGTCAATTGAGCAGTTTCGAGAAAAATTCCTGGAATTCTCCTCTCTGGACAAGACTGGTTTAGTTTGAACATTTATTTGTCCACAGAGCTTTTTTCGCCCCACTGTGCGCCGGGCGACCCCCACTTCACTGGTGAATCTTGAACAGATCACCAGAGTGCACTCAAAATGTCACCCGGCGCCGTTGAACGACTTTGGGTGCACCCGAGTGCACTCTGGTGGGCGCTTTTAACGCTCCCCACCGTGCGCAGGCCGGCAACAAAGGAAAATGAAGAAAAGAGATTTCTCTCTCAAACAAAAAGCTGGAAAGAATTTTCCGTGAGGTTAATCAACTAACCACAAAAGTGAGCATCTGTAATCCTACGTTTCTGGTATACCGACTACCGCTTTTTCAGGCGGAAAAGATTTGAGATAAGAGTTGCTGGCCCTGAAACTGACTAGAGCGCTATTGTGTTGATAGTTCACAAGAATCTGGCTAGTGTCCTTCAAAGCGTCATGTAGAAAACTCTTGTAAAATATTTCTCACCAAAGTGTCTGAGTAATTTTCTTTCGTTTTTTATTTGCAGTTGAGAAGTCGGGTGTCTCTCGTGAGGAAATTTGAACTCTGAACGATAGTGTGTACAAGTGACGAATTTGAGGGAGAGAACCGAACGCACGTGCCAAAGTGCAAGGCCTTTCGCCAAGTGTCGATGTAGCTTGTGGATTCACGTCACGTGACTGAAGACCGTTGGAACGAGACTTGAGATTCGAATTTCAGAGGTACGCGCCAACGCTGCATATTCGTGCTGTAATCCTGAATACGATACACAAAGAGAGAGACCCAAGTTTTCAATGTTTCATAACTGCATTTTAATTTTTTATAAATCACGTTTCAGTTTGGGGATTAATGTGTCGCTGAGAAAATTTTTTGTAAAGCAAGTACTGAATTTTTAAGAAAAAATATATAAAACTTTGAAATGAGTTTTATTAGGATTCATATAATCGTATTAAAGTTTCACGTAAGTGTATTAAACTCTCACATAATTGTGAGGGAAACCAGTATGAGGTGAATAAAAAAACTTTTGAAGTCATAATATTGATAAATGTTGAACAAGTGGGGAAAGTATTAGAAGCTGGTACATTCATTTTAGAGATGGCAGTGCCATCGCATGAATCGTATTAGCCATTTATCCTATATCTTATATCTTTTCTCAAGGTCTCGTGAGCATAACCTCAAAATTTTTTTTCACATTTTTTTAAAACCAACTTACGTTCACACGAAACGCAATATCGAGTTGAAAATTTTGAAAACTAAAAAAAAACACTAAGGAACGTTTGTCTGATCCTAAATTTTTAGAATGATAAAAAAAGCAAAAAAAATTTTTTGGAAAAAAACTTTTTTTATAATTATAAAAATTGAGAACCAGGCAAACGTTCCTTAGTGCTTTTTATTTAGTTTCCGAGATTTTCAACTCGATATTGCGTTTTGTGTGAACGTAAGTTGGTTTAAAAAAAAAATGAAAACATTTTTTTGAAGTTACGCTCACATGGCCTTAAACGTCGAAATGAAATCCACTTTTTTGTGAAAATTTTTTGTGTATTAAAAAAAACACTCAAATAGTTATAAATGAAAATTATACTATACTATATATATACTATACTATACTATAGAGACAAATGTACAATAAATATACAACAAAAAGAAAAAAGAGAGAAAAAGAAAGTGTCAACCAAACCAACCTCTCACTCTTTCTTTTCTCCGTCGTTTTTTTACCTCAGAGACGAAGCTTTGTAATGGTAACAATTTCGAAAATTTTTAAAATCGTTTTATTAAACGTTCCTCAATTGAAAAATGTCTAATACAATGTTCTAAGCAATTTTCCGAGTGTGTGTGTGTATGTGAGGATGTCACACTTTCTTTGTGAACACGATAACTTGAAGACAGTTGCATATAAACTGATGAAATTTGGAGGGCTGATTTTCACCACTAATATCTGAAAACTGACCGAAGGATTTATAAAATAATCATTACAGTTTTTTCAGCACTTCATAATATTTTAAGAATGGGTTTTTTATAGTAAAACTTTTTTTCCTTCACATAATTCAAAGTTGATGCAAGAACATAAAAGATTCCTCGTCTTGAGACGAAGCGATAGGCCTATAATATTAATACATTTCATTGAAGTTTGAGGAATCTATGACCATTTATAATATTTCAAGAATCAGTTTTATAGTACAACTTTTTTCATTAACATAATTCAAAGTTGATGCAAGGATAGGAAAGACTCCTTAATTTGAGACGAATTGATTGACCTAATTGTATTTTTGTATTTTTTCTTCCTTTATGAGGAAGCAAATATATTTGCTAACTAGTCATAATGAAGAAGCAAAGTGCTCATTAAAAATGAGCACCATAAAATTATAAATACAAAGTGGAAATACCCGAGATCGAATTTACAGCTAGTTTATTCTACTGGGGACCAACATGTTTCGAAGTCAATTTAGACATCCCCATCAGGGGTAATTTATAGGAAAACAACACGTTAAAATAATAAAAACATTATAAGATTAGAAAAACCATCATTACCTGAGAACAAAGCAGAGATAATTGATAGCAATTGTTATTTTGGTACATATTTCATTCCTTGTTTAAAAATTATTTTTACATAGGCAAACATACCGAATAAAAACTCAAATTCAGTCATTTCATTCTTTAGTCAAAAATTGACTTGCACATAGGCAAAATTCTGACCAAGACTACAGTCAATGTAACCAATTAATGATTCCACCCCAAATTTTCTTGAATCTCGAAAGATCTCTTTTTAAATTAATGGCTTTGTTACCTTCTCTCTTTACAAATAGCATTTTCATGAACTCTCTCTTTTTTTATTTCTCTCATGATACAAAATATAACATCATCCCAATTGAAGTCGTGACCATGTGTGAGTCTATGTTTTGTAAGGACCGAATAATATCTTTCACTTCTATGAAAATTATTTTCATGTTCCTCTTTTCTTATTCTAAGTCACCTCTTTATTTGCCCTATATAAACAGCATCACATTGTCTACATTTAAATTCTTAAATCACACATCGTTTATCAAATTTCTCATATTTATCTTTATTCAGTTTTACAATCAAATTACTTTTGAATGGAACTCTATATATCGTATGTAAGCCCAATTTTCCTAAAGTTGATCTCAAGATACTTGAGATTTTTTCAAAATAAGGTACGAGAATCGTATTGAATCTATTGAAATCCTGTATATTGTTTTTTTCTGATTATTGCTTCTACTCTTGATTTGAACAATTCTGTTATGCATATGTTTGTCAATAAAGGCAATCAGATAATAGTTCAGACAAAGAATCTTGTTCCTATAGTTCAATATTTTTTTCATGTAATTTTGGATGAGATAATTCAGAAGCTCTATCAATCAAATTCTTTACAACTCTTATTTTGTTTTGAATGTAACGATTAGAATTGAAATGTAGTGTCCTTTCCGAACAAATTGTTTCTCTATTCCAATCAGTGATATTGAAATTTTCATCAGTTTTTATTAAAGTCAAATCAAGGAAATTCAGTCTGCCATCGATTTAAAATAAACGGAATGGAAAACGTGTTTAATAACATCAAGAGATTTTTTTTTCGAAAATATTTTATTATGATATAATATATAATATAATACATTTAATATTCTCAATTAATTTTAGGAAGGCAGCACTATTTTTTATTGATATTTCAAAAAGGGTTACTGATTCTTTGATAATTTTGCTAAAGAGTTCTTCAAATTTTTTTGTGGGTGAACCTATTATCGAAATAACTGGTCGTAAAGGAAAATCTGCTTTGAGAGCTTTAAGCAGGCCTCAGGCCAAAGATGGATTAATGTGAATTGTGTGAATATCGCACCCTTCAATATTATTTCTCTACAATTTTTGAATCCTTAATCTCTCTACAATTTAAATGTACCTTTTTAAAGCATTCTTCTAGGATCATTTGGAAAAACTACAAAACTATCTATAACATTCAAAATATGCATTATTTTTTGATTATATACATTTTTTAATACCGCAACCGTAATACTCCCTTTATCAGTCTTAGTAATCAGTAATTCAGGGTGACATTTAAAAAAAATGTTTGTTAAAAAAATTCCTTCGTTCAATTCTTTTTCTGATAAGCTTTATGGAACCCCATTATTCAAGAAATCGTTCGACAAACCCATAAGATTTGCTCTAATCTCTTCTATTTTGTTATCTGGTAATTTTCAAATATTAGCTTCAATGTCTTTCATGATTTCAAGGTATTGAATGTAATTTCTTTTGCCAAATTTGTTACTAATGCCTTTACCCAACCTTAAAATGTTGATTATCTTTTGTGAAATCTCTACTTTTGAAATATCAAAAAACCATGAGTCAGATTGGTCATGAAATACAGTCAAGTGAATATTCAGATTTGATTTTTGTACATCACCTTGGATATTAAGAATGTTTTCAAATTTTTGTTTATGTTTTTTTTCTTATTTTTAAACGCTTTTTTATTTAACTCAGTCCTCTTACAAGACATTCTTCGATGATGTAGACCGGTACCTGTTTATTCAATTTATTTAGAGTATTTTTAATGTTCTCATTTAGATTGTGTATTTGCATGGGAATCTCTTATAACCAAATTCAAGATAGATTTCTTAAGTTCATTAATGGCCTTATTAAAGGTTTTTGTTGTTTCTTTTGTTGTTTAAATCAAAGCGAATTTTCTTGTTAATGTCGAATATCTTTTCTGGAAAAACCTTTCGAATCTTACACATTATCAAGAATTCTTTCTATAATGCAGCCAATCTCAGTTTTTTAGTAATTGAATAAAATTCCTTTATATTTTTCACTGGTCCTCCAATAGTATTCTTTTTGCTTCCTCATAGAAGAAACTTTGTAATGGTAAAAATTTCGAAATTTTTCAAATCCGTTTATTTAAATGTCCCTCAAATGAAGAATGTCTGAATACAATGTGCTAAGCAATTGTCCAGATTAGCGTGTAAGTGTGTGTGTGTGTGTGTGTGTGTGTTTGGATGCCACACTTTCTTGTGAACACGGTAACTTAAAGACGATTGCAGATAAATTAATGAAATTTTTAGGGCTTATTTTTACAACTGATATCTCAAAACCGACCCAAGGATTTCTAAAACAATTATTACAATTTTTTTTTAGCACTTTATAATATTTTAAAAATGGGTTTTTTATAGTAAAACTTTTTTTATTAACATAATTCGAAGTTGATGTAAAACTATAAAAGATTCCTAGCCTTGAGGCGAATTGATTGGCCTATAATATTATCAAATTTTATTGGAGAGTGAAGAAGCTATAGTCATTTATAATATTTAAAAAAATTTCGTTTATAGTAAAACTTTTTTATTTATAGCATTCAAAGTTGATATAAGAATAAAAACGAATCCTTGATTCTAGACGAATCGATTGATCTACGATATTGATAAACTTCATTGAGGAGGAAGGAAATTATGGTCATTTATAAATGATGAAAAATTTGTTTTTTACAGTAAAAATGTGTTCAACAATAAAATTCGAAGTTGGTGCAAAAATAGAAAATACCTTTTGATTCGAAACGAAGTGATTGGTCTATATTTTTGAATAGTTAAACATATAATATGACAAAAAGATTCTTCTGCTGAAAATTCGTTAAAAAAATCAATCAATGTCGATTTAAAAATCGCTTTTTAAAAATTGTTCATTATATTATCAATTTTAGGTGTATTCTCAAAAAAATTAACCATGAGTATTAAATATTGATTATTAATTAAAAATATTAGGATAGTAGAAATTAAAAATTGCTATAACTAAAATTAAAATTATAAATGTTTCTAAAAATGAAAAATGGTAATTTTTTGAGCTGTAAAAGGGAAAGGGGAAGTTCTGTCACATTCTACCGCTTTTCCAGCTCCAAAAATTATCAGTAATTGCTATTTTTGGCAATTTCATAAATTTGAATATTTGAATATTTATTTCGTAAAAGTATATAATTACATTGACATTATTATTTTTACAATAATATGACATTACCTGATTAGATTATTATATTACATTAATAACGTTTTCAATGAGATTGGCTGAATATCAAGAATATATAAATATTTAAAAAAGTTAAAAATGAAACTTTTTCATCAATATTTATTTTGATTTCTAATTAGGGGAATTTTTTGGTGAAAATGGTAGCAAACATTTCTAAAAATATCGAAGAAAGTATGGTATCGCCAATGATACCATTCCGTTATCAACCGCTTTCTACCAAACTAAAAAGTTGTGAAAATTATGACCAAAAAAAGCAAAAGAATCAAAAGAAGAATTTAAGAGATTTTTTGCTAATGAGTTCGATTTCATTCGGCATTTCAGTAGGTCTTTTTGTAAATTTGTGTATTTTTTGTAAGCTTGTATTTCGAAATTTTCAAAAACAAAATTCTAACTCACAAAATGTTCTCCTTATAGTAGTACCAATTAACCAAACAAATCGTGGCAAGTTTTTTTTCAGAAAAACCATCACCATTTCTTAATTTTCAACGGCTTTCGAAACACGACAATTAACTTTACTAGAGCTAAGAAAGAAAACTTAAATATTCAATCAGGTCAAAAGTGATAAAGGTTAAAAGAAAAAATTCATCTTGTATGAGAAACAACATTAAAATTTCAAATACTCACAACTTTTCGTAAGTGATTTTTGTCTCATATCGGTAAAATCCGTGTCGTCTTATTTCCTTTGAAAAGCAACCTTTAAAAGTTAAAAAAACTTCCTATTGGTTCAAATATTATCGCAAGGTTTTTTCAGCTATAGTTTTAGCTAGAGAACTGTAATAAAGAATAAAACGCTATGAAAATAAAATTTTGTTTAATCTAGAAATTTTTGAATGTGTGCAAAAAACTTATTTTTTTGAATTGAGTTAAATGTACAGTTTTTCGGAGAAAGTTGAATATGTCAAAGCTGAAACTTTTTTAGCTTAAATCGAATAAACATACTATTATTTTGCTTCCATGGAAAAAAATTTGTGGCGTTCAAAAAAAGAAAATATGCAAAATTCACGATTTTGAAAGGCTTTAAGCATCAGAAAACAATTTTCTCCCAGGAAAGAAAAATAATAGCATGTTTTTTCGATTTAAGCTGGAAAAATTTTAGGATTGACATATTCAAGTTTTTCCAATAAGTGTGCATTACAGTAAATCCAAAAAAAACATGCTTCCTGCTCGTTTTTAAAAAGTTCTAAATTGAAGAACATTTTTTTGATGTTAAGTTTTTATAGTGTTCACTAGCAAAAACTGTATACACAGAAAAATTTCCATAAAAAGCGAACAGGAAAGATTGTTCGATCTAAAAAAAGGTTTTGGGGGTGAAAAGTTATTATGGGTGGGTAACTTTGCGGAAAATTAAAATTCAATCAGAAAAAAAGTTATAAAACTGCATATTTAAAAAGTTTTGTTTTCATATTTCCGTTATTTTCGTGCATAATAATTTTCGTAAATTTCTGATTTTTTTACACTAATGTTTTTACATTCTCATCAGAGAATGTATTAGATTTGTGTAAAATTTGCCCCTCCCCCCCCCCCCGTTTTTGCCAAATGTTCACGTTTTGAGACTCATGACTTTCTTCGATAAAAAAAT
>JAUMHM010000078.1:16748215-16761333 GCA_032362435.1 Melikaiella ostensackeni
GGGGGGGGGGTCAAATTTTACACAAATCTAATACATTCTCTGATAAGAATGTAAAGAATTATATTGATGATTAGCGATTGGTCCTATAAACAAATATTCAACAGAAATTCCATTTGATCTTTTAAAAGCACAAATTCTACTCTTCTGGATTTTTTTTATCTAACGTCTTTTGGCTCAAAAATTAAAATTAGAATTTTCCAGTTCCATTTTTGTTCCATTTTTCATACTTGAAAAACAAACTATGCCTCCTGCCAAAAAATGTATAGAGAAAAGTTTTTAGGTCTTCGTAAAAGCAACAATTTTGATACCCCAACCTTTTTTTGTATCTCGCGTTATTTGGCTCACAATTTAAATATTTAATTTTTCAAAAAAATTCAAAAAGTTGTTCTGACAATCTTGTAGGGCTTTTAAAAATCAACGTTTTTCCTCTCTTAACTTTTTTTCATGCCGTGCATTGGGTGGAACAAAATTTTCGTTTGTTTTTTCGAATTTTGTAAATGCTATAATTCTAATCATTTTCTTTTTATCGGAAAAAGTCATGAAGATGAATTGTTCGAATTTCTGAGTACTACCAATAGCCGTACGTGTAGTTTTTAAATCTTAAAAAAAGCCTTTCAATTTAAAAATTGTAATACATTAAAACTGCTTGCAATTTTGAATACTCTTGTTTATTCGAACTTTCAAATAAGTCTAAGTGCAGATGCGCTGCGTAAACGTGCAATTATTTTAGGACAGTCATAATGAATTTTTCGCGAGTGTTAAATTCGTCTGAAATTATGAAACTCGCAAAATTAGCTTCTGTAGCCGAGAAAATTTAATTTCCGCACCTCATTGCCCAGAAGCCAGTAAGAGGTGATTATTGAACGGTAAAATATGTCGTAAGCGCAGTGTATCTTGAGCACATGGAGCGACCCAAGGGTGGCTGCCTTCTGCTCTCTTACCGCAAGCTGAATTCAATTATATTATACTAATTATAATTGAACTAATTTCAAGTTAAATCCAGAAATGCTGCATTGAGATCCTTCCAATTGAAAAATTATGAAACGTCAAAACTGCTTCCAATTTTGAACGCTCTTTCTTCAAACTTTCAAGTGAGTCTAAGCGCAGATGAGTTGTGTGATCGTGCAACTATTTTTGGACAATCATAATAAAATTTTCGCGAGTGTTGCATTCGCCTGAAATTCTGGGACTCGCGAAATCGGCTTCTGTCGCCAAAAAAATTCAATTTCCGCACCTTATTGCCCGAGAGTCAGTAAGAGGTGATTATTTAACGGTGAAATGTACCGTAAGCACAGTATGCCTTGAGCACATCGAGCGACCCAAAGATGACTGTCTTCTGCACTTTTATCGCAGACTAAATTCAATTATAATTATGATTGAACTGAATTCAAGTTCAATCCAGAATTGCTACATTGAGATCCTTCCAATTAAAAAATTATGACACGCTAAAACTGCTTCCAATTTTGGATGCTCTTTTTTCAAACTTTCAAGTAAGTCTGAGTGCAGATGCGTTGCGTGAACGTGCAATTATTTTTGGACAATCATAATGAATTTTTCGCCTGTGTTGAATCCCTCTGAAGTTCTGGGACTCGCGAAATCAGCTTCTGCAGCCGAAAAAATTCAATTTCCGCACCTCATTGCCCGAGAGTCAATAAGAGCACATCGAGCGATCCAAGGATGACTGCCTTCTGCACTCTTATCGCAAGCTGAATTCAATGATATTATAATTATAATCAAACTAAACTTAAGTTCAATCCAGAATTGCTACATTGAGATCCTTTCAATTAAAAAATTATGACACGTCAAAACTGCTTCCAATTTTAATTTTTTTTTTCTTCAAACTTTCAAGTAAGTCTAAGTGCAGATGCGTTGTGTGAAAGTGCAATCACTTTTGGATAATTATGATGAATTTTTCGCGAGTGTTGAATTCGCCTGAAATTCTGGGACTCGCCAAATTAGCTTTTGCAGCCGAAAAAAAAAACAATTTCCGCACCTCATTGCCCGAAAGCCAGTAAGAGGTGATTATTTAACGGTAAAATGTACTGTAACCACAGTGTGTCTCGAGGACATGAAGCGACCAAGGGTGACTGCCTTCCGCACTCTTATCGCAAGCTGAATTGAATTATATTTTAATTATAGCTCAACTGAATTCAAGTTTAATCTAGAATTGCTACATTAAGATCCTTTCAATTAAAAAATTATGACACGTCAAAACTTCTTCCAATTTTGAATGCTCTTCTTCAAATTTTCAAGTAAGCCTAAGTGCAGTTGCGTTGCGTGAACGTGCAACTATTTTTGGACAATCATAATAAAATTTTCGCGAGTATTAAATCCGTCTGGAATTCTGGAACTCGCGAAATTAGCTTCTGTAAACAAAAAAATTCAATTCCCACACCTCATTGACCGAGAGCCAGTAAGAGGTGATTATTTAAGGGCAAAGTTTACCGTAAGCTCAGTGTGCCTTGAGCACATGGAGCGACCCAACGGTGGCTGCCTCCTTAACTCTTATCGCAAGCTGACATATCGCAAGCTACATTTTTCGCGAGTATTAAATCCGTTTGAAATTCTGGAATTCGCGAAATCAGCTTCTGTAGCCGAAAAAATTTAATTTCCGCACCTCATTGCCCAAGAGCCAGTAAGACGTGATTATTGAACGGTAAAATGTCCCGTAAGTGCAGAGTATCTTGAGCACATGGAGCGACCCAAGAATGACTGCCTTCTGCACTCTTATCGCAAGTTGAATTCAATTATATTATAATTATAATTAAACTGAATTCAAGTTAAATTCAGAATTGCTACACTGAGATCCTTTCAATTGAAAAATTATGACACGTCAAACTGCTTCCAATTTTGAATGCACTTTCTTCAAACTTCCAAGTGAGTCTAAGTGCAGATGCGTTGCGTGAATTTTCAATTATTTTTGGACAATCATAATAAATTTTTCGCGAGTGTTGAATTCGCCTGAAATTCTAGGACTCGCGAAATTAGCTTCTGTCGCCGAAAAAATTCCATTTCCGCACCTCATTGCCCGAGAGCCAGTAAGGGGTGATTATTGAACGGTAAAATATACCGTTAGCGCAGTGTATCTTGAGCACATGGAGCGAGCTAAGGATGACTCTCCTCTGCACTCTTACCGAAAGCTGAATTTAATTGTATTATAATTGCACTAAACTCAAGTTAAATCCAGAATTGCCAAACTGAGACCCTTTCATTAAAAAAATTATGAAACATCGAAACTGCTTCCAATTTTGAATGCTCTTCCTTCAAAATTTCAAGTAAGTACAAGTGCTAATGCATTGCGTGAACGTGCAATTATTTTTGGACAATCATAATAAATTTTTCGCGAGTGTTGAGTCCATCTGATATTCTGGGACTTGCGAAATTAGCTTTTGCAGCCGAAAAAATTCAATTTCCGCACCTCATTGCCCGAGAATCAGTAAGTGGTGATTATTTCACGGTAAAATGTACCAGATTGCGGGCAATATGAGGCTCTCTAAAGTCTACTTTACTTGCACCTCGTTTCGAAAGCTCTTATATTCTTCGCTGCAGTTTCTCACTCTCTCTCCATCAGTCGCTCTCTCTCTCGCCTCTCTTTTTCTCTTTTCTCTCTCTCTCTCTCAATCAACCTTCTCCCTTGGACATGCACCTGCATATCTCTACGTATACCTCCACGTACATTTACACCAGCCGACATGCACATATTTACAAGTATTTACACAAGTCCACAAATGTATTTGCACTTATATATTTGTGTTTATATATTCGTTTATACACATTGAAGTTACCTTGCTGTGGATGTACCGGCCGTTGTTTACGATGAGGCGACGAGTCAACGGCCCCGTGATTTCTCCATTCATTTCTTTCACACTATAGGTGATCTTTCGCGCGAGCTCAAGAAGCATAAAAAGATGAATTCACAGCCGATAATCGGGTTACTTTTTAACGCTGCCGTTAGTCGATAAGAAAGAGATCGATTCGAGCAGCGTCTACACCTGCAACTTTAGAGGTCGCAGGTACCCGAAAGCGAATGCCGGATATTTGCTACCAGGAGATTACGATTATTTTCATGAAATCTAGGACGAAACGGTTCATAAAAATCCATATTGAGCCATCCACAAAGTGAAAACCAGAGCAAAGTGCAGTTCTTGCTATAGACAGAAAATTGTACACTCAAACAGTTTGCCACTAGAAGCCTTGAAAATATCAACATTAATTAAAATTAAAAGATAAAATTATTTTTTGTTGACTTCAAATATCCGTACTGGAAATTTACTTCCATAATTTGTTTATAACATTAAGAAATAATATTGAAAACGTGGGGTTAATTACTCGGATTTTTGTTGTTCACTGTATTGCAAGATTGCATGCTATTGCAAAAGATTCCATGGGCTATTGCAGGAGATTGCACGGGATTACAAGGGATTGTAAAGGATTGCATAGGATTGAATAAGGTTCCACGGTATAGGAGACATTTTTTAGGATCGAGTATCACTTTGTCGATAAAAGTAAGTAATTTTAAGGCCAAAATATCCTTTACAAATGAACAATCCATGATGTCGAGTGTTCGTTAAAAGAACTTGTTTATAACGATTATCATTATGAGTCAACATTTTTTTATCACGCGCACCGATAAAACAAAAGGTGCAGTATTTTCGGACAAATTTTTTTTTTAATTTCTACAGTTTTATATTCTCAAAATGAATATTATCATCCCTAATTCCTCCAAGTTTCATTAATATCAATTTCTCGGTTCCAGAAATGTCGATAATTCTAAAAAATTCAATATGGCATAACTCCCATAATTTTGGAAATTCTTAAAAATCTTTTGGGCCCCAAATGTCTTTTCTACAGCCTCATAATTTTACAAAGTTACATTAAAATCTAACGGCAACTCGTAGATTCTCATTCCTGATATGTACTTTCCCTAATTTAATCTAAAATTCTGCACAAAACGAATTAAAGATTGATTTAGAAGTCTACTTTTAGAGGTGTGTGTTTTTGTAGTACAAGGCGTTCAAATTTTTTACAAAATTTCAAAATGAGATTTATATCAACTATTATTAATTGAGATTATTTTTTGAATATTATAGTTATAAGAAGATACAGTCTTGTGATTTATTCAATTCTCTAAAAATTGTTATTCGCGAATCTGACATTGAACTCAGTGGTATTAATTGTGAAAGGCCAGGCAACATTTCATGTCTGCCTACAGGCGGAGGGTTACTACTTCCACTTCAACTGTTGTCTATTCCGCATGAAGTGAACTACTCAACACTAAGAAAGTAGAATCACACTAAACTTTCTTTTTGATTGAAAAAAAGCAACATCGCTGCAATAAAAAGCGAATTTATAGGTAATAACATTGCCTAAAATGTATAATAATGAATGATAAGTTTGGAAAAGTTATGGAAATTTCAGAAAATGAATTCAAATTTTTAAAACTTTTGGAAGTGTGTGGGAATTTTTGAAAACTGGAAAACTTGTAGAAAATTTTCAAATTTAATATAAATGTTTGGGAGTGTTCGAAACATTTGGATATTTATAAAAATTTATAAAAATGCTTGCAGCTTTTAGAAATCTTGAGAACATTGGGAGAGTAATGGAGATTCATGAAAATTTCTAAGCTTGTCAAGTTTTACTCAGGGTTGAGAATTCTTACCACATTTATGAAGTAATGAATGGTCTCTTCCCATCTTGAATACCAAGCTGCAGAAGGCTCATGCCCTCCTAAGTATACATCACAAACCGATCAAGACTCCTTTGGTTCTGTCTTTGTTTTCATACTTTCCTTTGAATGACCAAAGTTTTGTTGGACTGACGTTATAAATGGACATTCTTTAAATAATGAACAATACAAATCATAATGTAGGCTTGGATAGGATTGACACTTCTGTTGACAAAAGGCATGCTCTCTAACAGCGATAATTGGAAATTGGGTGTTTGGAATGCTAAAGGTGTAAATGATCTTAAGGAAAAAAAATTGCTGGACACAATCCGCGTCAGGAAGCTAGATATTTCTTATGTGTGCCGGAAACAATGTGGAAGGGACATGAGATAAGAAAAATAACAATGGACTCGAACGCCAAGGCGTCGGTCTGATTATGAATAAGAGAGCAAAACAGCTTGTCAAAAAGTATGAATGTGTATCTCCTAGATTATTATGGGCTAGAATTAAAGTGGGAATCCAAAAGATATTTATTATAATATGCTACACTTCATTTGATTATGACAATATTGATGTAAAAGACACTTTCTGGGACTCATTAAATGATATTATTGGTATTCGCGATCCTGGTGGAAGAATCATTCTACTTGGAGATATGAATGGCTGAGCTGATGTGCAACGCGAAGGTACCGACAAAGTGCTTGGTCATTTCGGAGACTCAAAAACGAACGTTGATGGGAAAAAATTGATTAGCTTGTGCTTAGAAAAAGGTTTATATAGAAAATGATTGTAGGGATGAAACAGAAAATCAAAGATGATATTTAAAGAAAGCAAGGATAAAGTCAAAGCAGAAAAAAGTAAAAAAATGCAAAATGATTTTAAAGGAAATAAGAAATTACTTTTGAAATGGGTTTAGAAGATTAAGAAAGGAAGCACTAGCACTGATTTAGTTGGAATTAAGAATATTGGTGGTGAAATTATATGGGATACGGACAAAGTGGAATACTGTATGAGTGACGTTTTTAGGAAATTGTATGGAGGTCAAGATATGGAGCATAACAACTGTGACACAAAAGAGGATACGCTAGACAATACCGTTCTAGGTGGCGAAAGAAGAATAGATATTCGCTACATTATATCTGCAATAAAAAACTGAAGAATGGTAAGGCTGCTGGTGTCGATCGTATCGCCGCTGAAATGCTTAAGAGCGGTGTCGGTTATTTGTTTCTGTGGCTGAGAGAATTCATAAATATGACTGTACTGATTATAGAGCGATTAGCCTACTAAGTACTGTGGGCAAGATATTCACAAAATACTTATTGGTAAGATCATGGGAATAACTGAAGAAAGGATCTGGAAAGTCCAATGTGGTTTTATGCCAGGGAGATGATGTGCGGATCAGATAATTAGCTTGAGACAGATCATAGAAATTTCTTTCGATAAGGTGGATAGAACTAAACTTTGGGAAGTCCTGAAAGAGTATAGAGTGGATGGTTGACTCCTGAAAGCAATACAAGCAGTATATAGTGGTAGTTAAGCAATTTAAAAAATGAATGGACAACTGAGCGATTTGTTTGATATTAAGCAGTGTGTTAGGCAAGGCTGCGTTATGTCCTTCTGGATGTTCAATATATACATGGACAAATGTCTAAGAATGGCTCTCTTAAACGAAGAAGGTGTTGATCTCGGGACAGTGAAAGTGCGTGGACTGGAATTTTCTGATTATATGATTGTTATGGCAGAATGGTCAGTAATGGCAGTCAGTAATAAGTGGATTCTCAGAGAATGTGGTGCAGAAAAAACATTGATTGACAATAGTGAGAAAAATTTTGCTAAGAACTCTAAATTCTGAAGCGAAGAGATATTAGGAGTCGTGGAAATACAAGAACTTGCATGAAAAGATGTATTGATGGGTTAGGATAAAGAGTATGGATTTTCATATGAATTCATCAGTCAGTTTGAGTGCTTATGTGTGAATCGTAATCTGTAATAGTTCTGTGAAGCTCTTTACCTGGTTTAATTGCTAGAGAGATTGATCAGCGACCCGTGTCGGATGGTGTCGTAGGAGAGCTAGGAAGCGTTAATGATTCAATCGCAATCGCATAAGTTTTTATTGCTTTCAACAGATAATGTATAGTATAGGTATGTTTACGTTGCATACATAGACGCACTATTATTGCACTCATTCATTCAGAAAATTCCCCTATAACAGTGCCAACGTATCGTTCCCAATGATGGATTTATGGGCTCGCATTATGCCATGCCTTTGGAATTCGAGCTTCGAGTATATCTCGAATCTATGAATCGCGTGAATAAACATCTAGCCTCCACTTTTTACATCTGGAACTGGATGGAAAATGCAAAAGCCACCTTCATTCTTCACGATAACTAGTTCTAATGGAAAAAAAATTTCTTGGAAAAACGAGACGTAATTACGCAGTGAAAATACTAATTAAAGATCGAGGAAAACCTATTGTCGGTGCTTTTTATGGGCAATTTATTTTAATTACTCGAGAGTTATAATTCTAGTGTTCATTGATTTATTTATTACGGGAGTAGTGGAATCAATTTGAAATTAAACTTGTTGTAAATAATATTAATTACCTTCCAATAGCGGAGTGGATACCGGTACCTGCATTAAAGTTCTCCGCCTTTCAATAATTGAAGTTTGAAATCTTGAGATAACCCGGTTTAAGAAAAAGAGAATAAAGCCTTTTTTAGCTTTTACTATCACTCCTGTTTCTTATGTAAGTAACATTATTTTGAAAGCAAATAAAACTTGATAATAAATTAACGAATATTTTTTGTTTCTTTATTATTCCTGTTATAAAATTGACATTTTAATGATTCCAGTATAAACAAATTATGTAAAGTATTGACACTATTGAAAATAATTATGAAATCATATGCTTGAAATGTATACAATAGATGAAACTTTGTATTACTTTTCTGACACGAGTGTTTTATTTTTTTAGAATAACTTGAACATTTTCTGAAATTTACGCTACCGTCGGAAATTATTAACACGTCTAACGCGGGCGGCAGTAAAGATCACTGATAACTTTGAGACACGATAACTCGATTGGAAATGAAGCTAGACATTTTTCTAAAAAATAGTTAGAAAGCTTCTGAAATTCTACGTCTAATGACCCCTAGTAGAGATATTGATGACTTTTTGAAATGTGATCGCCGACTACAACTCGACGGAGATATGTTTGGACATTTTTAGTCATATCTCGGTAACCCGTGAAAGTTTTTCAGTTTTTATTGGCTTGAATTAAATTTTTGAGATTCTGTCCTGTAAATGTCAGATTATTGCTACGACTTTCCCAGGCCATGACACGAGTTGAAGTCGAGGTACGAAATTCGAGACATTCTTGAATTTTTTTTAAAAACGTCTGACGTAATATATCCTCTTCAAAAAATCAGAATCATCTTTTCTAGGGGTCATTTGACCTGGAATTTCACAAGCTTTTTGACTGTTTTGTAATCTCTAGCTTTTTTTCGACCGAGTTATCGTGCTTCAAAGAGATCAGTGATTTTCACGAAGATCGCTTGATAAGCAAGGTAAATTTCCCGCTAGATGGCACCAAAATGAACTTTGTAGTATATAGCCCAGAAATAGCACTCTTCAAACTGACCTCTGCCATGCTTCAACCATAGTCGACGCTTAGTTGTGTTTGGTATTGATTTGAAGTGAGCGTGTCAGTAGTTTTCGAAAGAATGGAGAAAGGAGAGTTCCGTGCAGTGATAAAACATTTTTATTAAAAAAATTGGACGGCCGTGCAGATCAAAGCCGAGTTAACCGAAGTTTACGGGCAGTCTGCTTCTTCCTGCTCCTTGGAAACCGTTTATTTTTGGATAAACGAATTTAAACGTGGCCGAAACACAATAAAAAATGAAGCACACTCCGGACGCCCAATTAAGGTCACCACGTCGCATATGGTAAAAAAAATTCATCATATGGTCATGAAAGATCGCCGAATCAAGGTGCGTGAGATTGTTGAGGTTGTAGGCATCTCCACTGAATGAGTCTGTAACATCTTGCGCGAAAAACTGGAGGTTAAGAAGGTATGTGCAAGATAGGTGCCGCGATTGCTGACTCCCGATCAAAAGCGCAACCGAAAAGATGTTTTAGCGCAGTGTTTGGCGAAGTTTAATCGGAATCCTTAGGACTTTTTGTGTCGATTCGTGACTGTGGGTAAGACCTGGATCTACTACTATACACCGGAGACAAAGCAGCAGTACAAGCAGTGGGTACTGCCTAGTGAAAGTGCGCTAAAGAAGGCGAAGACTGTTTTGATAGCTGGGAAGTTAATGGCCACAGTATTTTAGGATTCCAAAGGAATTATCCCCATTGATTACTTGAAGAAGGATAAATCTACAACATGAACGTACTGTGCATCATTATTGGACCGTTTGAAAGCCGAGCTGAAAAACAGCGGCCACAATTGGCGAACAAAAATGTAATGTTTCACCACCGACTCACACCTTCGCAATCGCAATGGCTCAAATATACGAACTGGGCTTACTTATTTTTCTGAAGAGATTAAAAAATTGGAATCTCGCTGGACTAAATGTGTAGCCTTTGAAGGCGAGTATATTGAGAATTAAAAGCAAACTTTAAAAAAAAAAATTTTTTACTTGCCTCCTTGTAGTGTCGCTCGCGTTAGCCGTGTAGAAAATTTCCGAGGGTAGTGTATCATGTAAATATTTTTTTGAGGAAAAACCCAACTTGCTGTACACGAGATTGATTATGTAGACAGACAGATTTCGAAACTAAAGAAAAGAAGGAAGTAGGTGCAAGAAGGAAGAGACTGAGAGCTAATCCTGTTCCGAAGATGAAGAAGGCAGACTAGTGAGGAGAAACCGGGTGTCCTCGAGATGCAGATATTTGTCAATTACTCTGACAATTGATGGCTTCAGAAATATTGATTCGCAACATTAGTCACTGAAGAACGTTCGGCCATTCAAGCCGACAAAAAATCTCTTTGGCTGCATTTAAAGTTCTCAAAAAAAGAAGTCTCGGTGAAAAATGAAAAAATTAAAAATGAAAGGGAAGGAAAAACAGAAAGAAAGGAAGAAAAAGATAGTTATGAATAAATCTTTTACTAAAATTACTTACGAAAATTACAGGCCTAACATTATTTTATGACTTTCATAAAAGTAGTAAAAGTAGTCTGTGTGCCTTAAAAAGGTAGCAAAAAGTAGCCCAGAGTTTTAAACAAGTAGAAAATAGTGGAATGTTTATTTAATTTATTTTTTTACATGAGAAATGAGGTGAAATCTTGAAAACCCAAAAGAAAAGCAATTCTTTATTTGAATAATTACGGTTAAAAAATTATTTTCAGTAGAAAATCCTTAGTTCTTATTTCAAACATAGATAGGAATGCTAGGATGCCCAACTGCCCATCTAAAAAATTAAAATTCATTTTCCGAAAGTCTTACCCCTAAAATTTATATTTTTTAACAAATTAATTAACCTTGATTTTTGTTGTTTTTCTTTGAAATTTTGTTGAACTGACGAAAGACATTCAAAGTTATGTGATATGTAAAACTTGAAAAAGAAACAGAAGGAGGTAATTCTTTTTTTTTCATACAAAAATTGGATGGGTCATATTTTCAAAATATACAAAAATGGGAAACTTAGAGTAAGAAGATTGCATAATTTGAATTTCAAGACGTTTTCAAAATTTGTTTCTAAAACAAATAAACTAGAAACCATCTAAATTATGAGGGAAAAATTGTTCCTTTGCAGCCGCCATTTCCTGCATCTTATTTTTTTTATACTAAACCCTTTTTACGGACCGTAGAGTCAAAAATGAATTAAAAAGAAACGAATTTTTCCCTTCCAATGTTTTAAGCGTATCCTCAAATACTTTTTCAAAGAAAAATAAAGTATAGATTTTATTTTTTTCATTTAAATACAAATTTGAAGCAATTTTTTTTTTAATTTGAGTAAACTTGGAACGCCGAAACTTCCAATTCTAAATAGAGGTTAATAAAATGTACGTATTAACTTTAAAAAGAATTTGAATTTCTTGATATGCACAATGTTATTATTAGAACTTTGTTCTACTAATCGAACTAATTATTTTAATGAACAATAATTGTGTTGATTCAAAAAAAATTCTACGGTTAGAATAACCATAATGTCGAGTGAAATATCAACTAACAAGAAATTCTAATTGCTATAACCAGAAGCCTGGTTTTTTCAATTGGAATTTTTGTTCTTTTAACCAGAATTTCTTGGTGAGAATGTGTTTGAATCCGAAAGTCTGATTGTTTTTAGTAGAATTCTGGTTGAAACAATCAGAATTTCCAATTGAAGCACATTTTTACCAGAACTTTTTTTTAATTGTATAATTATTATCAGTTGTTTATTATTTCATTAGAAAATAACAAAAAAATGATAAAAATGCCAGTGCTTTTCACTCAATTTTACTTGCAAAAGGAGCCTTCACTTTTGCTAGACCGAAAAAAGTAGCTTTCAGTAGTATTGCCCTAAAAAAAAAGTAGCCTAACAGTAGCTTTGTGCAAAAAAACGAGCGAAAACTAGCAAATACAGGGACCACAGTCAGTCCCCTATTCTCCTTTTTCCACTATTTTTCTCCTCTTCCTCTCATTTTCATCAAAATTCCCTATAATCCCTATAATAGAGAATTTTGACCATTTTTCTCCTCTTTTTGAAGCTGTGATTAATTTCACAAATAAAAACCTATAATATTCAAAAATGCGCGCCACAATCTCTACTTGTGCAGCTAGGAGCATGCATGATTTTTAATTTAAAAAAATTACGAATTTTCCCCATATTATATCTATTTTTTCTTAAATTTACAATAATAAAAGAAATGTCAACCAATTTGACTGATAATTTATATTTATTTTTATACAATCGGCGGGGTGCGATGTACTGGGAAAGCAGAATTTTTTAATATTTTTTTCTGAGCTTTTTAAAGCTTTGTATTCCTGTCCATTGTATATATAATTAGATAATTACGAGTATCCTCAATAATTATTATTGAGGATACTTGTGATTATCTGTTTCTGTATTTATTATGTAAGCAGCCCACATAGTGCAATGCACGGTAAAATATATTTCCTCAACCTTTCTTCAATACTTTTTGAATTTTCAAAAAACGTTTGATGGGGTAAATGTCCCAATTCCTGCGGTACTCGTATATATGCTTCATACTCACAGTAAAATAAACAAAAGTTTAAAAACTGTAAATAATTTATAAATTTGAGTAAATTATTACGTTGTTTAATTTTTATTGCCAATTTTGTATTTAAAATAACTTCAGTTTCCAAAATATAAGCTATAAATCTGCAGTAATAGGTACACATCTCTGTTATTTTATTTTAAGACATAGACTAAATACGAGGTGTGATCAAAAAATAAGGTGACTTTTCATTTTTTTCGAAAAATATTCATTTATTCGTCAATTTCTAT
>JAUMHM010000078.1:16762031-16787252 GCA_032362435.1 Melikaiella ostensackeni
AAAAAAAAATTGAAGATCGAACAGACGTAGCCCGCGAAATTTGAAAAGTCACCTTATTTTTTGATCACACCTCGTATGATATAAAATTTCTACTATGACATCATTTTTTCAATAATAAAATTGATTATAATAAGAAAACCCCACTAGAATCATCTTTTCACTTTTCATATGCTCGCATACATAAAACTAAAATCTGCAGTAATAGGGACGCAGTATTACGTACCCAGTTTTTGTTCATCCGCAGTAATACCTACAAACATACTTTTTATCTAAATGTTAACTATTTTCGTATATTGCTTAATGTTTTGGTACTTATGTATGTTTTAAATGTACAAAATATGTCTCACTTCAGAGTGAAACAAAAAACATATTCTTATTTCATTATATATTGAAAATAATAGTCAAATGAAGTGAGACTAACGCTTGACACCACAGTAATTGGGACATATAGTATACCCTGTATGAAGAATCCAGCGATACTTTGCGGTTTCTTGAAGAAGTGTTGCATTTATTAATTTTTGTTCAATACGATGGTATTTTTAAAAGGAAAAATCATCCTTTTTCGAAGAAAATTTCCCCTATTTTTCCTACAATTAAACCGATAACCCACTGTGATCCTTGAAAATAGTAGGGGAGTGCGAGGCCTAAAATTACAAGACTGGAAGTTATTTTTTGAAAAAGATGGAAAAGAAAAGGAAGAAACTTAATCTTTTTTTAAATCAGGATCCGATAAAATTGATGCACAAATTGACCGTTTTTTTATCTCGGTTTCTCTGAAATTGCACAAATAGCAAGTTCGCAAGTGAGTACACGGAGAGAAATGGATACCAACGGTTTACATCTAGATTCTGGATACTAAATCGTAATATATCTGTGATTTAACTATAGAATTTCGATTTACATATTTAGATTAAACATTCAAATATATCCAGTCCTAATATCCAGGACACATATATCCTGAATATCTGAGATATTGAAGTTAGAGCCCGAGACTTTGAAACTGGTAATACCTCAGATATTATTGTTAAGTATCCGAGATGATACATTTAAACATTTTAGATAATATAATGAATTATCATAAATACTACTGTTTAATATATGTATTGTTAAAGACTAATATCTGAGGATGCCAACATTTTGCAAATGCATAATTATTTAATTTTCGAAAAGTGATAAAAGTGATCAAATATCAGTTTTTCGTCATGTATTTGGAGTATTCCATTTTATTTTGAAGCCGCATAATATCTCTTTTTTTGAATTACTGCAAATTGAGTCTAGTTTTACTCATCTAGAGATTCACTTAAATTGTTGTTTAAAATGTAAAATGCTCTCATTTTTTTGTGCTGGAAGCTGTTTAGAGAACCCAGTTGAATTATTAACAATCCAACATTCTTAACACTCCGTTGTCAAAAAAATATTCTCACGAATCAGTTTGCTGTGCATAGCAATGCATGAATCTATATATTAATGCGCATAATGCCTGCATACTCTCAGCACTTTTACCATATAATCACCGTGTAAAAGACTCGAATTTGATCGCATAATTCAGCATTCTTAAATGCATAATGTTGATATCCCTACTAATATCTCATGAAGATCATGAATAATTATCTAGAGTACTCACACAGAAAAGACAAAGGGTAAAAAGTGATTCAGGTAAAAATGCTGGGGTTATTCTCGGCGTGCGAAAAAATAAAGATCGATGAGGGTAAAATGAATCTTTTATTTATTTTATTTATTTGTGAATGCACTATTCATTTGAATGAGTCGATTTGACTGACAAATCGATGTATTCTTGACCAAAATGACTGAAGTCATTAATTTTGATGGATATAACATTGATGTATCAGGCAAAGTGACTGATTCAGTTTATAGAGTATCAAACTCACACAAATGAATACGAAATAATTGGATTTAAGTTATCAAAAATGATTGTAACCTTTATTTAAAACCAAGATAAAATCTTATGCATATTATAAATATCACATTGTCATGTCGGTTCGATGAGAAATTAAAATCTCTTTGATTTGCGCAAATATCGGAAGTTCATTGCTAACATCAATATAATAACTGTATTGTGTCTGGATCGATTTTGTTATCTAAAATGAAAAATTAAATTAAAAGTATTTATAGGCTCTACTTTAATTATATATAAACACATTTAAGGATGAAGTATACAAAAACTGTAGAATTTTAAAATTTCTCAAGAACCCGGTAAGAAAAAGAATTGAATAAGGAAGAATTCAAAATTCATATTTTAACAAAGAAGTGAACGGTATTCTATTATTTCCAGTACCTGATTCTTCTAATTTGAATTAATTTTCATTGAAATTTTTGAACTTATGAAAATTGGATTCGTTTTGGGAACCTTGAACATTTTAAGGAACATTTTGAAAAAATCGATTACTTTATTGTGGACTGGGGCTTTGTGTGAAAACCGGATTCCAAACAGAATAGAAAAATATGCAAGTTTTACACTAAAATCTGAAATTCTGTAATTCTTCTCTATGCAAGCCTATTCTTACCAGGAAGTGCATTATTAGTTTCTATACGAAGCGTCAATGCTCCGAAATTGCTAATAGTTATAGAACATGAAACGTACCTTCCAACCTTTTTATCGTGGAATCGTTAACTTCCCATTTTTTCAGTAAAATGCTCACATCTGTTACATCCGTGTTCCAAAAAGGATCATAGGAATCTGTAAAGAAAATAGTCTTATGTTGAGAAAATTCTATTGGAAAGTAAAAGTTCTATTTATTTAGAGGTTAGTCTTCCCTTGCTTGGAATTTTGTAGTCATGCAATATGAAAAATCCATACTTACTGCAACATAAGTCCTCAAAATACGTCCAAAAGACACCAGTCAAAAATCAGCTCAGTAATAATAGGGTAGTCATTACCAAATCACGCTTGTCGAAAATCAAATAAGCTCCAACTCCAACACAATAAGAACGTGCGTGCGCGCGGATGGCCGCATGCAAGTGCTGCATATATACATTTCTAATATGTCAGATACTTACATTTAACATTTCAGATTACAATATCGTTAGAGTCATCTGCTATTAGCTAGTCATATCTCCAATATTAAAAAAGAAATGGAGATGTGCGATAATGTCTAGATATTATGTGGTAATATCCGTATTTTTAATATATATTTCTTAATATCCAGTTCTTTTTGTGTATACAGACGACAACGACAATGACACGACAGACAGACAGACACCATTGTAAAACCTGCTTTTTCTGATTCAGGGGGTCTCGAAACGTGGAGATTTCATGAAATCCGCGAAAGTCGATTTTCACATAAAACCAGTACCTTCTCATTATGGTGAGAATGTAAAAATTCGAATCTGATGCAATTGATGCATAAAAGGGCGCACTTTTGATATCGGTTTCTCTGAAATTGCAGAAATGGCAAGATCGCAAGTGGGTATATAGATAGTCAAGAAGTCAGATAGGTGAGGCGGTTATCGACACGGCGGTGCGAAGGACTCTCACTTTTATCGATCTCCTTGAAGGAAGTCCCCCGGTCGTCGTTCTGCTCTGCATCCGTGGGGAATTACTGTTAGCTCAGCAAGGACAGGCCCCGGCCGCCGGCCGACGGCCCCTCCCGTAAACTTTACACGCGGACGAGTCGTTCGTTTATTCTTTATTATGCATTCTTACACAGACGCGTCTCTAATGCGCAAACGAAATGCAATCCTTAGAAAAAAAGTGCCAGCTAATGATCATGTGCCACAAATGATTAGGTACCCGCAAAACCTGTCTAATGTCTGTCGAGTCATCCTTGGAGGTCGAATGAATAACCCACTTTATGTATTCAGTATAGCGCTCTTCAGTTTCTGAAATTTCATTTAATTTTTGCCAAAATTCATCCTCTTGGGTCTGAAATTCACAGAAAAATAGTGAGATCATTTTTATTGCAGCTCTTTTGTTATATTCTCGAAATAAGAGTTTCTTTCTAAAAAGGAGAATACTTCAAGTATGAGACTGCAACATGAACATAGCTGCATTCTCTTTCTCCGATGTTTCATTTTTGTTACAACTCAAAACAACCCCGAATCGACGTATTTTTGAGGTTCGATGTTTTTCTGTGTTAACAAAGAAGCCTACTAAATTTCGTCATCTCTTTGAAATATTGCGTGTCTAAAAATAGGATTTTTCCTCTTTTCGAGAATAAATCTAACAGCCGATATTCTATCATATTTTATTTTAAAGAATCAATAATGCTGATATTCATTAGAATAGCGATGCATTTTGCAAATTTTTCATTTGTCATCATGGATTTTCAAATTGTTTATGTTTTTAATATTAGGAGATACAAATCCAGGGACGTGAAAGCGCGCATCGCGCGCGCGCATTTACTGCTATTTAATAATAATAATAATAACCTTCGAATTCATTTCTTCATTCACTTTATTCACATTAAAGCCTACCTTTCTGGAAAGGTTATGGAAAACTCCTATCGAGACTGTAACAGAAAAACAATTTATATAAAAAGATTGGATTCAAAATTTTTTAATTTTAATTTAAATGCTTTTAATTCAAAAGAGATCGGATGCTTTGATTTTGTAATTTTATTATTATTATTATTATACCATTAAGCCAAATCCTTTTGGGGCAAGCGTAACTCGTTCTGTTCTAGCCTCGTTATATTACCGGAGATCAAGGAATTTCGATGGCAATCAAGACATTTTCAAGACTTGTTGAAATCGTTTTGAAAGTCTGGCTCATGAAACAGAGCCAGGCTTTATTTATCTCTTGAACCAGGAAAAAGGTTTACAATGCCTACCTGCCCTGGAGAAAAGGGCCATCCTTATACCGTCATAAAAGCTAATTCTTATTTATGTTATGCTTGGCGGAAATTCCGAAAATGTCCGTTTTTCTGTGTTTCTTACGATTTAGGAGATCCTTATAGAAAACTACAGTATTAATCTTTTTGAAGCAAATTTTCGATAGCTATCGTCGTGATGACCTACAAATTCTGAGTTTTTTCACTTTCAAATAACTATTCTAGAAATTAAACAAAAAATTTATTTTGAAATTTAAGTCCAGATTATCGGGTCCCTTGTTTATTGGCCTTTAGCCAAGACATAACAGAAATCTTCATATTTTGAGACAAGCTCAGTTCGTCTTGCCACTATGAGCTATAACCATAAACATGAGACAAAATTTAATGTCTATGAAGTCTGGCTTATGAAACGGAGCACACATATTCATAAATTCGCACAGTCATGGATATAATGTCGCGAATATCTAATCTTCTTCCACCTCCTACAATGGGATTGTCTATCGTATCCTCTTCTGTGTCACAGTTGCTGCTCCATAACTTGGTCTTCGTACAATTTCTTGATAAAATCACTCACACAGTATTTAACTTTGTCCGCATCTCATATTATTTCATTAGCATTTTTAATTCCGACTGACTCAGTGCTGGCACTTCCTTTCCTAATCTTCTTAACCCATTCCCAAAATGATTTCTGATTTCCTTCAAAATCATTTTGCATTTCCTTATCTTCTTCCGCTTTGATTTTATCCTTGCTTCCTCTTACTAGTATCTTCAAATTTCTATTTTTATCCTCATAATCATATTCTAAACTGTAGTATTATCTATGCATCCTCCACATTTTTATTGCCTAATTCTGTTTTCGAGTCTTCTCTATGATGACCTCAATATTCATTCAGCTTTCCATGATATATCACTTGTGTTTTTCCTTTTCTCCTTCATCCCTGACCTAGGTTCATTTTTGAAACTATGAGGTAGTGATCTGTTTCGCATTCAGAGCCTCTCATAACCCTTGTATCCTTTACAAGTCCTTTCAGTCTCTCGTGCGTTACAACAAAGTCAATAATACTGTGGGTTTCGCCTGTGCACCAAGTATACTTGTGGATATGCCTGAACCAAGTATTTGTAATAAACAAGCCTTTTCATAAGCATAAGCTTATAAATTTCTCCCCTATACCGTTCGCTTTTGAGTCTCCAAAATGGCCAAGTACCCTGTCCGTACCTTTGCGTTGAACACAAACCCAGCCATTCTTATCTCTGAGTAGGATGATTCTTCCCCCAGGATCTCAAGTACCTATAATATCATTTAGCGAGTACTTTTTTACATGCTGTTTCGCTGTCTCGTTCATAATCAGACCGACTCCTTGGCTACTATGTGATTCATTATCTACTCCTGACAAATGTTCGAATCCATTTTCTATCATCCTTATATCACTTCTTGTCTTCTTTGTTTTTGATACACATAGAATATCCAGCTTCCTTACGTGCATTGTATCCCGCATTTCCCTTTCGTTAGGATTATTTACATTTCTAGCATTTCAAACACTCAGGCTTCATTCATCACCTGAAACTTTTCCGAGGGCATGCCCATCGTCAACAGAAGTGTCAATCATATCCGAAGCTGCATTATTATTTGATTCATTATTTAAAGCACGACATGTTTTTCATGAGCATAAAATCATGGCTGCTAGTATATTATAAAGATCATTAACCCCAGAGCTGAGACACCTATATTCGATTTTTTCAAAATCTTCGTCCCACAGGAAACATTTTTTGTCTGCCTACATAAAATCTATCGAAACAATAATATATGACTAATTTGAAAGTAGTCCCAATGACCCATGCGATTAAAAATTCAAACAGTCGTCATAAGAAACAGGATTGATTCGTTCCGTGAACATGAACAAAGATTGAATTCGCGGAGGAAGTTGTCGTGGCACAAGTCGTAGATCGTAGATACCTGTAAGCTGAGCAAGAAAGAAAACGAGGAACCTGCATTAATCTGTTAACTGGAAATATACCGAGTAACCTCCTGCCACGGAGACCCGCGTGAATTCAGACTCACTCTCGAATGTCAGGGACGAGTGAGTTTTTTTCTCGCGTTTTTGCATTCACCACGAGAGCTCGGCAAGGTGCATTATGCAAATCCGGTACTACCTGTCCTTGGGACCGTTGGATCCTATCTCCGAAATTGTCTACTCCGTAATGCGTAGGTTTTTTTTGTCAAGTCAATTTCCTTGTAATTCTTTTCCTTCAGTCACGCCGCCCGACCCGGCCACCCCACTTGTGACTTCATTCTTCACACGTGCCGCCGGATGCCAGTCACTGCTGAGCGCATATGCAGAAATAAATTTCTGAATGCCAAAGTCTGCAGTTGACCTATCAGGGCCAAATTTTTTTTGTTTTATTTTATACCCCCACCAACAAATCCCACACTTCTCCTCACTTTTTTTTTCTTTCTACATCCAAAATTTATAGTTCATACGAAAGAGCGTGAGGTATGCTGATAGCTTTTTTCAAATAGAGAAAGAGTAAAAGGAAGACTGAAACCCATTTCTGGTAGTCGAAGAAATTTATTGACTTTGGCCTCTTAGCCATAAAAGAAGTTCCTTTGATTTTAGTAACTAATTCTTTTTACAGACTTTCAAAAAAATATTTTTTTTTCTTGTCTCACCTCCCTATTTTCTTTTTTTTTTGGTGCAAAAATAACTGTACAATTTTTAATAAATTACAAAAAAATGTGTAACCCGTGGTCCAAGGCCTTTAAACGTTCAAAAGTGTTAATTTTTTTTGTGCAAAAATGACAAATGATTTAGGGGCCATCCATAAATTACGTAACAGCTTTTGGGGGGAGGGAAAATGTTATGATTTGTTACATGGGTTGGCGGGGATGGGGAGTGGGGAGAAGGTGAATACATGCTGTTACGTAACATTTTTAACAAATATATAGGAAATACATGTATCCCAAATTATAGTCTAACGAGGGCTGTCATAGCCTTATTTACTCGAAAAAAGTGAAAGAGTGACTGAAATTGACTAAAAGTGAATTCGAAATACATTCATAAAAATTCAGAATGAATCCCAAAAAATTCAAGTTAAATTCAAAAAATTTCAAATGAATTGAAAAAAATCTAAGAAATTCCATTGATTACAGTAAAATTGGAATGAATTAAGAAGAATTCAGGGGAATCTAAGAAACTTTGATGAAATTCATGAGAATTTAACTGAATTGAAAAACATTTAAGAAAATAAAAAAAATTACATCGTATTGAATAAAATGGGAGTGAAGAAAATTCAGGGCGATTCAAGGGACGAATTCAACAAAATTCAATTGTATTGAAAAGAAAAATAACAAACAAAGCAATAAGTAAATGAAATTTCAGTGAGTTCAGAGGAATTGAAGGGAATTGAAAAGGAATCGATGAAATTCATAAAAATTTAAGGTGAATTTAAAAGAATTCAAATGATCTGAAAACAATTCGAAAGTATTTTAAAAATTCATTGAGTTCATTAAATTTGAAGAGAATGTAGAAAAATTCAAGGGAATTGAAAAGAATTTGATGAAATGCCTAAGAATTTAAGGTGAGCTTTAAAGACTTCAGGCTAAATTTTAAAAATAAACTAAAAAAACTAGAAAAAGAGAAAAATCAGAAGAACTTAAAAGAATTCTGTATAAATTTATAAGAATTCAGGGTGAATTCCGAATAATTTCGAATGAATCGCCAAAAATTTTAAAAATCCACAATATTCTCTTCATTTCAGTAAAATTAAAGTTAATTTTAATGAATTAAAGGCAATTCAGGAGAATTCAGAAAGAATTTTGAGAAATCAAGAGAATTTGAAAGAATTCAGATTAAATTATTAAGAATTCTGAGTTAATTCCGAATGAATTCAAATGAGTTGAAAAAAATACAAAGTATTCAATTTATTTCAGCAAAACTGCGGTAAATTTTTCAAAATTCGATGAAATTTATATTATTAGACGATGAACGAAAAATAATTCAAGTGAAAGCAACAAAAATTTTTGAATCCCAAAAAAATCCATTGAATTCAGATACATGGGAGTAAATAGAATGAATGAATACGAAACTGATAAAATTCATACGAGTTCAAGAATTTATGAAAAATTCAAAAATATTGAAAAAATTTAGTAAATTCATTGAATTTGGAGAGAATTTAGACAAATTTACTGGAATGCACAAGAATTTGATAAAATGACTAAGAATTAAAGATGAGTTCAAAAGACTTCAGAGTAAATTAAGAACAAAATTCATCAAAAAAATCCACTAAATAAGGTAGAATTCAAGTGGAGTCAAAGCATTCACGGAGAATTAAAAAAATCAAGAAAATTCCAAAGAATTTAAAAAAATTCAAGATAAATCAATAAAGAGGAGGGTAAAACTATAACATGAACTTACTATGCATCATTATTAGACCGTTTGAAAGCCGAGCTACAAAAAAATCAGACACGATTAGCGCTCAAGAATGTGCTGTTCCATCACGAAAACGCACCGGCTCACACCTCCGCAATCGTAATGGCAAAAATACAAACTGGGCTTCGAACTGATTCCTCATCCACCCTATTCTTCTGACTTGGCTCCGTGCAACTTCTTTCTATTCCCCGACTTGAAGACCTGGCTCGGTGGGAAGATTTTCGTTCAGTCGAAAAGTAATCGATGCCGTAAATGCGTATTTTGCAGACCTCGAGAAATCTTACTTTTCTGAAGGGATACAAAAATTGGAATCTCACTGGACTAAGTGTGTAGCTCTCGAAGGGAGCAACGTTCAGAAATGAAGACAAACTTTAAAAAAAATGTTAACTTGCTTTTTTGCCAAACTTATCAAACGACCCTCGTAAAGCGTACCTTTTAATAAAAATGTAATTAAATTATGGTTTGATTATCGGCTTGCCGATATTAGTTCCGTGAGTAATGCATTTTGCGCCTAGCATTTACACTGGATTCGATCGATCAGAAGCTGAACGAGCGTCAATACTGATATTTACAGTTTATCGTCTCTCGTTAAAGCGCCCATTAGATTAAATAGATATTCTCTCGCTAACGTGGCATGCCACCTGCAGATATGCATGTTATACATCATTTCAGGAGAACTACATTCCGAATGTCAAATTTAATCAAAACTAGAAAACAAACACGCACGATTACTATTTTTTGCCTCACGCAATTTTTAAATTGAGATATAAAATTAATAATAATACAAAATTTTTGTACATCATAGTATCTATTATTGAAAATAATAAAAAAGAAAAGCAAGGAAAATAATTTTGATAATTGATAAAAATTGAATGTATATATATATATATATATGTATATATAATGTTTTTGTACAATATATAAATAATCCAAATGTTGCATTTTCATTGAAAAATACAATTTTATAATTGCAAATATTCTTTGAAATCTAACGATTTTTCATCACGCAATAGCAATTTTAGACTAAAAACTGTAACATAATGTAACAAAAAATTGCTTAATATTGTAAATATTCTTTTAAACCTAATGTTTTGTGTATCAAATCACTGATTTCCGCTCACATTTTTTTAACGTAACCTAAAATTGTTGAATGTTGGGCATCTTGATGATAATTTTTGTTTAAAAATGCTAATTTATAGCGAAAAGCACTGTTATAAAACGTGTGTAATATTTTCAATAATTCATTAGACAATTTAAAAGTTTTAATTGAACAATTTGTATAAGGTTTTCTATGATTTTTCGTATCAAAATCGATTATTTGCGTGGAATTAATTTTCAAAATTACATATTCAAGATATGAAACGATTTCAAGTAATGAAAAGACAATCAGATTTTCAACAAAAATGATTGCGAGATTTTTTAAACATATCGTTACACCACTTTTTTTGAATAGTACTACTATTACATATCAAAAACTATCAAATAGATTCTAATTTGAACATTTTAATAAATGCTTCTAAGGTGGTAGATATAAACAAAATTATATAACACGTTCAAATGATTCGTTTAAAGACATTTTCAGTACTTTTTAAACACACTTGAATCATTTAAAAAATGTATGAAGATTTCCATCTTTTGAAGAAATTTCAATATATTCTACAATATTTTCATTGAAATTTTAAACGAATTGAAAGAATTAAAAGACAGAATTCAATACAATACGCGTAAGAAAGTTCGACATTTTATGGGTACCTGTGACAAAGAAGAAGGGGTGTGAGATAAGAAAGATTGAAAATGGACTCGAACTATGGTCAGGAGTAGATAATGAATCACATGGTAGCCAAGGAGTCGGTCTGATTTTGAATGAGAGAGCAAAACAGCATGTCAAAAAGTATGAATATGTATCTTCAAGATTATTATGGGTTATCATGAAAGTGAGAATCAAAAGGCTATTTATTATAGCATGTTACGCTTTAGTTGATGGTGACAGTAGTGATGTAAAAGATCCCTTCTGGGACTCGTTGAATGATATTATAGGTACTTGCGATCCTGGGAAAAGAATTATTTTACTCGGAGATATGAATGGCTGGGGTGGTGTACAAGGCGAAAGTACCGACAGAGTACTAGGTCATTTCGGAGATTAAAAAACGAACGGTAACGGAGAGAAATTGATTAGCTTATGCTTAGAAAAAGAAAAAGTTTGGATACTCACTGGCCCTCGTAAAGAGCTTTACTTAGTGGATGTATTTGAAATAAGGAGTACGGATATGACACCCAGTTGTAAATTTTGAAAAATATCATTGTACCCAAACTTTCAGTCAAGAGTATATTGATGAATTAGAATAGAATAAGTAGGTTCTATGTGAACTGTTCTATAACGTGGTCTATTTGAGATTAGTGTGATTAATCAATCGATAAAATAATTTGACTGACATTGATTTTCATAGTCTCTAGTACGAGGTCAGCTCTTGAACCAAATGACAAGGATCTTCGGTCTGACGATAAATTGTACTGAAAATGAGGTTGATTCTATCAATACTAACAATATACAGTATTCATACAGTAGAATAAGTTCTCGTATGCGATTTTGTATCGCGGATAAGGTCTTCTTTGATGCTCTTCACTCGAGCGATCGGACCTCGTGAAAGGTCGTTGGTATTTACGAGTGATTATTGCGAACCCAACAGGTAAACGTTCACGCCGACTTTTGCTTTTCGCAAATGCACACAGCTTGCCATGAACGAGGTCGCACGAAAACCGTAAATATTGATATCGACTCGAGATCGATATTAATGTATACTTCTCAGTGGCAGATGCAAACTTTCGGAAGTCCTATAAAGAAAAGCTAATTTCACATTCAGAGAAACTCCGACATTATCTACAATGTACGAACAAGTCTTCGTACATGTAAGGACCTAAAATGCTTCAAATTTCGGACTTTCAGACAAGAAAATGCCAGAAAAAAACATTTTTTCAACTGTATCGATAAAAGGCTGCACAGGCCAGAATGTTCTAAAAACAGGAGGCATAAGAAGATTTTTAATGAAAATAGGGGAATAAATTCTTTCAAATGAAATTAATGTATTAAATTTAATTTCGAACGCTTTTTTAAATTCCTAACATTTTTAGTAAAAATATTGCATTTTCAACAGAATATGATATGATAATCGTTTCCGAGTACGCAACATTTTATGTCCTGGCACACGGTGGAGACCTTCGGGCCTTTTTGAAAAAATTCTATTTTTATGTTTAATGCAAATAAAAACTAATTAGAAGAAATCCAAAAAATAATTTTCACTGAAAATGGTATTGAATTATAAATTATACATTTTGAAACTCCAAATATTTGGTACAGGGTATTGAGTTCATTAAATTATTTTCCAGATAAAAGTTATCAATATTTGAAACTTCAACCTACGATTTTATTGATGAACTTTCAAAATCTGAACTGTTTAAAGTTAATAAGAATTTTTTTTCATATAATAGGTAATAAAGTAGATAATATTTATTATCAGTGGCGATGTTTATTTATCTTTATCGTCTTTAATATAATTTTTTTATTGCTAGTATAAAAAAATATTTAAAAATATAGAAAACTACAATGAAAATTGTGGCAAATTATACTTGAGTTTGAAGATATCATCGCGACTTTCTTCTACACATTTCTTCTTGTCCTTTTGAAACATTATAAGCACAATTTACCACGATTTTAATCGCAGTTTTCTACGATCTTCAAAATTTCAATAGAAAAATTATATTAAAAGTGACAATAATAAATAAATATTTGAAATGTTCATTAATGAAATCCACTGTTCAGTTGAAATGAATTCAACCGAAAAGTATCAGCACCAAGAATCTTTTTCTTGATTTTGTATCTGGATTGTCCTACAACTATTTTCCGATGAAAAACTCACTTATTATATTTTAATCTCACTTCGTTTTTGAAAAGCTTGATGTTTCGATTTTGAGAGGTAAAAATGGGTTTCTACAGTTTTATACGACAGAAAAAATTAAAACAGATGAAAATTATGATTCGCATTGTCAGAAGATTTTTTTTTTCTATTTCAGAAAATGTTGTCGGTTTATGATGAAAAGTTTTTAGTATTGAAAATCGTTTGGGTAAAGCACATTCCTAATCTTTACATTCAAAATAATTATATCGGAAACAAGGAATGAGCAGAGAAAAAAAAATTCTTGATAAAATCGAAGAATCAAGCTTTTCAAAAAAAAACGAAGTTAGCTAGAAAAATTATTGAGGGAATCTTTTTCTAGAAATTCTTCCAAGGGAAAATTTTTCTTTCTTGACATTTTTTAAATATAAAATATAAAAAATATAAGGAGATTTCATAACATTCCAAAAGATTCTAAATCATTTTATAAGGATTTCAAAAGATTTCACAAAAATTTCAATGATTTCATAAGATTTCAAAAGATTTCCCAGAATTCAAAAAAATTTCGAAGATTTCGTAAGGTTTCAAAGATTTCAAAAGATGGTAAATCATTTCACAAAGATGTCAAAGATTTTAGAACGATTTCAAAAATTCAAAAGATTTTAAACGATTTCACAAGATTTCAATGATTTCGCAAAGATTCAAAAGATTTCAAAGAAATTCACAAATATTTCAAAAGATTTCAAAAGATTTTAAATCATTTCACGAAGATTTTAAAATACTTTATAATTATTATTATAGATAATGAATATACCTGAAATATATTATCTAAAAAGATTTCAGAAGATTTCAAAGATTTCAAAGCTTTCAAACAAAAAGCAATCCCTGATCCTTTATTATGACAGTTTAATTTTAATTACACGTGTTTTTAACATAGTCAATGTAGAATTCACCTACAACGAAAATAAATAATTTTAATCATGGTTTTTGTAATGACTCCTCAATAACTAATTAATAATTCATCTCTAATACCAAAGAAGTCAAAAACCTATATGTTCTAATTTGGAAGATGCAACATAAAGTTCATTTTGAAAAAGTAGAATTTCATAATAATGAATTAATAAATCTCTTAGAGGACACCAATTTTTTCAGACCTTACACATGGTTTTTAATTTCTATACAATTTTTTACAGGTTATATCTTTTATTTATTTGTCTCGTTATCATGATTAATAAAAATATCATATTATTGAAAACTTTAAATGTGATTCCTGGTTTGAATTTGTACGCCCGGTTGATTCAGGAGTTTTCCCAATTTCATTTTAATTTCCGGCTACGTCACGGATTTTCCGGTTAGTAGACAGCCTGTAATTACTTTTTTTTGTATTAAACATAAAAATCTACGTTTTCAGGGTTCCGTAGCCCTGGGCAGAAGCTCTTATGGCAGGCCTCAACAGGGAGGAGAAATCTCATGATTTTTTCTCACGGAGCAGATGTAATCATATCGTTGTGGTGGAAACGCCACATCTGCTCCGTGAGTATGCTCCGTGAGAATACTTCTCCTTGGTGAGGCCCGCCTTATAGTTTGGGTCGGGTGTCTGTCCGTCGTATAAAAAATGGGAAGTGAGGAGGAGTTAGGGGTAAGGAGGAAAAATGAGGGAAAATGATGGGAGAGGGGTGTGAAGTGAGGGGGAAATTCGAGGAGGGGTAGTGAGAGGAAATAAGGAGAAGAAGGGATTGAGGGGAAGTAATAGGGAGTGACAGAAATGAGGAGAAGAAGTGGAAACGGAGGAAAACGAAGGGAAATGAGGAGAAGGGAAGTGAGGGGAGGGATGAAAATTGCGGGAAATAAGGGTAGAAGGGAAATAGGAGATTGGGGACATTAGGGGAGGTGCGAGATATTTGGACGACTTTATCAACGACTTAATAGGCTACGAAACCATTTTTTGTAGGCGCCTGCCGCCTACTCACTTTTTTTCTTCCACTAAAAAACTTGATAGGAATGAAAACAATCTGCAGAATGCAAGCTAATTTAAATAAGAGGTATATTTGCATAAAATATTATTTTATCAAACTGGGAGTAAGGTAAGAAATTCCTCTGGTTATAAAGAATGAATCGAACGGACACATGAATAGAAAGATAGTTTTTTCTAGGAATGAAGAAACGCTCTCAAAAAAGTTGGATTCAAGTCAGCGGGTCGTAATTCATGAGGTGTATAAAATTTGGTTGAAAAGTAGGGGTATGTCACGCCAGTCATTCAGGCCTGTAAGTTGGTTCCCAACATGACTCAGCGGAGAAACCGCGAAACTGTGACGCTGAGCGTCTTTCGCCAAAATGTTTTGATTAAATTTTGACAAAAGACTATTTCAAAGGACCTCATAAGATTTCAAAGATTTCCAGGGGTTCAAACGGATTTTAATAGATTTCAAGGGATTTGAAAGAACACTAGAATCTCGATTCATTGGACCTAGACTTATTACATAGTAGAAATTCTTGAAAGAGCCTCACGGTTATAGCAGGCAACACCTGAGACTCAAACTAAATCCAGGTTCTACTGTATTACAAAGGATTTCATCAGCTCGAAAGGGAATTCGTAGAATTTCTGTGGATTCTAATTATTTTAAGGAATGTTCAAAACTTCAAAAGATTTCAAAGATTTACAGGAATTTGAGAGGATTTCAACAGATTTAAAGGGACTTAAAAGTATTGCAAAGGATTTCATCAGCTCGCAAGGGAATTTGTAGAATTCTCAAGGATCTTAATCATTTTAAGGAAGAATCAAAACTTCAAAAGATTTCGAAAATTTACAGAGATTCAGAAGGATTTAAACAGATTTCAAGGGATTTGAAAGTACACTGGAATATCGATTCATTTGCCCTTGACTTATTGCATCGTAGAAATCCTTGAAAGAGCTTCACGGTCATGGCAGACAACACCCGAGACTCAAACTAAATCGAGGTTCTCGTGTATTGCAAAGGATTTCATCAGCTCGAAAGGGAATTCGTAGAATATCTGAGGATTCCAATTATTTTAAGGAATGTTCAAAACTTCAAAAGATTTCAAAGATTGGCAGGAATTTGAGAGGATTTCAACAGATTTAAAGGGATTTAAAAGCACACTAGAATTTTGTTTCATTTGCCCTCGATTTATTGCATTGTAGAAATTCTTGAAAGAGCCTCATGGTTATAGTAGGCAACACTCGAGACTCAAACTAAATCGAGGTTCTAGTGTATTGCAGAGGATTTCATCAGCTTGCAAGGGAATTCGTAGAATTTTCAAAGATTTTAATTATGTTAAGGAATATTCAAAACTTCAATAGATTAGAAAAATTTACAGGAATTTGAAAGAATGTTAACTGATACTAAGGGATTTAAAAGTATTGCAAAGGATTTCATCAGCTTGCAAGGGAATTCGTAGAATTTTCAAGGATTCTTATTATCTTAAGGAATGTTCAAAACTACAAAATATTTTAAAGATTTACAGGAATGTAAAAGGATTTTAACAGATCCCAAGAGATTTGAAAGTACACTGGAATCTCGATTCATTTGCCCTTGATTTATTGCATCGTAGAAATTCTTGAAAGAGCCTCATGGTCATAGCAGGCAACACCCGATACTCAAACAAAATCGAGGTCCTAGTGTATTGCAAAGGATTTTATCAGCTTAAAGGGGAGTTCGTAGAATTTCCACGGATTCTAATTATTTCAAGGAATGATCAAAACTTCAAAAGATTTACAAAGATTCACAGGAATTTAAAAGGATTTTAACAGATTTCAAGGGATTTAAAAGTATCACAAGGGATTTCATCAGCTTTCGAAGGAATTCGTAGAATTTCCAAGGATTTTAATTATTTTAATGAATTTTCAAAACTTTCAAACGTTTCACGGAATTTGAAAAGATTCTCAAGATTTAAAGGTACTTCAAAAAATTTTGCAAGTTCTGATTAGGGGATTTAATGTTATTTCACACCCCTCAAGGGATTTTAGAAGAGATTTGAAATTTAGTATGGGATTGCAAAAAACTTCCTAAACTTCATAAGGATTTTGAAATATTTCATAAGATTTAAAAGATTCTACCTTCTTATGACACTTCGAGGGATTTTTCAGGGATTTCAATAGATATGAAAAAATTGTAAACATTTTATAATTTTTCTAAAAATTTCGAAGAACTTGTCAAGGGTTCAGGAATTTCGTAGAATTAAAAATATTTAATGAGATTTTCAAATATTTCACAGGATTTCAAAAATTCTATGCGGTTTTGCAGAATTTCTTTTGATTTCGGCAGATTTGGAAGGATTTAATAGGATTTATAAGATTTTGGGATATCTTGAAAGAATTTTAAGGAACTTTGACGAATTTCAAACTATTTCATCAGATTTTTTCACGCTTTCAATCATTCTAAGATGTTTTAAAGGCTCTCAATGAGGAATTTTGAAGAATTTCCCAGGATCTTAAAGGATTTCATAGGAGAGTAAATATTTCAAAGGTATTCAAGGAATATAATCAGATTTCATGTAATTTCACGACACTTCAAGGGATTTTATAATAGTTCATTGGTTTTCAAAGAATTTCTTCACAAGAATTGGGACATTTCAAAGGACTTTATAGAATTGCAGAGACTTTCGAATATTTGAGCACTTGTATCACTTGTATCTTTCAAAAAAATGCTGTTTTAAAGAACTTCCTTGAATCTTAAAAGACTTTAAAGAATTTTATAGGATTTATAACAATTTCTCACAGGATTTTGTACGATTTTCGAGGATTTCAGAAATTTTAATGTATTTTAAAGGCTCTGAATGAGTTACTTCAATGCATTTCTCAGGATCTCCAAGAATTTTATAGAATTTCGAATAATTCAAGGAATTTTATAATATTTTAATGGATTTCAAATCATTTATTCACAAGAATTGATGAATTTCAATGTTTTGAATCATTTCTCGAATAATTTGAGGTATTTCTAAAGATTTTAAATAATTTTAAAGAATTTGGGATATTATGAAAGATCTAAAGAATTTTCTATATTTTCCAATAGTATCAAGGGATTTCAAGGAATTTTAAAGGGTTCTGAAGATTTTAGGGTATCTCAAAAGATTTCAAGGAATCTCTAAGGATTTATCGATTTAAAGAGATTTAAAAAAATTGCATGCGGTTTCAAAGAATTTCATACAATTTCGGAAGATTGAAACAGTTTTATAGAACCCATAAGGTTTTAGGATACTTAAAAAGATTCCAAGGGATTTTTAAGAGATTTTATAGATTGAAAGAGATTCAAAGAGATTTTCAAATATTTCAAGGTATTTCCAAGGATTTCAAACATTCCATGCAGCTTTAAAGAATTTTCTTGAATTTCAGAAGATTTAGAAAGATTTTACAGAATTTTTAAGATTTTGGAACATTTGAAAAGATTCCATGGTTTTTTAGAGGAGTTCCAAATATGTCAGAGGATTGTTAAGGAGTTTTACTGGATTTCACAGGATTTTATACGATTTTCGAGACTTTCAATCATTTTACGGGATTTTGAAGGCGCTAAATAAGGTATTTTGATAAATTCTCCAGGATCTCAAAGAATTTCATAGGACTTCAAATTTTGAACTTTATTTCAAGGAATGTCATCAGATTTTGAGTAATTTCATAAAATCGGAAGGGATTTTATAATATTTTAATGGATTTCGAAGAATTTACTCGTAAGAATTGAGGGATTTCAAAGATTTGAAAGATTTCAGGGTATTTTAGAAGATTTTAAGAAGTTCTCAGGAGCTGTGAAAAACTTCAAGCAATTTCGAAAGCTTTCGAAGCATTTGAAACATTTTTGGGTATTTTAAAAGATTGCAAGGAATTTTCGAAAATATGAAAAATTTTATTTGATTTATACCAATGTCATGTGTTTTTAAAGAATTTTGGAAGGTTTGAAAGAATTTTGTAGGACCTTTAAGGTTTTGGGATATTTTGAAAGATTTCAAGGGATTTTCAATGGCCCTTACTAGATTTAAATAAATTTTCCAGGATTTCAGGAAATAGCCTTATGTTCCATGGAATTTCACGAGTTTTTAAAGGGATTTAATTGTGTATCAACGGATTGTAAAGATTTGAAGTGATGTTATAATATTACAAGAGGTATTCATGAACATCATCAGATTTATGGAATTTCAATAGGATTTCCAAGATTTAAAGAGTTTTTAATTTTTCTGTTTTGAGGGTAAGTGCAAGCGTAATAATTTTATAAAAACTTTTAGATTTTTTGTATAAATTCGCTCCACTGGACGTTTGTATTTTACTATCCAACTGTTATTTTATGCTTGATTCTGCGAGTTTATGTATACATAATAACCGTAAATATGAAGGTAATAAAAGAACCAAATATTGTTATCATAAATCAGACCTTGGTTTACACTTAACTTACATGATGAGTGATTACCTCATTCATAATTACAAAAGCAGATGTTTATAACGCTTTACCATTTTAGGAATGTGAATTTAATTTAAAGAGTTTATGAATTCTGTTATCATGGATGTAACGGAAGCAAAGGATATGTATGAAGATAGAGATGTATGGAGGACAAATGTTCATAAGAAGAAGAGTGATGCTTAAAACTAAAAATTTTGAATACTGATGGGCCCGCGTGAAGAGATTTTTTTAGTGGATTAGTATGATGACTTTGCGAAGCTCTTCACCTGGGGTGATTGTTAGAGAGGTTGATCAGCGACCCGTGTGAGAACGATGTTTTGGGTCGAGTGTGTCGTTTGAATGAACAACACGCGATGACTTCTAAATCGATGTAAAACCTATCCCTTCTTCTACACATCCCTTAGGGGCCATCCATAAACTATGTTCCCAATGTTGGGCCATTTTTGACCCTCCTCAATGAAAACCCCAGTTTATTCTTGCCCCCTCCCTCCCCTTTAAAGTGACATAGCCGCCGGCTGAACACGGATTTCACGTTTATTCTCCATTTTTTCGCGTTTGTAGTGAGTTTAGTTGCCAATCTGCCTACGTGACAAAAAAAGATTTTCTATCAGAGAGTTGAATCTTCAACCCAAAATGACGAATTTTCAGCCAAAGAAAAAATAATTTTCAACCGAATAGTGTAATTTTCCACCAAATACTTGAATTTTTGATCCAAAAAGACGAATTTTTCAGGAGACAGTTGAATTCCCCAAGGAGCCCATGCTCAGGCTCCTAACGGGGATTTCATTCATGACCCTACCCGTACATATTCAACCCCTACGCCCATCAAGACCTTTCGTCCTCATCACTTGCGTGATGATGGACTCAATGTACTACCAGGACTCCTCAGACTCTAGCATATGCGGAACGAGTGTTTCAGGGTAGAGCTAGGCTCCCACGGACCTACACCTGCTCGCACCTGCTTCGCTCCAATGGTCACAGGCACAGAGGGTGTGTTCCGCGTCGTCCACAGGGGCTCCGCAATAACCACACACCTCTTCGTCTTTCCTCCTAAAGCGCTTCTGGTACGCGTTGGAACAACCGTGCCCCGTCAGCGCTTGCGTCAAATAGAAGCCTAGCTCCCCGTGCGGCCCCTCGAACCAGGTAGGAAGCTCCGGGATTAGACGGTAAGTCCATCTCCCTGTTGGTTCCTCACGCCATCTTTCTGGCCATCTCTCTACGAGTCTGTGTCTTGCCTCCTTTCGGACAGCTTTCATTTCGCAAGCGCTTACCTGCTAGTTGTTGTTGCGGGCAAGCTCCTTACGGAGCAGGTAGGCTTCTTGCCTTTCTCTCGCCAATAAATCTGTTGGTGGTACGCTTGCCAGAACCGACACTGCGCTCGTTGACGCCGTGCGGTAGGCTGAAATTACTCTCAGCGCTACACCTCTCTGCGCTGAAGACAGCATTTGCGTGATGGAGCTGTTCTTTAGGGCCGAAACCCACACTGGGACTGCGTGAAGCAGCTTCGATTGAATCACACTCGCCACCAGCCTTCGCTTCGCTTCCCTGGGACCGCCAATCTTGGGCATAATCCAAGACAAATTACCCCCACACTGTATGGCTTCGGTGGCTGCGATTTTCAGGTGTTCCCGAAAGTTCAACCTCTTATCCAGCCACACTCCTAGGTGCTTCAAGCTCCTGCTCCACGCGACTTCGAGTCCGCCTAGAACAATATTTGGTAAGTAAAAGGATCTCCTGTCAGTGACGAGTAGCACCTCGGTCTTTTCCAGTGCCATCTCTAGGCCTTTGGCATCCAGCCAGCGCTTCACTCGCCTCAGACTCTCATTGATCCTCAACTCCAGGATCCTTGGGCCATCAGCGGTACACACAACAAGTGCGTCATCCGCGAAGCCGATAATCGTCGTACACGCTGGCAGGTCCATGCGCAGGAAATCGTCGTACATCCCTTTCTGAGCAGGACCAGCCTCTGCTTTTTCTAATTACCGAAGAACCTTCCCTCTCGCAAGCAGGAGTTGAAAGCCCATAAACGCATTCCTAGGTAGAACCTTATCACCTCTTTGAGGATATCATTTGGTATCCCGTCGATGCCCGGCGTCTTACTAACCTTTAACCTCTGCCCTGCCTCTTGTAGTTCCTCGAGAGTGAAAACTCATCTCTCTGGACCACGCAGGAACTCGTCTTCTCGCGGAAATGATTCTACACGTGAAAACAGGCCCCGTACGATTTCCCTAACCTTCTCAGAGTTGTCCAGGCCGGGAATCTTCCGCCTCGTCACCAAATTTTTGGTGACTATTTTATAAGCTAGAGCCCATGAGTCCTTCTCGACTTCCCCGATCAGGTCCTTTCAACATTGGAGCTGGCTCCCCCCGATGGCTTTCTTCAGTCCCTTCTCAGCGTTCTTTTATGCCTCTCGCAGCAGCAGGTCACCCTTGGAACGGGTGTATCTCCATCTTGCCGCATTGCATTCCCTGCGTAGGCCCGACAGTGTGTCATTCCACCAGTACATGGAGTTCTTGACTCTTCTGTGCCTCCGGCACAGTAAAAGTATTTATTCCCATAAATACTGTTGGATTTAAAATAGCAATATTTTTCAAGCCTTCAATTGAAAATGGTTTATGTTTGAAAAATGTACATGTAAAATTCACAATTTAGAAATAGTTGAATCTGAAACGTCTCGAAATTGTCTAACATCAAAAAATAAAAATTATTTAATTTTAAACGAGTATAATTTGAAATTGCATCTATAAGCACTAAAACAATATCTTTCTTGGAATTTGTAAATGTACGAAGTAAAACAAAAGGCATAACTATGAACATTTTTCAATTAGGGGAGAGGAGGGTACGTTGGCGCACATAAAAGAAAAAGAGAATTTACAAGAAAAATATACAGCCGAAAATAATTAAAAAATGTGTTTTGGGTAGCTTTATATCTGGGGTATAGTAAGTGGAAGAAGATTTTTTAATAAAAAATACATCAAATATGTTAATATTAGTTTTTCTGAAGTACTGCACCTGCGTCAAGTTACCCGCTGCTTTGGGTGATTTGGCGCACCACTTATATTGCTTGATATTGCAATATATTGATAATCAATTGAATTATATAATTTAAATTGAAATTACAAAGCTTAATTGTAATCATTTATTTTAATTTCAAGATAATTTAGAGGTAACACATGGCGGTAATAAACAACTCAAATGAGCACATAACCTGACATGCGATTTGCAGTTTTTCCACTGTTTTGTACAAAATCGCATCCGATTTAACGTCTGCGCCAAATCATCCGCCCACGGATTATTCAGTAATTACTCAGGTTAATATAAAATGTGAGTTATTCATCGATTGAATTCAATTGCTTTGAAAATACCAAAAGTTGCCAAAAAAGATCATATTCATAAAGTGGTAATAAAATGTTTCGAAAAATCAACTGATTGTGAATTTTTTTAAATTGCATATTATGCAAGAATTCAGACGATAGAACTGTTTTCGTGAGCCTAACTATCATAGTTTATTGTAAATGAGTATGAGCCAACTTAGCCTCCGTACCAGCTCACCCTCCTCTCCCTTAAACCTTGATTGATAAACAGTTTTAAATAAAAATTGTATTAATTTTTAAATAAAAAAGACCATCTTTTGGTTTCATTTCGGTCTCAAAGAAAAGCTGTTATATTAAAATATATTTACCTCACGTACTCTCTTTTGTATCGCTGATTTGCTACACGAAACCATTCGGCTGCGTGACAATCGAAATTAGCACTTGTTCAGGCAGAACGAATAGAACACAGCGCTTCTGAAATTTAGTATGATACTTCTGTCAACAATTGTGGTACATTTAAGGAAGACTAAACGAAGAAACAATAGAATAATGAAATACCTCTCGTCAATTGAACAAAACGCAAGTCTTGCGCTTTAGGCTTATTCTCTCTATGTCCCTCCCACGTGTACTTTTCAGCACATTTGTTCGTGATAACCTTATCAAAAGCATTGTAAATAGCATCTTTGTCAGATAATCCTCCTATTTGTGTGATGAGTTTCTTCTGTTAAAGGAATCATTTTGTGAAATGTATATACGAGTATGTAATATATATTGAAAGAGACTTTTTTAAAGTACATTAGACCAGAGATTTGAGGAAGCTTCAATAACACAAACTAATAATACTCACAAAAATATTCGCAAACTCTGAGGACTTCAATTTTACGTTAAATTCAAGACATCCAGTGAGATTCTCTAGAGGAAGAAACGGTCTGACTAATTCTTGATCATTCGGCGTAGTACCATAGCCTCTCTTTTCCAAATTTTCCACTCTCTTATTTAAAGATCGTTGTTTTACTTGTACGTCAGCTCACATACGTACACATTCCTGAAACATACTCTTAATTTCTTGTTTGAAATCGCCTGAAATAAACAAAAATATATAATTTTAGTGAAAAACGAGACAGATAAAGGAACATAAATAATTTAAACATAAATTCTGAACTTATGTACCATCATTCTCATTGAGCAATTTTTCTGCATTATCTAGAAGATTGTCCTCTTTAAATAAATCACCGAAATCCGAAAAAGAAAAGAAATGAAATGAGACGTATATGATAAAACTAATTTCAAGATTAAAAGTTTAAATTTGTCATTCGAAGTAAATTGACATTGTGTGAATTAATCTGTTTTTTCCCTCAGTTCTTTTTGCGAAATTTGTATTGTCTGAGGCTTCGATACTTTACTAGAATCAACAAACTCGGTCGGGACTTCTGGCAACTTCGTTAGATTGCTTTCAGCATTTGTGTCTGATTCACTACCTTGTGGTTTCGATGCCTGATTTTTTTCTCTGTCTATTATCTGTGAAAACATTAATACACAGATGTAGCACATTAGAGTACTTGAACATATATTTCTTAGATGTGTAAAATTTAACAAGAATATACATATATTTTAGAGTGGTTCTAAAAAAGGCTTAATTTTTTTCTCCTAAAATGGGTCCCATAAAAAATTGTTCCTTTTGATATTAAAATGACCCATGAATGTTTTCAGAATGAACAAAAAAATATTTAAGGTTCCCACGAAGCCTATTTTCGCTAAAAATTCTTATTTTATTTCAATTGCTGCTGTTAATGGCAATAAAGATAAAATAATAAGCATGTTTTTGGCAAAAATATGACTGCGAGACGCCTAAACATTTTTTAATCATTATTTCAAGAATCTGGGTGATGTATTTCACTAAAAGTAATACCCTCCACCCTGTAACAAACCCGCAAAAAATTTCTACCCCCCCCCTCATGCATATATAATCCTTCATACATGTATAATAAATATTTATAGAAGATGTATATTAACCTGGGAACAAAAATGTTCAACAAAATAGTTGAATTTTCAACCTAAAATGATGAATTCTCAACAGAAAAGTGTAATAGTTAATATTTCAACCAAAAAAGATGAAATTTATACACTAAAAAATTAATTTTGAAACCAAAAACACGAATTTTTCCACAATATAAATTTTTCAGTCAAGAAAGAAAAAAAAGTTTCTGTACAAAAATTGAATTTTAACCAGAAAATATAAATTTTCAGTAGAAAAATATTACTATTTTAAGTTATAGAAATTCCGTGCCCTGCTAGAAATTTCTGATTGAACTTTCTTTACGAAGCTTTCCATTTCTTTCAGATCCTTTAAGAAATCTGCATCCGAAATTCTATCAGAAACCGTCCCACTATTTTCT
>JAUMHM010000078.1:16792157-16804882 GCA_032362435.1 Melikaiella ostensackeni
ATAGATATTTCCTCACAGAATGATCGAAAACAATTCAAAAAGAGGTCATTGAACGCAGATTTGTACACATTTTAAGACAACATAATTTTAGAAAATCTAAAAATTATATTAAAGATATGACACCCATTTGATTTTTTTTTGTAAATATTAATGTATCTAAACTTTCAGTAGGGAGAGTATCTATTTTCAATTTGAAATGATTCATTCATAAAAGCTTGCCACTTGAAATATTTTACTTCAATCTTTGGACAGGTGAAAATGAAAGAAGAAAACTCCAAAGGAATAAAAATATCAACAAAATTTAATCAGAATATAAAATGCTTTTGATAATTTTGTCATAAAGATTAAACGCAGTAGATAAGATCGAGTTTGGTCAGGCAAATTAGTTTCGAGCACTGAATTTCCTTGACCTGATTTGCAGGTTTATCACAAGTGCAAAAAGAGTCAAGAAAATATTGTGACAAAAATAGTAATTATTATCAGTGGCTAAAAATGAGGAGAAGAGCTTTTAAAAATAGATTGAGAATGCTCCCTTGATACATTCTAAAGTTTATTTCTTTCTTATCTAATTACTTTAGTGGATAAGTAGGCTAAACATGGAAACATTGAAACTGATGTGTTTTCTCGTGACTTTCTTTAATGTTTTGTAGTCAGAACGTTACGTAAACATGTGAGATAATTCTGTCTGTAAGCATTTGCTTCTGTAAAGACGATCCACTTTCATGATTGTTCTTGTTCAAGGATAGACATTCGTTATTTCATTCCCAAAGTCAAGTGCAGGGTGAAGGTAATGTAAATAGAGATAACGGTGGTAAACATTATAACTTCAAAGGTGCGTAGCTGCATTAAAGTTATAGCGAAAGTAGTTATTACTGGAATGTGGATATAGTGGATTGCTGGTATTACGACACAAAATGCATTTCTTGCAACGAGAACAGATGCAGGTTCTATAATGGGCAATTTTTCACAGGAATTTTTGTAACGTCGTTTATTGGCTCTGCAAGAAGATGAAAAATGAGGAAAAGTTTTTTTTTGGTGTGATTGTATCAATCTAAATATTTTGAAATATATACATCGTTTTCAAAATTTTAATGTCATCAAAAAGTGTAATACAGTACCAACCAGAAGTATGAGGACACCTACAAAACTAGCGATTAAAAATATGCACTCCCTTTTCGCAAGATATGTTCGGAAGAAAATGAGATATAATAATTTATGAAAGAGCATTGAAAACGGTATGAAATTCTGCATCAAATGAGCCCTGTTTTAGGTATTTTTTATGAATAGAGACTGAGTTGAGAAAAATCGATCTAATTTGTAATTTTTACCAATTTTCATGATTCAGCTTCAACTTCTGAGAAAATCTAGAAAAATGATGATAAAAGATTGAATATCACACATAGTAAATCTCAAAATCTCATTTTTAAAATGAGACCAAGAAACTGTAACCATATACACTGGTTCTCGAATTATCGTAAAAAATGTAGAGGCGTGCGTAAGATGAAAAAAGAAGAGACAAGGGACAGAAGATCAAGCACCGCTTGTCCAAGCGATTTTTGTCTTGCGCGCGCCTCTACATTTTATATGAAATTCGAGAACCAGTAAAGATGTTTGCAGTTTTTTGGGCTCATTTTAAAGAGAAGATTTCAAGGTTTATTATGCATGAGTTGCAATCTTTTACTATCATTTTCCTAGATTTTGCCGAAAGTTGAAGTTAAATCATGAAAATTGGAAAAAACGTAGGTGTCCTCACACTGCCCTCCGTTTTGTCTCTACTCATAAAAAATACTTAAAACAGGGCTCATTTGACGCGAAATTAAATAGCATTTTCAACGCCTTTCTACAAATTACTCTAGCTCATTTTGTTCCGAACATGTCATGCAAGAAGTGAGTGCATGTTTTTAATCACTAGTTTTGTAGGTGTCATACTCCTGGACGGTTCTGTAACTTATGACATAATGAACAATTGAAAGCTTCCAAACTTTTTATAACTTATCAGCAATATTACATAAATTGTGTCCTTCAAGATTCAAGGCGTTGAACTCAGAATAGAAAACTTAAGTTTAAGAAATAGATCATCTTTATAAAAGCGCACAATTTGTAAAGAAAGTTTCACTCTTTCTGCAATATCTTTTTTCGAGATTATATTTTAGTAAGTAGTAATAAGTACTGAAGTAACAAGCTTTCGTAAAACTGTTTGAAACTTCAAATGAAAGTCCCTATTTCGACTCAAAAAAGTTCGTACTTTTGTAATTATTTGTCTCATAGCCGATACTTTAGTGACATTTCATTTGGTGTCTTACTGGGATTCCACTGGTATTTTTTTACTCGGACTAGTGTACAAACTTGTATAAAGTCCAACGTCTTTCCTTGAAATGAATAAATATCTATGCTCATAAAATGAGGGTTCTTTTTTACGAACCAAGTTAAAAAAAGAGTTGGATCCGGGTCATTTGAGTGAAATTATTCAGTTGAAAATGACATGGCATTTTTCCTCGTAATAGCCATGCCATGCATAAAACATAATACAAGATTACAAATAAATGAAATGCACATAAAAAGGTAACAAAAAATAAGTTAAAAGAAAAGTCATGCATTGCAATACAGAATTATAATAAAATTGATCTAAGGATTAATTACTCGGATTTTTGGTGTACACTAGATTGCACGATTGCAAGATTGCATGGGATTGCAAAAGATTTCATGGGGTTGCAAAAGATTGTATATATGTGATTTATAAATATTGCATGATATTGCGAAAAATTCCATGGATTATGGGAAATTCATTATAGAAAATCATTACATTGAAAACGATCACAGGATAATCAACATTAGAATACATAATAGAAATCACCTGAAATGTAATTAAAATCCATAAAAATCCTCTGCAGTCTCTTAGAATCCCCTTTTGCATTCCTTTGAAATCTTTAAAATAGTTAGAAATCTGAAGAAGTCATTCAAAATCCCTTGAAATTTGTAAAATCCGCTGAAATCTTTCGAGGGGGGAAGCTCATGTAAATCGATAAGAAAAGGTGATTTTCAAAATTTGTTTATCAAATAATGGTTTGAGAGAACTTTCTAAAACTTTTAGGGCTTATTTAATAAAGTTTTGAGGTGCAAAAATTGATCTTAGAATAAGATATAGTTCAAAAAACTTGTTCAGAAGATTAAGAATTCAAATGTTACAATTTTTTTCTTGAAGTGGTCATACATTAATACGATGCAAATAAGAAATACGAATATAAGCTTGGTTTTGAATTCCTCCACTTTATACTGATGCATTTCCAAAATTAACAATATAGACATTTTTCGCATCAAAAGTTCTTCGAGGTTCCACCTCATATCTAAAGTTTCATGGTTCTAAAAGGTTCATTATGACGTTAACAGTCAGATTATTTGACACCTTTTGTCACCTTCGACGTAAAAATCGAAATAATCGATCTTAAGAAACCCTTTGTACCAAGCTTTAGAAAAATTTGTAGAAATTTTGTAAATTTTGGTCGCCATTTTGAATTTGTAAGCTTCCAAGATACACGAACTCATCAACTTGTTATATCCTGTCTTCGTTTAAGGTAGTGTTGCATACTGTTTCTTAACCCCTTCTTTTAACAACGATCATTTTTGTCTCATTTGCGTTAATCTCAAGATCCATACTCTTTATGCTGGCATCCAGTCTGCTCATCATCTTCTGCAAATCGACAGCTGATTCCGCTGTAACAATCTTATCATCTGAAAATGCCAGTCCACCTACTTTCACTGTTCCGAGATCAACACCTTCTTCGTCTAAGAGAACCATTTCTTAGACATTTGTCCATGTATATATTGAACATCTAGGAGGACATAACGCAGCCTCGCCTAATGCCCTGCTTCATATCAAACCAATCGCTCAGTTGTCCATTTGCTCTTACACTCGTTTGACTGCCATTATATATTGCTTTTATTGCTCTTAGAAGCCAACCATCCACTCCATACCCTTTTGAAACTTCCCAAAGCTTAGATCTATTCATCTTATCGAAAGCTTCTTCCAGATCAACAAATGCACAGAAAACTCTTTTGTTTACTCTCGAACTCTTACTATGATCTGTCTCAAGCTAAATATCTGATCCGCACATGATCTTCCTAGCATATATGCACACTGAACTTCCCAGATCCTTTCTTTAGTTATTCCGATGACCTTCTCAATCAGTATTTTGATAAATATTTTGCCCACGGTACTCAGTAGGCTAATCGCTCTATAATTAGCACAGTCGCCTCTATCACCCTTTCCCTTGTAGATTGGAACGATAATCGCCTTTTTTCAATCGTTTGGAATTTCGCCATGTATAGCACACATATCCATAAATTCTCTTAGCCACACAAACAAATATCCGCCACCGCTCTTAAGCATTTCAGCGGAGATGCCATCCATACCAGCAGCCTTACCATTCTTTAGTTTCCTAATCATGGGTATAACGTCGTCGATATTGATTCTTCTTCCGCTACCTGCAACGAAATTGTCTAACGTATTCTCCTCCATGGGAAGGTTGTTATGCTCCATAGCATGACCTCCTACAATTTCTTGAAAAAACTTCTCATACAGTCCTTCACTTTATCTGAATCCCATACCATTTCACCATCAGAATTCTTGATTCCGACTACATCAGTGCTAGAGCTCCCTTTCCTAACCTTCTTAACCCATTTCCAAAATGATTCCTTATTTCCTTCAAAGTCATTTTGCATTTTTTTATCTCCTTCCGCCTTGATTTTATCCTCGCTTTCTCTGACTAGTATCTTGGCTTTTCTGTTTTAATCCTTATAATTATTTTCTAATCTAGTCCTCTTCTCATCCCTAAGACCTTGGCTATTTAATTTCCTTGAGTATGCTTGCTCTTTCTCTTTGATAGCCATGCGGATTTCATCGTTCCACCAAGCATCTCCAGCCTTTCTTCTCACAGCCGCAATACCGCACACTTCAGATCCACTCTCGAAGATGCCATCCCGTAGTATTATCCATGCACCCTCTACATTTTTATTGTTCAATTCAGTCTTCCAGTCTTCTTCCCAATATTCTAAGTATTTATTAGGCTTTTTACGATATACCAATTGTACTTCTGGTTTCCGCAAATTCTGTATTCTAACTCGAGTCTGCTTCGGCTAATTATTAGTTCTCCTTCTCCTCCACCCTTAACCTAGGTTCATTTTTGAAACTAACAGGTAGTGGTATGTTCCGCACTTAGAGCCTCTCTTAACCCTTGTATCCCTCACAAGTCCTCTCAGTCTCTCATCCGCTACAGCAAAGTCAATTATACTGTGACTTTCGCCTTTACACCAAGTATACATGTGGACCTTTTATGTCTGAACCAAGTATTCGTAATAAACAAGCCTTTTTGTAAGCATAAGCTGATCAATTCATCGCCGTTACCATTCGTTTTTGGGTCTCCAAAATGGCCCAGTACTCTGTTGGTACCTTCGCGTTGTACACCAACTCAACCATTCATATCTCCAAATAAAATTATTCTTTCTCCAGGATCGCAAGTCCCTGCGATATCATTTAACGAGTCCCACAAGGTATCTTTCACATCTCTCGTGTCACCATCGACTGGAGCGTAGCACGCTATGATGAATAGTCTTCTGTTTCCTTCTTTCATTCTAACAGATAGTAATCTAGGTGATACACATTCATACTTTTTGACATGCTGTTTCGCTCTTTCATTCATAATCAGACCGACTCCTTGGGTACCATATGATTCATCATGTACTCCTGACCAAAGTTCGAGTCCGTTCTCTATGTTTCTTATTTTTATATATGTTTCCGGTACACACAAAATATCTAGCTTCCTCACACGCATTGTATCATGCAATTCCTTCTCCCTAAGATCATTTACACCTCTAGCATTCCAAACACCTATTCTCCATTCATCGCCTAAAACTTTCGTTGTAAGGTGTGTATAAGGTGAAGTGTCCATTCATAACGTCAGTTCCACCAAACTTCAGTCATGCAAAAGAAAATATGAAAATCAAGCCAGAACCAAAGGAGTTATGATCGGATTTTGTTGTATACTGAGGAGGGCACCAGTCTCCTGTATTTTTTATTGCAATTTGAAGCGACAAGAGCTTTAATTTGAGCCTCGCCGAGGCAAAATCGAACAAAACGCTAAGCTTACAACATACGGGTCTCAAAAACCAAATTTGCTAATTTTTTTTTCTTATTTTTTAGCCACTATTATACAAGAAAAGGCGAATATGATATAACGAAATTTATTCCTTATCGCACTTCTAAATGACATTAATTCGAGCCTTACCGAGGGAAATCGGACTAAAAGCTAAGCTTCCAGCATAGGGGTCTTAAGAACCAAATTTGCTAATTTTTTTTTCTTATTTTTTAACCACTGATATACAAGAAAGGCAAATATGATGTAGCAAAATTTATTCCTTATCGCACTTCTGAATGACATGAGCTTCAATCTGAGCCTTGCCGAAAGAAATCGGACCGAAGGAAAAGCTTTCAGCATAGCAGTCTCAAAATCCAAATTTACTCATTTTTTCTTATTTTTCAACCACTGATATACAAAAAAAGCCGAATATGACATAGCAAAATTTATTGCTTGTCGCACTTATGGATAATGAGAGTTTCAATTTCAGCCTTGCCGAGCGAAATCGGACTAAAATGTAAGCATCCAGCATAGGGGTCTTAAAAACCTAATTTCCTCATTTTTCTTTTTTGTTATTTTTTTACCACTAATATACAAGAAAGGCAAATATAACACAACAAATTCTTTTTTTATCCCAATTCTAAATGATAAGAGCTCCAACGTGAGCCTTGCTCAGGGAAATCGGACTGGAAGATGAGCTTTCAGCATAATGGTCTCAAAAACCAAATTTCCTCATTTTTCTTTATTCTTCTTTCTGAACCACTGATATACAAAAAAGGCGAATAGAATATAGTCAACTTTAATCCTTATCGCAATTCTGAATGATAAGAGCTCCACTTTGAGTCTTGCGGAGGAAAATCGGACAGAATGATAAGCTTCCAGCATAGGGGCCTGAAAAAGCAAATTTCCTAATTTTGCTTATTATTAAACTACTAGTATGAAGAAGAGATGACATAACATAGAAAATTGTATTCCTTACCGCAATTATACACGATAATTCTATTCCTTATTGCAATCCTAAATGACAAGAGCTTTAATTCAAGCCTTGCCAAGGGAAATCGGGGTACAAGATAAGCTTCCAGTATAGGGGTCTCAAAAACCAAATTCTCTCATTTTTTTCTTATTTTGCAACCACTGATGTATATTTCTTAATTCCCGATATCATTTTCTTTCGCAATTCTACATGACAAGACCTTTAATTTGAGCTATGCGTGAGGGAAATGGGACGAAAAAGAAAAGCTTCCAGCGTAAAGGTCTAAAGAGCCCAATTTCTGCTTTTTTCTTAGTTTTTAACCACTGATAAAAAAACCATGATATATAAAAGGATGAAGATATTTTTCCTCCAATATACCTGGTAGCTTAACATCCATGATAAATTTCGACCCTCTAGCATAAGTATTGTAGGAGCTAGAAGTGGCAAACGACGAATTGACGGACGAACGGACGGACATCCGACTGTCATTATAAGGGCTTCCGGCGTAGCCGACGAAACCCTAAAAACATGAAAATTCTCTGGAACTATAACTTAGTTCTATTGAATTCTCGAAAGATGCGCTTTAAAAAAAGCAACGATTTGCGATAAAACCCTTGTGAAAGGAATGGAGCGTTCCAAGAAACTCCGTTTTTGACTTAGAAAGAGTTGCATAACTTTTTTATTTTTTAATTTTGAAAAATATAACTTTCGAGCTATTACTTAGCTCTATTGAATTTTGAAAAAAGTGCTTTAAAAAATAGCTATCTACGAGAAGGCCCTTGTCGAAAATTCGCGCGTTCCAAAAAACGCCGGACCTGACACAGCAAAAGCTGCATAACTTTTTTATTTCTTGATGAAAAAAAAGAAGAAAGTCCCGTTGAGCTAGTACTTTGCTCTATAGAATCCTGAAAGGAACATATTGAAAGAAGCAACCACTACCGAGAAAAACCCATGTCAAAGATGCCGGAACATATTGAGAGAAGCAACCACTACCGAGAAAAACCCATGTCAAAGATGCCACGCTTCCCCAAAAACAATAGAATTGACACACAAAGGGTTGAATGACTTTTTTATCTTTTAATTTGAAAAAAAAGCAGAAAAATATTTTCGAGCTATTATTTACGCGGAGAAAAATGATTTTGATGAAGTTTCAGGATGTTCAGTGAAAATGGAGACAGCCAAGCTTTTCTATTAAGCTTACCAACTTTTCAGCAGAGTTTACAGAATTTTGCAAACTTACGGCTACTTTCTGTAAAATTTACAGACTTTCTTACGAAAGAGTTCAGTAAGTGTTACGTGAAATATCCGTATACCTATTTATAAAATTACTGAAAATTTTGTAAGCTTTGCAGAAAATTCTGTAAACTTTGCAGAAAATTCGGTAATATTTACAGAAAAGCTATACTAACCATATTTTAATTTGAAATCCTGTAAGTAGCTCTACTGAGTCGTGAAAAGTACAGACTAAATAAAAGTAATCTCTTTTGAAAAATTACCAAACATGGATTTTGACCCACTTCTAAATCGAACTTTTCAAAATTACAAAAATAGTATATTGTGTAACAAATTCGGAAAGCAGGCAGTTCTTGACGAGTGCGAAGTTTGCAGCAGGAGCCAGAGGCGACTCGAAGACAAGTTGTAGATGAGTCGAGGGTGAGTTGAGGGCAAGCCGGAAACAAGTCGAAGACAATCCAACTGAGTGTTGTACACAACATTATTTTTAATGAAACCAGGAAATTTTTGATTCCAGAAATAATAAAAACAAACTGTCCGAAAATTTCTTAAGATTTTGGAAATTTATTGTAAGATTGCCATAAATTGTTGAAAATTTGCGGAAATCATCGGTAATTTGTACTAGTTCATCAGTAATTAGTCAGGAATGTAGATGTAAACTTATAAATTGTAAAATAGTTTTTGCTGGAATGGCTTTGGCTTTACGGACCAAAAAAAGTTGAATTCAATTATTTAATAACTGAACCAAACGTTTCGGCCCAAGGAAAGGCCCTCGTTAGTGGATTTATTTATTGTATAAAGATATTCATAATCTCTTGTTGGGAACGTAATTTACAAATTACGTATTTTTTATGCACGATGAGAAATTTTTTTATCTCAATCCTTTACTGATTATTAGATTTTTCATTTTTAGAAATTGAAAATTGGTTGTTTAATTACCAATCATAATCGAAAACTCGACCGTGACATATGCCTACATCTGAAGTGGAAAACATTTTTCCCATTTATTTTTCCAAACTTTTTTTTTGTTCACATTCAGCAATTTTTCTAAAAGTTGAATCCTTTACTGATTTAAAACATTTTTTGTTTTGTCTGTAACATTTTTGAAATGATATTTAAGCCTTTCTTCTACTGATTATAAGTAGAATCTGCTGAATTTTAACGAGTGTCTTCTAAAAGTTTATCCAAAATTTGTGAGAGGCATTTTGGGCCACAAAATGAATGTAATTTTTGGCCCATACGCAAGAGCTTAAAAAAATTAAAAAGAGTTAATGATTGAATATTCAAAAATCAAAAACTTTTGAATTCAAATCATTTCCAATTCGAAGGGATTGAAATTTTCAAATTTGAAATACAAAACTAAATTAAAATTTTTGAAATCAAAGCTTTCGAAATTCTAGAATTCCAAATTGATATTACATACAAAAATTATAATTTAACGATGAAATTAATTAGACAAGTTTCTCTCAGATCAAAAAAAAAAAAAATTCACCGTCATTTTCACCGTTCACAATGGAAAAATTTTGATGATTTGATGATGTTGATTATTTTAAGTAAATTTAAATCGTTTAGGAGTCAGAAATTTTCAAATTGTTAATCATACATTACAAAATTCAACTGTTTCACTTTTAATTGCAAAATTAAAACTTATAAAAGGTAAAAATAAAAAATGCTGTGTTCAACATAAAAATTCAGAACTCTGAAACTGTAACCATTTAAAATCAAAGAAATTATTCAATTACTGAGGTTTTAATTTCAGATAGTTGAATTTTTATCTATTTTGATTTTAAACAACACAGTTCTTAACTTTTCGTATTTGAATCGTGTAATTGTTAACACTTCTTCAGAATTATTATTAATTTTTGAAATCTTCGATACAAATATTTTTCATTTAAAAATTATTAATTATTTTAAAACTTTGACTAAAAATCAACAAGATCGCTATGTTCCAATTTTTAAAATTTTAAATTAAAAATATTTTTAATTCAGTTTTCACTGCCTAGTTTTAAAATCTTCTTATTCTTAAGGCTTGAATTTGACAAATTATTTTCTTAATTTCGAATAGAATTGAATTTATTCTGGAGGCATTCAATTCAAAATTGCTAATTACAAATCCTTCAAACATTGTGCAAATATCAAGTCTTTCAATTTCATATTCTACGATTTCGGAGAATTTAAAAAAGCAAATAAGTTTGTACGTTCAAGATTGAATCCAAACAATTTAGAATATTCCCATCTATAATTATTAAATTTAAAACTAAAAAAAATTGAGCCAAGCAATTTAGAATATTTAAGTCTAAAATTATTAAATTTGAAACTGACTATCAAGGCCTCAATATGAAATTTTGCAATTTCGAAAGATTTAATAGTGACATTGTCCTGAAGTTTTTAATATTTGAAATTGAAACAATTATCGATTCGGGAGAATTTCAATTTAAAATTATTAAATTATTAATGGCTATCAATTGAAAATTATTGTACAATATGGTATTATCAGTCAAATTCATAATATGAGTCTAAAATATTTTATTGTTTCGTCTAAAAACAAAAACAAATTTCTGGTTATTGCCTTGTTATCATTTTTCCAGGTCACAAATAAGGCTTATATTGAATAGAAAGAGCATGGAGAACTCTGTCATAATTATAGTGAGAACAAAATTTTTTAAATAAATATTAAAAAGGCAATAAATCGTTGAAGAAAATATTATCTACTCAAGACATATTGAATGCTCATTTTCACAAATGAATAATAAAATGTTAATTTTTCATCCTGAAGGTATTTAAAGAAAAAACCTAAGCGCTCCTTTCATTAGAAAAGGTAGCAGAACCCTTCATTTTATAAAAAAGTCAAATTTAATTTTGACCTCCGTTTTTGACCCTCTCCCTCAGTGAGTATGTGTCATAACGAGAAAAACTTATTCTTCTCAGACTATCATCCAATATTTCTTACTTCAAAATTAGACACTCAGCCCCCCTCCCCCACCGACGGTCTTAGGTATCTGATGTTTTTAAACTTTTTTTTTCTTATCAAACATATTGACTTGCTATGATAATGTATATATCCAAGCGAAGTCTAATCATTAAGTTTGAAGAAAATATTTTTTCCACTTTTTTTTCACTTCACGAAAGGTAAAATACTTTTTTTCAAAAAATCGTGCACATGTATCTCCTTACCGCACCTTTGTGCTTTCTTTCCCCCTTCTATCCGCATGCTTATTGTGCCTCCTAACGACAAGTGACTCAAATTCTTGTTATAGTGATTTAATTCAGTATACTTGGTATTTTACCGTTTTGTGAGAGTTCAATTAAATTCATAAATGCGAAAAAAGTTGTTAAATGATTCAGAAATAAATAGGTTATAAATGTAAATTGTTTCATAACTCATTTTTTTTCGAGCCACAAATTTATTGATTTTTCCAGATACTATTCTGTGTGCATGCTCAAAGCATGTTAACCATTTCTTTGAAGTTGCAAATCGAAATTCGTCATGTCCTATTTCGTTTTGGACTCATGAGCCCCATTTACGTGAGTCATTGTTATGAACAAAAACACCGGTATTGATTGGTGCTTTGAAGTTTTCTAATTTAATGTCACAAATCCGAGCTATTTTTTCTCCATAAGTTCCGCCTTTGCTTAGAGCATGAGCCCACGGTTGTAACTGTTTATTAGATGTTACCGTTTTAAATTCCTGTCTCCCAGTATCCATACCTAAATTTTTCTTATTACCGCTCCTCCAATATTCTACAGTCCTTAATTTATATTCATAAGATAATTCTTCATCGTCTTCTGTACATTTATATGGTGGTACTCTTAGTGACTGCCGCATGGTATGCTGGATCACATCTTCTACTATCTCTGCATCAATATCTTTATACGGCTCATGAAAATCTGAAGACTCCTCAACCGTGACTTCAACGCCATTAAATTCGTTCATGGCATTTAATAAAATGTTTTCAATGTACCCTTTTAATTCTATTTCTTCATAAATTATTGAAGATTCTTTTATTTTTAGCGACTGAAATGTCGCGAGTAAAAGACTGAGAATATTTCTCGAGTTAACCTTCATTTTCAATACAATAGAGAAGGTTCAGAAATTATATTAATTAACGATTGTGCTTCGTGGGGGATTGTATTGACCATCGATCATGAAACTGCTTGAGATTATTAAGGTAACTGGGCCTAAGAATTAGGTGAAAATGAGTACAATTAGACTATAATTACTCTTTCAAATTTTATCATCGTCCCTTCCTGTTTGAACAGGTCCTCATTGTCTGTTTCCAATGAGGTCCACTTTCCTACATGTAGTATAACTCTATAATAATAATAATAATAATAATAATAATAATAATAATAATAATAATAATAATAATAATAATAATAATAATAAT
>JAUMHM010000078.1:16804982-16832905 GCA_032362435.1 Melikaiella ostensackeni
GTCATTGTCTCTCCGTCAGTTAGCAATGGAGAAATAGGAAGACAAATAGATAGGCTAAGGGGTGAAGGAAGGTTGAAGAAAAAAGACAGAGAGAGAAATGTAGAAAAATATAGAGAGAGATGGGTGTGAAAAAAGGCGAAAGGATTACCGTCATTCCGTAAGTAGGCGCAGCCACTGAACTCTTTGAAGGATAATCCTCCAATGAATAAACAATAATCTCTCCGCACCCACTCGAGTAGATAAAGCCGGTATGTGTGTGTCGAGTAGCCACTTGGTGGAATTAAGGACAGGAAAGACTGTGACATATGATAATAACCGATACATGTGCCAAAGTCGCATCTGTAACGCTCCTGCACTTCTAAATGCATCCACAATTCTACATTATACTGCGCACATAACACTTGTCTTCGCATAATAGATCGGTTGCAGATAACGTATTCAGGACGCAATCTCATTTGAGTACTTTTGTGCTCTGAGGTGCTGCACTTTTCGATATGCGATTGCGATCATGTGGAGCTGGGAATAACAAACACAACTTGAGGAAAACGCCGGCCGGCACTCTCCTCCTCTGGAACGAGGACGTCCGCCAAGTCATTTATCTTCTAGACTTGTTTCCGCAACATTTTCGCACAATAAGCGCAATCTTCTTGATAATAAATTCTTTTACCGAGGCCTGCGGGTTGAGAGTTCAATCATAATATTCCCACGCGGAATATTTACAAGTTCCTCTACTTTTCCTATGAGAAAATTCCACTGGCGTTTCTCTACCACAATAAGAATTACGTCTATACTTTCATGAATTATTATATACTAATTGACTGGATATTTGTAGGATGTACTAGGTCGTTTCAAAAGTCCCGGGCCTAAGTAATAAAACAACATTTTTTTGAGAAAATTCGCATTTATTCTTCAACATAGTTTCCTTCCAGCTTGGTAAACTTATTTCAACGAATTTCTAATAGCTCGCTGCCTTTTTTATAGTATTCGGTGCTTAACTCCTCAAAATAGGCGTTTGTTTCAGCAATGTATTTTTGCCATTGCGATTGCATTGGTGTGAGCCGGTGCGTTGAGGTGATGAAATGGCACTTTTTTGTGCGCTAATTGTGGCCGTTGTTTTTGTAGCTCGACTTTCAAACGGCCCAATAATGATGCATAGTACGTTCCTGTTATAGCTTTACACTTCTCCAAGTAATCAATGATGATAATTTCTTGGGAATCCCAAAATGCTGTGGCCATCATCTTCCCAGCTGACTAAACAGTCTTCCCCTTCTTTGTCGGATTTTTACCAGGCAGTACCCACTGCTTTGACTGCTGATTTGTCTCGAGTGTATAGTGGTGAATCCAAGTTTCTTTCACAGTAACGAATCGACGCAAAAAGTCCTGCGGATTTCGATTAAACTTCGCGAAACTCTGCGCTGAATCGTCTTTTTGGTTGCGCTTTTGATCGGGAGTCAGCAGTCGCGGCACCCACCTTGAACACACCTTCTTAACCTTCAGTTTTTCGAGCAAGATGTTACAGACTCATTTAGTAGAGATGCCTACAGCCTTAGAAATGTTACGCAACTTGATTCGGCGATCTTCCGTAACCATATGATGAATTTTTTCCACCATATCCGATGTGATGACCTCAATTGGGCGTCCGGAGCGCGCTTCATCTTTAGTTGTGGTTCGGCCACGTTTACATTCGTTTATACAAAAATAAAGGGTTTTCAACGAAGGAGCAGATGTGCCATAATACTTATCAAGCTTTTCTTTAGCTTCTTTAGCCGTTTTGCCTCTGCAATAATAATGTTTAATGAGAACACGAAATTCGTTTTTTTTCTATTGTTCATAAAATCACTGAGATGATGACGCGACAATTGCAATAAACACAAAGTACTTGACAGATTGTAATGAAGCTTTGGATTTAGTGTTTTTAAGATTACCCCTTCACACGAATGATAAGGATTTTATACTAGTGGCGCCATCCGGTCGTCAGGCCCGGGATTTTCAAACGACCGTGAACAGATTTGCGGTATTGACAAAATTTTGTTGATGAATAAATAAAAGCCCAGTGTATGCATAATGACAACAACAAAAAATGATCGTCTGAAAACCAAGTAACTACTTGCTTCTCTTTTTGTGGAAGAATGTCTATAATTGGTCATCTAATCATCAGTTTCAACAAAGATCTTTCTTCATACGTGATGAACCTTCACTTCTTAATGAAGATTAATCAAAAAGTTTGAGTTATAATTATTAGGGTAGAGTACAGGCCTCACAGTAATTGGGTACTTTTCAAGCCTGAATGAACTTACTCTTAGATGAATTCCAAACACTTTCGTTCCCTTCGTAAGTGTAAAGCCATAAACATTACATGACAATAAAAAGCATGAAAATACTTCTAAAAAGTCTCTGGTTCTTAAAATCTCCTTTCCATCAGCAATGACAGGCAGCCTTATCAAATGAGGAATTTTCTGCAATAGAAAGCAAATTTTAGTACTTAATAAAGGGTATTAATATGACATAATTATTTTTCGAATAAATTTCGAAACTTTTCAAAATTGATAGAAATGTTTGGGAATGTTTGAAACATTTGGAAATAAATGAAAATTTATGAAAAAGCTTGCAACTTTTCGGAATCTGGGAAACTTTTGGAGGGTAATGAAAATTTATGAAAGTTTCTAAGCTTGTCAAGTTCCTATCAGGGTTGAGAATTCTTATCACATTTGTGAAGTAACGAATGGTCTCTTCTCATCTTAAATACCAAACTGTAGGGGGGCTAGTGCCCTCCTCAGTATACAACATAAACCGATCATAACTCCTTTGGTTCTGGCTTTGTTTTCATACTTTCTTTTGAATGACCAAAGTTTGGTGGGACTGAAGTTATGAATGGACTCACCACATTATGACGATTTAGCTGCTTAGCTTGGACATATTTTATACTTATGGAAAACATTTCTCGCTTCAAGTTGGTAGTAGGGTGTATACTTTAAATAATGAACAATACAAATAGTAATGTAGCCCCAGATAGGATTGACACTTCTGTTGACGAAAGGCATGCCCTCGATAAAATTTCATGCAATAAATTAAAACTAGGTGTTTGGAATGCTTGAGATGTAAATGATCTTAAGGAAAGGGCGTTGCGGGATATGGTAACCAAAGGGTCGGTCTAATTATGAATGAGAGAGCGAAACAGCATGTCAAAAAGCATGCAAGTGATGTAAAAGATACCTTTCGGAATTTGTTAAATGATATTCTAGGTACTTGCGATCCTCAGGAAAGAATCATCCTACTCGGAGATATGAATGGCTGGGAAAGAGTGACGCCTGAAACGAAAGATTTTAGATACTCGTGGTCCCTCATGAGTAGCTTTTCTTAGTAGATATGGTTGGAATAAAGACTATGAATCGTCCTATGGGGTTTTCAGTCAGTTTGAGTGTTTATGTGTGAATCGTGATGTACGATGTCTCTTTTAAGCTCTTCACCTGTAGTGATTGCTAGAAAGATTGATCAACGATCCACGCCGGGAGATGTTATGAGACGGGTGTGACATTTGAATGAGCAATACGTGACTTCTAGATTCATCTATAACCTATCCCTTCTCCTACATATCCCTTACTTATCATTACCATATAAATTACTACATCCCCGGTAGTATAGCGAGGCTAGAACCGAACAAGTTACGCTTACTCCAAAAAAGATTCAGTTTAATGGTATAAAAATAATAAAAATTTAAAGTTTCCAAAAAATTTCAAGACATTAAAAAAATTTTAAGGGATTTCAAAGAATTTTGTGAGATTTTTAAAGATTTCGAGGGATTTCTAGAAAACTAAGTTCTAGGGAATGGAATTTCAAGTTATACCTACCTATTCGAAAGCAAAGGTTTCAAGGGATTTTAAGGTATTTCAGGAATTTCACAAGATTTAAAGAATTTTATTGAATCTCTAAGGACTTCAAAGACTTCTAATGATTTGAAGATTTTTGAGAGATCTGTGATGAATAAGTTCTATTTAATTTACATTCGAAGGAATTTCAAATGATTTCTACTTATTTTAATGGATTTTTACGATCTCCAAAGATTATAAGGGATTTTCAGGGATTTTAGCGAATTTATTGAGAGCATTAGGGAATAAGTTGAATTTTATTTCAAAGGATTTCAATAGACTTCATCAATTTTAACGGATATGAAGGAATTAAACAAACTTCAAAGGATTATAAAGATTTTAAATTATTTTAAAAGACTTCCAAGGATTTCAAGACATTTCAACAACTTCAAGGGATGACAAAGAATTTTGTAGGATTTTCAAATATTTCAAGGAATTTAAAAGAATTTCACAAGCTCGAAGGGATTTTATAGTACCTCCAAGTATTTCAAAGATTTCACGGGATTTTAAAAATCTGAAGGAATTTCTAGAAGACTTCATGGAATAAATTTAATTTATTTCATTTTTAAGGAATTTTTAATGATTTCTACAGATTTTGAATTATTTCAAAGAGTTTAATGGATTTGAGAATATTTCCGAAGGTATCAAGGGATTTCAAGAGACTCTAAAGGATTTTCATGGATTTCAATGAAATTTGAAGTGATTTTAAAGATATCAAGAGAATTCACAGATTTTTGCTGTGTGAAGATTATTTGTGCAGAATCGCTAATTTTATGTATAGTACTTCCAGATGAGATTATGAGTGGTCTAAAATAAATCGTTTCTTTGTAGTTTCTCTACTTTTTGAAATAATTCGTTAAATATTTTTGTATCATTTATTCCAATGCTGATTATCTTATAAACGTTTTCTATATAATGATTTTCTATGATGAATTTCCTATAATCCATTCAATCTTTGGCAATCCCATGCAATCTTGCAATCTTGCAATCTAGTGTACACCAAAACTCCGAAAAATTAACCCCTCGCAAAGATATTTCCTTATACGTAATGAATCTTCAACCCTTAATGGAGATTAATTAAAAATTTCGAATTATGATTAATATAGGGTAGAACATCATGAGGAATTATGTCTCAAGAATCTCTAAATCTTTCATAAAACTTTCAATATTTGCAGGTTTAATATGTGCTGAAGGACAAGCTTGGAGAGAACAGCGGAGATTTGTGACAACTTGTCTCAAAGATTTTGGTACGGTGAAATATTCATGTAGCAAGCGAGACAAGTTGGAAGAGAGAATTTTAACTGCTGCAAATGAAACAGTATTGGTGAGCATAAAAGGAGCGAAAATTTATTATTGTCTTTATGATAAATTGGTATTATAATTTTTATTAAATATCTTCAGAAACTGAAAGATCGAGGATCCAATAAGGAAGGCGGTATGGATCCTTTCCACACTCTTCATCACTGCTTAGGAAATTTGATAAACGATTTGGTATTCGGAGTTTCGTACGAGGAAGATAATGAAACTTGGAAAATGTTACAAAAACTGCAAGATGAAGGGATAAAATACATGGGTGTTGCAGGACCATTGAATTTTCTTCCCTTCCTCAGGTTAACCATGCATTCTTATTCCTTCATTCAGATTTAAAGCTGCGATAATAAATATGTTGAATATTATTAACAGACATTTGCCAAGATATAAAAATATGATGAACTACGTCGTAGATGGGCAAACTCGAACCCACAAAGAATATCAAAAACTCATAAAAAATTATGAAAAGCAGCCAACGAATGCAGATCACTTTCTCGCAGCTTTTGTAACAGAAATGAAGAAACGAATCAACAATGGTGAAATAGGATCTTTTGCGGATCCTCAAATTTGTTTTCTTTTAGCCGATATGTTTGGTGCTGGAGTTGATACAACGATAACGACTCTTCGTTGGTTTTTACTTTTTATGGCAGTTTATCCTAATGAACAGGTATGTAAAACATTTTAGAATATTTCATAATAACATTGTGTATAAATAATCAAATATGTTTAATTGGAACAAAATTAGGAGGAAATTCAAAAAGAAATGGATACTATTTTATGTGGTCGAGGACCAACGCTAAATGACAGATCAGTCTTGCCAAGACTCGAAGCAGCCATAGCAGAAACCCAACGTATAAGGTCCATTGTTCCTCTAGGATTTCCTCATGGATCAATGAAGGTATTATGAATAATTTCGAAGAAATAATTGTCGAATATAGATCAAATTATAAAACTATTTTACATTTGATCCCTCACTCGATCCTTCTCTCCTCATTTCCTTTCTGATTCTCTAGCTATCTTTTCAAATTCCCTTGCATATCTGCATAAGCTACAGCTCGGTTTCGCTGATAATGCTTAGCAAATTTTGTTCGTTACATTTTTTCCACAGCTGTTATTTATCCACTCCTCTGTCTTCTCCAACTAGCTCTTATATATCAATTCTTTTGCTACCCTGTTAATTACTATATGAACTCAATTCTCCTTATCCTTCCACATAATCTACATTTTACATATATTTAAAACATTTGTTTCCCGTCCTCTCCACATTTCTCTCCAATATTTTTCCCTTCCCAAATTATTCTTCACATCTTCACAAAATTTGCAATACTTAGATTGTTCTATCCTGCTCCATTTCTTCTGAATTTCTTGATGTCTAATGGTTATTACTGACCTTTCTAGATTTTTCCCTACCTCCTCTCTTCTGATCCCTTGACATATCCAATACAGAGTCTCTATCGAGTCCCATGGTCATTTTTACGTGTCATTTCGATTTCCTTCCACCTTTCTCATCCCGATATCTCAACTCTATATAATTCCACTGATTCAGCTAAAACATCTATTATATATAGCCGTCTTCCTAATTTTCCTATCCTTGCTCTCTTCATCACACCCCAAGCTTCATTTTCCGCTTTTTGCAACTTACCCACCGCTGTTGTGACATTCTTTATATAGATTAAGTTATATAAATACATTTTTTAACTGCAATTTAAGGATGCAGTAATCGAGGGCTACGACATACCGAAAGGAAGCATGATAGTTCCTTTGCAATGGGCCATCCACATGGATTCTCGATTTTGGCCCGAACCTGAAAAATTTAGACCTGCAAGATTTTTAAGCGAGGAAGGAAATCTTTCAAAACCAGACGCTTTTATCCCCTTTCAAAGTGGTGAGTTTTGAATAAAAAATCGGAATTTTGGGATAACCACGGAACTTTAAATAAGGAACTAATTTTTTTTTATCAGGCAAACGAATGTGTGTGGGAGACGAACTTGCGAAAATGATAATTTTCCTTTTTACTGCTCGGATCCTTCAATCATTCGTCTTGTCCGTTCCTCCAGGCACTTCTCCCAGCACAGACGGTGATTGTGGAATTACTTTGACTCCAAAACCTCATCATCTCGTTTTCAAGCCTCGACTTTGATTTTCTATCCACGAAATATGTTTTGCAAACTGAAATTTAGTTTACTTATCAATATGTACTCATAACAATATTTTGTACTTAGAAACTTTTGTACAATTTCTAAAGTCTAATAAAGTCTTTTTATCAAAATTTGAATGAATTTAAACTCTACCGTGTAGAAAGATGGCGTGGGCCCATGAGGGCAAACTAGGTGTAGTCCCCCATGGAAACGACATGATAATCCATAAGGATCCAGCAATGCCTTTCCTTATGTTTGCCTTATGATTGCCCTCGTGGGCCCCTCGCAGTTGCCCCGACTTTAAATTTTTAATTAAAAAAAATACTTTTAATAATTGTCTTCTAATCATTTTTGAGCATATTTTAATAAACAGATATGTATTGTTATTATCTATAAGAAATTTAAAAATAGAAATATTAGCACATCGACCGGTACCTGAACTCATGACCAGCATCATATCAGATTCGCGTTTTTCCTTTTGACCAACTAACGACAATGTTTATAACTTTTTTTAGGTGAAAACTCCGCATAGGCATCAAAATTTGTTAGAATTACCTTCATTTTCAATAACTGCACATTTTGATGAGATATTGTTACTATTTGAAACAAAACAACAATTTATTACACAAAAAAATCGTTTGGTTTTTGTGAATTGAGGCATGAGGGCAACAAGCAGGGCCATCTGCGGGGGCCCCCGTGGTATATCTGGGATCTTAAAGTCCAAGTTCCAAAAGAGGTCATCAAATTTTTGACGAAAATGCATTTTTTGTAACTGTGAAATAATCAAACAGTTGAGTTAGCGTAATATCATTCTTATTCACAAGAAGAAAGAAGAAGGTGCCTATACAGAAAAAGTGGCAAGAACGTGCCTGTTTGTAAATGAATTTTTATTACCCGAAGTCAAGTTGGTAGCACTAGCCGTATTTGAACAAAATTATTTTTAGAATAATTCTCTCTTCCTCCATTATGTTATGGATTAATTGTGTTCTTATCTTATTGACTAAGTTTATTTTGCGCGACAGAATAGAGAAAGATAAAAGTCATAAAAATTTTTTTTTTAATGCTGCCAGTGCTACCAACTTAAATTTGGGAAACAAAAATTCATTTCGGAATTTGCAAAATTTGCAGTGTCAAAAAAATATTGACCCTTTAGATTTAAAAATTTTAACTCGTCAACCGTGAAGGCAAACGAGCATGGCTCCCTACGGGGGCCCTCGTAGAATATCTAAGATTTCGTAGGTCAACTTCCGAAAAAATGTCATCAGATTTTTAACAAAATTGCATTTCTTGTAAGTCTGAACTAATCAAACAACAAAATTTGCAGTGTCAAAAAATTATTAACCGTTTGGACTTACAAATTTCAACCAAACAACCGTGAGGGCAAACGTGCAGGCTCCCTGCGGGGGCCCTTGTGGGTTTTCGTGGCTAATCAGGGCTTTTTTCATGTGGGCTGAATGAAAATGAAATCATTAAAACACTAATATAATATCACCGACATAATTTTGGTACACGCTACCTCCTGTACGCTATACTTTACGCTCTATCGATTGTCATTGAGAATGGAGCGAAAACAATGAACAATATTATTCATTGCCTCGTGCATAGATGTCGTTCAACTGAGTTCTTACAATCAGGTTCTTTGATGCTCTGTTGCAATACCAACCGTATTTTCACCGCTCTGCTCTCTATCTTTGGTACTCGATTGATAAAATTGGCCTGAATTGGTTTTCAGCAAGGGAACGTCCATTAATTACGTAAGGATGATTTTTTTAATTTCCGACCCCTTTCCCCCTTCTTTTAAGGATTCTTAAGATAATTGTGACACCCCTCCACCTTCTTATGCAATATTTTATGTTTTTACTCAATAATCAAGAATACATCAATTATTTCCACTGCAAACGAGATTTCAAAAGATTTGAAAAATTTCAAATGATTTTAAAAGATTTCAAGAGTTTGAAAAAATTATAATTTCTTTAAACTACTAGATATACCTACTACAATTCACAAGGAGTCTCAATTTTTCACGAATTTTGCAGGATATCAGAAAATTTCAATAGAATTTCGAAGATTTGAAGGGATTTCAAAAGATTCGCGAAGATTTTAAGCGTTTTTGAAGGATTTTAATGCATTTTAAGCGATTTAAAGGGGTTCCGATGATTTCACAGGATTTCAAAGGATTTTAAGAGATTTCAAAAGATTGCAAAGTATATGCACGGATTTTAGAAGATTTCGTAAGATTTCAAAAGATTTAACGGAATTTCAAAGGATTTCCGAATATTGCAAAGGGGTTTAAGGATTTTTTAGGAATTTTATTAGTATTTAAAATATTTTGATGGATTTTAAACATTCGAAGGGATTCCCACGTATTTTAAAGATTTCAATGAATTCAAAAGACTTTAAGGGATCTCGAAATATTTCAAAATATTTTACAGAACTTCAAGGATTTTAAACAATTTTTAGAGATATTAAGGGATTTCCACAGATTTTAATGGGTTACAAGGGATTTTTTTGAGATTTTGAAGGTTTCAAGCAAGTTCAATGATTTCGAAAGATTTCACGGAGTCTCAAAGAATTTTAAGCAATTTTCACAGTTTTCAAAGGATTTCAAGGGATTTCCAGGGAGGTCACTCATTTTAAAGGGAATTCAATTGATTATGTACGATATCCATAGAATTCAAAGGATTTTAACAGATTTTAAGAGATTTAAAGGGGTTTCGATGATTTCATGCGATTCCGAAGGATTTTAAGAGATTTTAAAAGATTCCAAAATATGTTCACGAATTTTATAAGATTTCGTAAGATTTTAAAAGATTCAATGGAATTTCAAAGGATTTTCGAATATCATAAAGGGTTTTAAGGGATTTCGAGGAGTTTTATTAGCTTTTCAAAGATTCCGATAGATTTTAAAATATATTCTAAGGTATTTTGAGAGATTCAGAAAGATTCCCACAGATTTTAGAGATTTCAATTAATTTCAAAGGGATTCCAAAGATCTCAAGGGATCTCATCATATTTTTAAATATTTCACGCAATTTAAAGGATTTTAACTGATTTCCATAATTTTAAAAGGATTTTCAGGGATTTCAATCGTTTTAAGGGGATTTCAGGAGATTATGTACGATAGCCATAAAACTCAAAGGATTTTAACAGATTTTAAGAGACTTAAAAGGGTTTCGATGATTTCACGGGATTTCAGAGGATTTTAAGAGATTTCAAAAGATTGCAAAGTATATGCACGGATTTTAGAGGATTTTGTAAGGTTTAACAAGATTTAACGGAATGTTAAAGGAATTCCGAAAATTCAAAAGAAGTTTCATGGGATTTCGATGAATTTTATTGGCTTTTAAAACATTTTAATGGATTTTAAAATGAACATTGAAGTATTTTAAGAGATTCAGAAATATTTTCAAGAATTTTAAACATTTCAAGGGATCTCGTAATATTTGGAAATATAGCAAGGAATTACAAGGATTTTAACCGATTTTAAGATATTTCAACAGATATTAATGGGTTATAAGAGATCTTTATGAGAATTTGAAGATTTCAAGTACTTTCAAGGATATCAAAAAATTTCATGAAATCGCAAAGAACTTCAAGGGATTTCTACAATTTTAAAGAATTTCAAGAGATTTCCAGGGAGGTCGCTCGTTTTAAAGGGATTTCAAGAGATTATGTACGATATCCGTGGAATTCAAATGATTACAAGGAATTTTCACATTATTTGAAAAATTTTAAGGATCTATAAAATTTTCGAAAGAATTCAGGGGATTTCAAAGGATTGCAAAGATTTCTAAGGATTTCAAGGAATTTTCATGGATTTTAAGTGATTCAAAGGAGTTTTGATGATTTCACGGGATTTCAAAGGATTTTATAGGATTTCGTAAGGTTTAACGAGATTTAACGGAATGTTAAAGGATTTCCGAATATTCTGAAGGATTTTCAAGGGATTTTGAGGAGTTTTATTGGTTTTTAAAAGATTTTGATGAATTTTGAAATAAACATTAAGGTATTTTGAGAGATTCGGATATATTCTCACGAATTTTAAAGATTTCAAGGATCTCGTAATATTTCTATATATATCACGGAATTTCAAGGATTTTAACCGATTATTCGAAATTTCTACAAATTTTAATGGGCTGTAAGGGATTTTTATGAGATTTTGAAGTTTTCAAGCAATTTCAAGGACATCAAAAGATTTCATGAAATCGCAAAGAACTTTTAGGGATTTCCACAGTTTTTAATTGATTCCAAGAGAATTACATGGAGGTCACTCGTTTGAAAAGGATTTTAAGACATTATGTACGATATCCTTGGAAAAAAATTATTTCAAGGAATTTTCACATATTTTGAAAAATTTTAAGGGATTTACAAAATCTTTGAAAGAATTCAGGGGATTTCAAAGGATTGCAAAGATTTCCAGGTATTTCAAGGGATTTTAATGGATTTTTTAAGTGATTTAAAGAAGTTTCGATGATTTCACGAGATTTGAAAGGCTTTTGAGGGATTTCAAAAGATTCTAAAGTATATCCACGGATTTTAGAGGTTTTCTTAACATTTCGAAAGATTTAACGGAATTTGAAAGGATTTTCATATATTATAAAGGGTTTTGAGGGATTTAGAGGAATTTGAATGGCTTTCAAAACACTTTAATGTATTTCGAAATAAATTTTAAAAGCTCTCAAAAGCTTTGGAAAGATTTCCATGGACTTTAAAGATTTCAATGAATTTTAAAACATTTCCACAGTTTTTTGAGGAGTTTAAGGTATTTCCAGGGAGCTCAATCGTTTTAAAGGGATTTTAAGAGATCATATACGATATCCATAAAATTCAAAGATTTCAACAGATTTTAAAAGGTTTGAAGGATTTTCGACGATTTCAAGGGGATTCGAAGGATTTTATGAGATTTCAAAAAATTGCAAAATGTATCCACTGATTTTAAAGGATTTGGATTTTAGGTAATTTCGAAGACTCTCAATGGATTTTGAAATATATTTTAAGAGATTTCAAGAGATTTGGAAAGTTTCTCATGGATTTTTAAGTCTTCAATGAATCTTGAAAGGATTTCAAAGATTTCAAGGGACCACGTAATATTTTGGAACATTTCACAAATTTCTTTGATTTTAGCCGATTTTAAGAGATTTTAAGGGATTTCCCTAAATTTCAAAGGGTTATAAGGGATTTTTATAAGATTTTCTAGATTTAAATGATTTCAAAATATTGCACGGAATTTCAAAGAATTTTAAGGGGTTTCCATAGTTTTTAAAGGATTTTAAGAAATTTCCAGGGAGGTCACTCGTTTCAAAGGGATTTTAAGAGATTATGTACGATATCCATTGAATTCAAAGAATTTTAACGGATTTTAAGAGACTGAAAGGGGTTTCGATGATTTTACGGGATTCCAAAGGATTCTAAGAGATTTCAAAGTATATCCACGGATTTTAGAGGATTTCGTAAGAATTCAAAAGATTTAACGGAATTTCAAAGGATTTCCAAATATTACAAAGGGTATTTCACGGAATCTTAAGGATTTTAAACCATTTTTAGAGATTTTACGAGTTTTCCACAGATTTTAATGGGTTACAAGGGATTTTTATGATCAGGGAATCTCAAAGAATTTTAAGCAGTTTCCCCAGTTTTTGAAGGATTTCAAGGGATCTCCAGGGAGGTCACTCGTTTTAAAGGGATTTCAAGAAATTATGTACGATATCCATGGAATTCAAAGGATTTTAACAGATTTTAAGAGATTTAAAGAGGTTTCGATAATTTTACGGGATTCGAAAGATTTCAAAGGATCTCGTAATAGAAAATTTTAAGGGGTTCACTAAATTTTCAAAAGAATTCGAAGGATTTCAGTGGATTGCGAAGATTTCCAGGGTTTCCACGAGATTTCTTGAAAGATGTACACTGGAGTGGCCCAAAAATCGGAAAGTTTGAACAATGCAATGGGCATGTGGGAATTCTTGTAACTTTCTGAGAAAAAGAAAATTCTCTAAAGAAATGTAATTGTTTTCGTGTTCACAAAAATGAGTTTAGAATAATATTAGTCTAATCGTTTTATGGTAAATTGAATGATTTTGGGTAATTTTAAAGAAAAAATTTTTGGAGACATATTTTTACATACTTCACTTTTTCCTCTAATAATTATGACTTTTAGTGTACATTCAAAAAGAACATTCTTTGAATAACAATAAAAAAATTTATTGGCTCTTAGTCTGAGAAATTTCTTTGATTCAAGAAAATCGTTTTTTGTTCAAATAAAAATTTTTCTTTGATATAAAATGATTTTCATCATTTTTGAGTTATTTGGGTTGAATAAAAAAAATGACGTTATAGAAATGGTTTCTTTGAATCGAGACAAATATTTTTCTAGCTAGACTTGTAGATATTTTCAATATCAATTAATTTGTACCATATAAATTGTTTTTATGTTTATTTAGTCTTTTTTCATTTACCTTCAAATAAAAAATAAAATAATAAAAACAATTTATAACCTACTTATGAATTCGTATCAAAAATAGCTTCAAGTCTAGGTACACTAAAACTCTTAATTATTGGATGAAAATGTTAATTATGTAAAAAAATGTCTTGAAATTTTTTTTATAAATTATCAAGTAACCTAAATTTAAATATATTTAGAATAGTTTTCTCCGTCACCTTGAAAGTCGACGACCTTCGAATAGCAGCGTAAACTTATTAAAGAAATTTTTTACATCAATCTTTTGAATTTTAAGGTAACATTGCGTAATCAAAGTGGTTCTTGCAAAGCAAAGACCTTGAGTTGGATGCCACACGGATCCGTTCACCTGCCGAAATTCACAATGCTTCTTAGCAGCATTGCACAGGAAAAAAAAATTAATGATAAAACCTCTGTACTTGACCGAACAATTCTCCCATTTTCTGTCTCTTTTTCTCATTTCCATACAGGAAAGTGAAAATCGATAAAGAAACCGATTCGAATGACATGTTTAGGAGACGGGATGTCAAATAAAAAGGAGTAAAAGAAAAGCCTTCAGTCCCTATTTTAAAAGTTTCTCTAAGATTATTAGAATCAAACTTCTCTGAAAATAAAGAGCTGATATTGCACTATTCTGGAAAAATTGTTAACTTTTTCTTTATTAATAATGTGTCTAGCTTTTTCTACCCCCTTCATCCATTCTTTTCCCCGTCCTTCCTCCCCTAAATTTTTCTTAACATTCTTTTGCCATCCTCTCCTCTCCTCATTATTTCTCATACAACCATCCATTACATGCTCCCATGTTTCTTCTACACATTCACATACGAGTACCCTGCATTTTTTTCTCATTCTTCTTCCAATACATTGCTTCTTTTACTTCCATTCCCAGTCTCCATCCAGTTATTCTTATCCATCTCTTTTTCCCCCATCCTCTTTCCAGATATTTATTATTAAACATCATTCGCATATTCCGATCTCTTTCAAATTTTTTTTTTCCCATTCCCAATATTTTTTTCATTTCCCACCACCGCTTCCTTGATCCTTTCCCTAGAATGCGTTCCATATTCACCATTCGTTTGCATGATAAAACCGAGATATTCAAACTCCTTTACTTCCTCTAACTTTTTACCATTTGTCCATTTTCTTTCTCCTCCCCCCTTTCTAAACCTCATCATCTTCGTCTTATCCGTATTAAACCTCAGTTTTTTTCCTATCTTAATATTTTTCTAACCCCATAATTAAACCCACCATTCATCCCTCATTCCCCGCCAACATCACCATATCCGCATAGTGTCCGCGATTGTGTATATTTTTTCTCCCCCCATCCTCACTCCTGCCCATCCTTTTCTCTTCATCTCCTCTTCCAAATCTGGAATTAATACATTTAACAGGAGCGGTAAAGTACAAGTCTGCCTTACACCTCCAGCTAACCGAAAACTACCTCATATTTGTTCTCTCACCCTAACCTTACTTTTTGTCTCTCTAAAGACCTCTTCTTCTATTTTCTTCAAACATTCTTTTGTCCCCTTTTTTCCATAGCTTTATCTATCTCTTTCCTGTCTAATTTGCTGTCATGTTCCCTTTCTCTCTTCTGATCCTTCTATTTATAATATAATTTAACACATAAATATCATCTATCACTACCATACATTCCCTAAATCCTGTCTGATTTGGTGGAATTATCTTTTTTTCTTTACTTTTTTCTTTCACCTTCCTATATTCTTTAATATTCTTTAACCCCTTCCCCTTTTCCTTTTTTTACTATTGGTACCACTATCCCTTCTTTTCGCATTTCTGGACAATCCTCCCCTCTTTATACGCTGTTGCACATTATCCATGATCAATCCTTCAATTCCTTTTCCCCATATATCCAAACTTCAATCAGGACTTCATATACACCTTTCCCTCTTTCAGTGACCCTCCCTCACTATTTCTCCCCTCATAATATCCTCTTCCTCGTCCCTTTCCTTTCCTTCCTTCCCTCCTTCCTTCTTTACCACTCTCCCTAACAATTCCATTCAATATTGTTTCCATTCTAAAATTTCAATTTTCTGATTAACTCTTTTCTTTTTTTCCCTCTCTGTATTTACTACTTTCCATACTTCTTCCTCCGTACTAGACTTTCTGCCTCCTCCTCAAACCTTTCATTCTCTTCCCCTTTTTTACTATCACAGAACTCATTATACTTTTTTTTATATCTTCTGTATTCTTCTGCGCTGCTCTTCTCGATTCTACATTCTCCTAATTCCTTTCTTTTCTACTTGCCTCTTTTCCACCTTCGCTGCCTTCTTTCTTGACTATATCCTCCAATATACTTTTTACTTTTCCTGTCTCCATTTCTGTCTCCTCGATTAAATTTGCCTCTCCCATTTTCGTCATCTCTACTCTCTCAATCTGAATTAGGCAAATCTTACTAATTAAAAGTCATTTCTGAAGAATTTGAATAGTGCGAAGTCGTTTACTATGAATTAGTCAAAAGTTAATAATTCAATTAGTAACAAGGACCAACTAAATGAATTGGTAACTCGTCACTAAGTGAGTTAGTAACACTACAACTAAATGAAATAGTCACTATCTACTAAAGAAATTGGTCAGGCTTTCTCTGGCTACTAATCGAAATAGTGATTCAAAAATAATTTCACAAATGAGATTTGAATTAATTAAATTTTATTAAGACGCTTTAAAAATTTTCAATTAGATTATGAAATATTTTAATAGACATATCAGTCTATAAAGTTGAGTAATTTCTTTATAAACATAAACATGGAGAGTTTAAAAGATAAACATAAACCTTATTAAATTTTGACATTTTCAGATAAGTATGTTGTTAATGTAATGTTTAAAGAAGTTACAGAACTCTTTGGGTTAACGTCTTTCATTCTGTAGACATAACAATCCAAGAAATTATTTGAAAAACGATAGTGATTTCGCGTATTTGACATTGAAAACGTATTGTAGCTTATAAAGTAGATCAAATGCTACGATTGGATTAATTTTGTGCGCCAGATCAATAAGTACTCCATCAGTTACCAGAAAATACGTATTGAGACTCTGGCCTTTGACACACAAAATGTACGTCTGTACAGTTCCTATCGCGTTCTTTCGGAATGCATCGATCTCCGTAGAGATGTTTGAATCTTCCTGAAAAAAATTTATTATTACTTTCTCATAGTATATTTTCATTTATCCTTTTTTAGCGCGGTTTTCTTTAAAAAAAAACCTACCGACAATTTGGGAATTAAATCCTTGTTCGGAATGTCACAAAGTACATATCTCCCATCATCTGCCGATTCTGTCATTGAGTTTGACGATCACTTCCAAACTTTTCTTGATGAAGAAGCACAAGTTTTTGCTTTACGCTTTCCTGTTTTAAAATTTGTAACAGGTAGCAGTTCTGGTAAAATTATTTATGCCCTCAGATTTTCTTAAATTGCCTAGAAGAAAAAAGAGAAAGATAGAATATTCCAATAAGGATATTTACATAAATTATCAGACTAATCGTCTAATTTTATAATGTATTTCTTCATTAAATATTTCAATGAAGTCGTACCATCATTTATAGAAGAAGTAGCCTTGAATATATTATATTGCCTATCTCGACAATAAGCAAGAATCCGTGGAACGTAAACAGTTGTAAAACACCCTGCAAAAAACCTGGCTACTTCGTTGTCGAACATCAATTCAAACTCCTAATGAATCTGAAAAAAATGATAATTTATTCAACTTTTCTGTGAAAATGATTTTTTATGCTTACCCGGCTAGACCCTTTAAACAAAATTGAATTTCACTTTCTGTTTTCCTTCTCACGTTAAAGAAAAATTTTAATTTCAAGTTTCTTTGAATATAATGTCTTCCTTTGAATTTAATCGACTTCGATCCTCTCTTTTGCTCTTGTGTTTCAGCATTATATATAAAACCTCCGATTTTAGATATACTGCATAGCACTGTTCAAAAGAGAAAAAAAAATAAAGTAGGATAAACAGTATAATAAAATTCAAGGAGGTGATATTGTTTTTGGAGAGAATTAAATAAAAGCATGGTTGAAAACAAGGTACAGGTACTACAATATAAAAGACAAAACTGGTCGGATTTATCGAAAAAGATCAAATTGGACTAAACATGATACATACAATACGGCAAGAGAATAATAATACAATAGAAATAAAGATAAATCCATCCCACGTTTTATCGAATTATCAAAATCATAATACAACATTTCTATGTATCAAATTTTTCTTTTATTAACAATAATAGATTGTTCACCAAGCTGATTACTCAGTTTTCAATTCACAAATTAAATTGAAAAAACTCGAGAAAGAAAACGAGGACGCCTTCTCAGCATTTAGGATTGCTGTTTGGTCGACAGCGCAGATGCATGCGGATCAAATAGAAACTGAAGCGGCTTCTGAAAATTTTTTGGCACTAAATTCAAAATATGTTTGAAATTTTCAAATTATGTTTACTTAACGCATAAGTAATACTATCATTCATGCAATATCTTGTATCGTTAATTTATACTTTCATTAAAAAGGTTTATCATTATTGATTTCAGCAAAGAGGTTATATGATTGAGGTTATGTTGGAGGAATATTCATTCTGACCAAATCAATTCGTAAGTCAAACTACTAAAGAGATTAGTAAGTTATCTTTACTAATTCACCTTAGTAAGGGGCGGCTTACTATTTCATTTAGTAGGAAGTGAAGGAATGACTAATTTAGTAGTCAAATATAAGGCTGCTAATTCAATTAGTCAAATTCTTACTAATTTAGATTGAGAGAGTAAATTTCCATAAATTCTTTTATATTCCCTGTACTGACCAATTACCTTTTCATATTCTTATTTTCTTTCCTATTAATTGTTAACGCCCGAATAAAATTATTTTAATATTAAAAATTGGATTTGTGGGTGAAACTTATGTTTCTTTATTCGCATCCCTTCTCGATCCTTGATCAGTGGCCCTGAAAATAAAGTCTTAAATCCGTTCCTGTTTGATTCCTCCAACTCACAGAATGTCTTTTTATGACTTGGAAAACGATAAATATCTGTCTATTTAATACAAGTATCAATTTAAAAAAGAAGTAATGTCGGATAAATCAGGTCAAGATAAACGAGAAAGCCTTCCATTTTTGCAAATTGCGAAGATATGTTGAAGCTTAACGCATCACACACGAGAAAAATGAGAAACTTTTTTTTTACAAAAAAAAAGCACAATTTACTACTGGGTTCAATTAGATTATACACAAATTCTATAAAAATCGGAACAGGGGATAATTCACATTAAAAAAGAAAACTTATAACTGTTTCAGATTTGATACAGGTTTGGATGAAATTTAGTACAATTTATCTTGGTTCAAGTAAAACTGATTTGAGTTTAAGTAAAATTTGATTGAATTTAAGACTCGATTCTGCAATTCTGATAATCAGGTCTTACATTCAGGCCAACTTCCAAAAAGGAATACGACAATTTTGATCAGATTTTAATGAATTTCTTGAAGTTTAAAATTCTTAATATTTTAACCACGGAAAAAATGTGGAAAAGATTTAATAAAGCCTAAATTTCAAATTTTGAAGTTATGCAGTAAAGCTTCACATAAGTTTTTTTCATGTAAAATATATGGTTTTCGCAAAAATTTTACATCTTAAAATTGGTTTAAAAATTCAGTAATATTTGTCTGGAATTAAGCAAAATTTATCTAATTTCAAGTGAAATTCGGCTGAATTTAACACTTTACTTCGCATTTCAGATAATCCGCTCTTAAATTGAAACAAATTTTGCTTAAATCCAGATAAAATTTGCGGAATTCAATCCAAATCAGTTTTATAAGCTGTAAGAATTTTTTCTCTTTTACCTTGTTTAAGGAATCAGACAATTTTGAAAAGATTTTAATGAATTTCTAAAAGTTTAAAATTCTTAACATTTCAAACACGGCAAAAATGTGGAAATGATTTGATAAAGCTTGAATTTCAAATTTTAAAGTTGTGCAGTGACGCGTCACATGAGGGTTTATATGCAAAATATAAGGTTTTCACATAAATGTAAAATCTTAAATTTGGTTTGGATTAAATTCAGTAAAATTTTTCTGGAATTAAGAAAAATTGATCCAATTTTAAGTAAAATTTGGCAGAATTTAATACTCAAATCTGCAATCCAGATAATCAGGTCTGCCTAAATCTGGAGAAAATTTATCGAATTCGGACAATTTTAATAAGATTTTAATAAATTTCTCAAAGCTTCAAATTCTTAAAATTTGAACCACAACAACAGTGTGCGAAAGATTTGAGGGAACGTCAATTAATCACACAAGGATGATTTTTAAAATTTTAGACCCCCTCCCCCTATTTGTAAGAAATCGTAAAATTTTTTGCCCCCCCCCCTTCTGACGTAAGATTTTCTATGTTTACCCAATGCATGAACAATATATCAATTATTTTTACTGTAAACAAGATCTCAAAAGACTTGAAGGAAATTAATAAAATTTGAGTGATTTCCAGTGATTTGAAACAATTTTAACAGATTTCAAGTGTTTTCAAGGCATTTAAAACGACCACTAAGTATTTCAAAGAATTATAAAATTTTTACGGATTTTGAACGAGATTTTCGAAGGTCTTCAGGTATTTCATAGGATTTCACAGATTTGAAGTTATTTTAAAATATTTCAAGAATCTAAAGAAATGCTGTTCAACAGAAAAATCTAATAAATGACATTTGACATAAGGACTATTTTCTAATATATGCGCATGCGAAAACAACCTCTACGGAAAATGCCGCTCACTAGGTTTTTCTGTTGGACAGCAGAGAAATTACTTAGTACAATTTCAAAGAGAAACTTAATTTTCCAAGGGATTTTACAAGACTTTAAGGGACTTCAAGGAGTTTAATCAGATTTCAAGAGATCCTGAAGGATTTCGACGGATATGTAGAGATTTTGACGAATTTTGATGAACTTAGAACTATTTCCGCAGATTACAAAAGATTTTAAGGAATTTCAAGAGATTTTAAGAGATTTAAAGCGATTTTGATGATTTCACGGGATTTTAAAGGATTTTAAGAGATTTCAAAAGATTTTAATGGATTTTAAAATATTTTAAGGGATTTAAAGAGATTTGAAAAGATTCCCATGGATTCAAAAGATTTAAAAGATTTCAAGGGATCTCGTAATACCTAAAGTATATTACGTACCCAACCTTCAAGTACTTTGTTTTGATTTTAGCAAAATGATCTGGTTTTCAGTGAAATCTGTCTGAATTTCAGACTCGATTCTGAAATTTAGGTAATGAAGCCTTAAAGTTAGTCCAATTTTGCTTAAATCTAGACGAATTTTATTGAATTTAATCTAAACGAATCTTAAGGTTCTTATTTTAAGATCTGCATCTGATAAATATATGATTATTGCAAAAGGTGCCAATAATTTTTTATTTAAATGCATTTTTCAATAATCGTCTGCGTATGCTAATGAATACAATTTGCTGGTTCCCAATATTGTCCCTCTTTTTCCTTTCCTCTCTATTTTCTCCTCTAAGTCTGCCAAAAGAACACTAAATAGAAGAGGGCTCAACGGGCACCCTTGCCTGAGTCTCCTTCCTGTCCAGAATCCTTCCGCTTTCTTTTCTCCTATCTTTACCCTTATCTTAGTCCCCACAAATATCTCTTTTATCCTTTTTATCAGGCCTTCATCTACTCCTCTCTCTTTTATGACCTTCCACTGCACCCTCCTGTTCACGGAGTCAAACTCGAATGCTGCTTTAGAATCCACAAACAGCGCAACTAGTTTTCATTTCTTCCGTCCCAAGTTGCTACTGACTAGAGAATTGAGCACGTAAATGTTATCTGTGGTCCCCATCCCTTTCCTACAATTCGTTTGGTACTGCGCAGCTGTAAACCCCATAGGAGTCTACTGTGCATCCAGGAATGCAGCATAATTATACTGCGCTACTGAAAGTACGGCCTTAACTCTACTGCGCAGCCTTAAGTACCATACAATTGTACTGCGCAGAAATCAACCCCTATAGAAGTATGCTGCGCAGCCGAAAGTGCAGCATAATTCTACTGCACATTTGAAAGTATGACATAACTCCACTGCGCAGCCTTAAGTATCGGTCCGGGTATTGCACATCACTGGCTCGGAGCTTATCTTATTGCCTACTTCCATTCTAACCATCAGCTTCCTTATTCTTTCTTCTGCCAAAATATAATCGATTACGGTGCCCCTTGTGAACGTCATTTCCCCTTCTTGATTCCCCTTGATATTGCCGTTACAAGCAAACGACCCCGCCATTCCCAACAAGTCTAGAAGCCACCTGCCTTCCCGATCCGTTTCCCTATGTTTTTAGTTTCTAACGAGGACCTCCATTTCTTCGTTCCAAACCTCTCCCCCTCGTTTTCTGATCCATGCATTCAGCTTCACCCCACCCCCCAACAGCACCCAACACTCCTATTTTTCGTCTGTCTATTTCCTTATCATTCTCCATGATTCATTTTCTCTTCTTTTTCTATACATGCATACAACAGCCACAACCACTTTTCCTACCTTTAATCTTCTCACCATTGTTCCGTCCTTCCTTTCTGAATCATTTTCTTCTTCTTCCTCTACCACCATTTCTTTTCTTATCCCTGACACCATACCACCTATACTTCTTCCTTTTAGATGATCCTTTCTCGCTGCTTGTAACCTCCAGACATATCCTTTCGGTGATATTCTTCTCATGCCTTTCCACTCCTTCTCATCCACCCACGTTTCGCTCATCATTTTCACATCTCACTTTTGCAAATCCCCCCAGAATCGTTTGTCCTTGTTTTTCAACCCCTACAGATTCCAAAATGCTACTTTCACGTCTCTCTTTTTGCATTTCTCTCCTTTCTTCCATGCATTCAAATCATCTTGTCATTTATAAACCCATCATAACATCTGTATTCTCATTACCCTACTCCTTTTCCCTATTATTCAGTGCCCATTTCCTGCCCTCCCACAGGTCTTTTCATCGTCCCAAATCCAGATTTCTTCATTTACCTATATCTTATCTCTCCCAATCCTTACCCTACCACTTTTATTCCTCTCTGCCCATGCCTTCCGCTCGATTAACCACTTTCTTTTCCTCTCCAACCACGTTAGATCTTCTTCGATTCTTTCATTTCTTCCTCTCAACAACTTCTTCTTCTCCACAACTTCGTACCTCTCCTCCTCACTTACTAGTTTCACTAAAAACATACATTATTTCCCTTCCTTCATTCCTCTTAGTCTGTTTTTTCCTTCCACTGTGACATGTGCATCTCTTCCTCTCCCCTTTCACTGTCCACATTCATGCCCTTATTTATTATGTGCTTTTTCCTCTTCGCTTTTTCTTTCCCTTTCATTCTTCTTTCAACCTCCTTCGAAAAACGCGTAACCTCCATCTTGATTTTGTTCTATTTTTAATATCATTTGCGTTAGATCCGCTAGATTCTCGGTAATGAAATTGAGCTGCTAGCTTTGCGCAAGATCGGCTGTCGAGAACAAGATTCGATAAGTCGATAATGTAAAATGGTGGCATTCAAGTAGGCGCAAATTTCGAAAGAGTTCAAATTTATTGCTTAATTATAAAGAAATTAATGCAATAGTTATATAATTGAAATTACATGTCAAGTATTTTTAAATCGAGTTAGGTCAGTTCAAACACTCACGTGCATATTTCGCATTTTTTTTTAAATACACGCGAAAAATTCTCTTTTCATTAATTAGTCTTCATTATTAAAGAAGCTCCACCTTTTATAATAACAAAAATCTACATTCGTACAAAATACAATTAATTAATATCATGTATTCCTATTGGAAATTGTTCACAAAGCCCTGACTGTTTACGTCAAAGAAATTCTTGGAAGAGCCTCACGGTCATCGCAGACCATACTCGAAACCCGACATAAATCCAGAGTTGAGTGTTCTACATATTTTATTGCTTGTTTAACATTTTTTGTTCCCAAGTCATTGTGAGGCTGTCTTTTTACAAAACAAAACTGTCGAATTTGAAAAATGATTTTAAAAATATTTAAAAAGCCATAGAGCTCGTTTATTGACTTAATTTTTTTTAAATTGCAAATCAATTTTTCCAATAAAAAATAGATGAGAATTTGAATATATTTGTCAAAATTAAATAGGTTGGTTCTTTATTTTTGTTTATTTATATTTTTATAAGAGTGGAGTTATGATCATTCAGAAAATCATTTCTTGAATTACGAACTTTGACTATGAATGAATAGACAGCCTTATATTATTATTCGTTGCAACAATAAACGAAAATTATTTTGAAGGATTGTGTGGAAGATTTTTTTAAACTGTATTCCTAAATAATAATGCATAAAATTATCAATTCCAAAAAGAGAATGATATAATAGGAATAAATTGACGTAGAATATTGTCTGTGTGCTGGAAAAGAATAAATAGACTGAGGAAGATATGCGGATATTTATATTGACATAGGGATGAAAAAAGATAGATATGAATAGATTAGGGATAACCTTTAAAGACTGAGTTACATAAAAGGAAATTGAAAAAAGGGGCGACTATATTTAATCTAAAAAATATACGTATAAAATAATAGGCATGAATAAAGAATGATAAACTGGGATAGAAAAGACAGGTTTCACAAAAATAGAGATTAAAAAAAAGAAAAAAAAGATAAAAAAAGATAGACTTAAACAGATAGTGGATAGACTGAGTTGCACAACAGGAGATTTTAAAGAAGACATCAAATTATTTCAACAAAGATAGAGAAAAATATTGATGTGAGTAATATAGAAAAGAGCGACTTGAAAAAAATAGACTACCTTTAATTTGAAGGATATAGAAAAAGATTGACGCGAATGAACAATTATAGACTACTGGAATAAAAAAGAGAAGATTCAGAAATGTGAGTGGAGGATTATATTAAAAAAAAAGCAGAGACGGATAAACATGAATATACGAAGTATAAATGTTCTGGCTTATTGAGAAAGTTATTGAGAAAGATAAAGGGAGAGTTACATTGACAAAGGATAGAAAAAGATAGACATGAATTAGCAAAGGGATAGAAAAAGATAGACATAAATAGACGAGGGCTAGGCTAGTTCACCCAAAAGTGAATTGAAGAAAAAAAACATACAATTATTATTTTGACAAAAAAGTAAAACAAAATTAACTTGCATGACGTGAGAAAGTGGAAATTGGAAAAATAGGCGGCGTAAACATGTTCAAAAAGATATAGAAAAAGATTTGAAATGATGAGCAGTGATAAACTGGGATAGAAAAGAGAATATTTAGAAAGAGGTGAAAGATTTTATATTTTACATATATTTATATCTTTTATAGAGAAATATAGATAATAGACGAGAATAGGCGAGAGATATCATACATAGTCTGGGCTAAATAAACATTAGGAAAGGTAGACGAGAATATTACATTGAAATAGAGACAGAAAAATATTAACGTAGATAGGCTCAGCTAGAATGAGGGAATTGAGAAAGAGAGACAAGGTGGAAATTTCGCTGTTTCTAAGATATCCTGGAAGGTTTTTGGACATTTTTTGGATATTCAAAAGTCCCACGCGAGATATCTCGAAAATTGCAATATCTCATGTAGAATTTTTAAATACCCCTAAAGCGTTCCAAAAGCATACCACGAATATCTAAATTTCTGTCATGATTCGACAACTCGCAGATATCCCTACGATGTCTCCAGGATATCTTGGGATATAAATGCATAAATGGGATACATTGAGATATAAATATAAGTTATTCCAGGATATCATGTTGGTACGAGGAATTATATTCATAGAAAAAAACAAAAATTAAAATGTGTTGCAGATAAATCTTTGAACGGTTAAAAATTAAACTAATTTCGGTCAAAGTTTCACCGCGGCCAGGAGAATAATTTTAACGTCATCTAACTACATCACGCTGGAGTGAGCAAATTGAGGTAGAACGTATAATCGGTAACAAAAAACACAAATAAAACATTGTTCTTGTTTATAGGTCTCCTCTGAAATTGACTGGACTATTGTAAATAGTCTAAAACTTATTTTATACCACTTAGCAAAAAGCAACTGACAGCTGAGAATTGTCATTTTGCTTCAATTTAATGAGCTCAAATGACGGTAGATAGCGCTGCGTTCGTAACTTTCACTATTTTGCGAATAGAAATTGAGGCAAAAGCAGACGAAAGATTAACCAGGCAAATTTAAACTCACGAAATTATTTCTGTTTCATGTAAAGTTAAACCGGCATGGTTAATTTCTATTGCAGCGTATATTTCACCTGGAATCGATGTTAGCTTTATGTTTTGTTTTTTTTTCTGTGTTGATAAACAGGTAGAAAAAGATTTATACGGTCACACGAAGAATAGTCTGTGTTGAAAAAGAAGGGGTAGTGAATAGTTCAGTTCTCATTTTTTTTACCGATTAGCAGACCACAGCAGATATTTTGTCTCTTTACCTATAATTGGGGTTACCCGATGATGCCAAACTTGTTTGCCCACACGGAGAAAACTGCATTGAAGTAAATTCCATAAATATGGTTTTTACAACCACAAAAAATAGTAAAATATGGTGCAGCCACAACTGTGGTTCCTACAACCACATAGCTGTTTCTATAAGAGTCTAGTTATAAGATCTCAACTGTGTGGTTGACGCAACCATACACTGTGGTTGTCACAACCACACAGTGGAAGTTCTCTCTTATAATGTGTAGTTGCTACAACTACGCAGTAAAAGCTATTTCTAATAACATGTGGTTGTCACAACAACACAATAAACATTCTCATCAATAGGATGTATCTGTCACAAGCACACTGTTAAAAATGTTTGTAATTTTACCACACTTTTACCATACTTTTGTATAGTGAATTTACATTCCTGGAATAGTAATCTTAAATTACAACACATGTGTCGTAAAATCTTCAGTAATAATTGTTAGAATTCAATTTACAAATTTTATAATCCATGGATCAAGTAATTTTCATAAACCATTTTTGGACGATACATTTAAATAAAAAATTCCTGTCTTTATTGATTTAATGCGCAAATGTGAGAAACGAAATTTCCGTAAACATCTTCAAGGTTATTTATTATTTCAATTCAGCATTTCAAGGTTAAATTTTGATTTATCCTCGTATTTTCTACTGCGTAATATAGTGTATATGAAGAAAACAAGGATGATACTCAACTGCCTTTTCATACTCAAAAGCTTTTATGTATGCATATTTTCAATATTGGAATAGATTGGATAAGATTGAATTTAAAAGCCAGTTTTTGGCGAATAGGTACTATTCAATTCAATTTATTCTCCATGTATACCCATCTCGGGTTTTTACATATATGTACATACAATTTCCCATTTCGATTATGTGATTATGTGCATATGTGCATAGGCTGCGGCTCGGTTTTGCTGATAATGCTAAGCAAATTTTGTTCGATACTTCACTTCCACAGCTGTTATTTATCCACTCCTCTACCTTTTCCACCCAGCTCTTATCTATCAATTCTTTTTCTACCCTGCAAGTTACTATGTGAACTAAATTCTCCGCATCTTCCTCACATAATCTACAATTTACATCTTTAAAACCCTTGTTTCCCGCCCTCCCCACATTTCCGCACCGTAACCTAGCCTATTGCTCCTTGTCTCTATATTCTATTTTCTTTTCGTCTCAATATTTTTCCCTTCCTAAATTGTTCTTCACATCTCCATAGAATTTGCAATATTTAGATTTTTCTATTCTGCTCCAGTTTCCCTGAATTTCCTCACCCCTCCTGATTAATACTCCTTTTTCTAGATTTTTTCCTACTTCCTCTCTTCTGATCCCTTTACATATCCAATTTAGAGTTTCCTCGTCTCCTACTTCCCTTTAAGTTTCCCTTCATTTCATACCCCAACTAGAAGGATTCTCATTTTGCAGACCTCTTAACTCTTCCTTTAAACAAATCTTCGGAAACCTATTTTCTTTCATGTCCATTATTTCCAAAAGATACTTATTAGCCCTATTTCTTGCTTCAACTTCAATGCTATTCTTTCCCGCTTCCGTTTTCCAGATGTAATCTGGAGTATTCCTATCAAGCCCCATGGCCATCTTTAAAATTTACCTTGTACCATTTTCATTTCCTTCCACCTTTCCCATCCCCATATCTCAACTCCATATAATCCTTCTGATTCA
>JAUMHM010000078.1:16840843-16864707 GCA_032362435.1 Melikaiella ostensackeni
CCAAAAGGCTAAATTTTTGAACCAGAAAGACGTTTTTTAACAAGAGTTGAATTTTCAAGCAAGAAAGATATTTCAGTCAAGAAATTATCACTCGAAATGATAAAAATAGAATTTCTATAATACTGCAGGTATATATATATCGCCAAATACAAGAATCATCATCTTGAAGGCCAGATTTTTTTCTCGGCACGTGCGAATCAACTTGTGAGTAATATAATAAAATTGAAAAAAGTGCAGCGTCTAGTCTTAGTCTATTTCTTTTTATTGCATTTTTTTCAATAGTTCAAAGTTTTCTTTATGCGACGAGATGAAGTCACAGTCTACGCAATATCCAAAAATCTATTCAATCTTCTCTTTACGCGCCCTTGATTATTTTCGTTCTGCACTTTTTCTGCATATTTTCTTTTATTCAATCTCAGTTAGGTTAAATAATTGATATGGTTGTATGAGATACAAGAATGCGGAAATCTGAATTTAATAATGAAAAAGTCTCTCTTAATATTGTAATTATCATTCCTGTTATACAGAGCATAAAGAAAGTCTTTGAAAAAATTTTGTAATATTTCCAAATTGATGTCAGTAACATAGTCAAAAACTTGTTCAAATTTCACAGCTCATTAGGAGACATTTACAGTTATCGAAAATCGACTTTCGAAATTCGATTTTTACGCTACTCCGAAACGTGTCTCGAGCTACAGTAATTATCAGCCTCCGGCAAAGAAAAAACTACTCACTCAAAGATTGCTACATCGCTCTGTAGGTTCAGATTTGTCGACTTCTAAATCGAAATTAGAAAAACTCAGAAGCGATTCTTTAACCTTTTGCCGGAACGAGTCACTCGGAATGTGCCCAGACTGCCCCTTTTTTCCTTTTTTCCCAAGTCCATTTCATCCACCACTGTCAATGATAAGTCCTCCCTCATTTTTCACCTCCTACCCAAATTAAGAAGATGAATACTAGTGCAAAAACGAAAAAGCTAATCTTAAAAAGAAAGCAATCGCTCATGGTTTTAGAAGAGATTTTTTTAAAAGAAGCTCTTTTAGATGGAGAAGATTTCTGAAAGGAAAAGAACATGGCTTTGAAAACAGACTTTTTATTTTTTGTATAAAAAAAGGTATTAAATTACGCTAAAACACAAATGAATCACGGGCGACGGATGAATAGTTGAACACAGCGAACATTATCGAACGCTCTATATGCATATATACATATACATATAACCATCAATCATAATAATAATAATATTAATCGCACAAGCGCACCGTGAATCGTGCACACATACACACACACACACACACACACACACAGAAGATCAGCATTCATAATCACACAAATACGTAAAACATCGCGGACTAGAAAATCCGGACAAATGTTCCATCCGGAACATTCTAGTAGTGTCCGGCAACATCCTTGACTCGCACGATCATCGTTCGTCGATCAATATAAATTAATTATCTACAGCATTCAAACATTCACACATGCTAAATAACAATATGGACTCGGCGCTCACCTAAAATATGTACAGTTAATGAATGAAAAAGGAACTCTACAATTTAAGCGTCTTTCAGCGCTCTCTTCTACTCTCGAAAAATAACACAACAGTATGAAAATGTGATCTCACAGTCATGCCTCTTCGTCTTCGTAACTATATTTCGGACACCAATCCACAAATTCCCATCTCGACAAAGAGTATCCAGTCTTACGAAATAAAATCTTTAGTTCTTTCTAAGTGCTAATTAAAATGTTTGGCTGTATGAGATTTAAAATTTTGTGGATCAGCGACCAGGACCTAGGAATCGGTAACTAAAGGCGAATAAATAGTAAACAACAATTGCGTTATAAATAAATACATGAAATGGCGGCGGGTTGAAAATATGAGCGGGGCTACGATCCGAGGCTCCAATTTGTACTTTTATTCCGCATTCGAGGAGGTCTTTCTTGGGTCATCTTCGTCAGTCGCCAACATCTTTGCTACTTTCCTAGTTATCAGGACCTACATCCCGGAAATCCTTATAAACAAGTATCACCAGTTTTTAGCTGCCAACACGAGAATCCAAGTTCGTTAAAGCTGACTCTTCTCACTTCCAAAATGGCACTCTCTTTCTCGAACAACTCACTTTCCGAAAATCTTGTGCTCATCCTGCCCTCCTCTTTAAAAAGCGATAGGAACGACAACCGTGCTCTTCAGTAAAGCAATAGTCTGTCAATGACTACCCACGTTTCTGAGTGGTCCAATCGTTGTGCCATCTCCAGCCAAACCCGCCGCGCAGTCTTCATTAAGAGTTCTCTTCAGCAGGCAAACTTCGAAGGGATCCGGCGTCACGGTGATGCCAACATTCCCCCTGAGACTTGGTAACGAGGCTCCTTCTGGTAGCCGAATGTCAAAGGTGTGGAGGAGAGAGCTGAAGAAGAGGAATAGCTCCATCCTTGCTAAGACGTCGCCCAGACACATACGCCTTCCAACTCCGAAGGGCATGAAGTACTCTGGTTTGCATACCTTTCCTTCCGCAGACAGGAAACGTTCTGGCCGGAAGTTGGCTGGTTCTTGCCACAACTCCGGGTCCATGTGCACCGCATGGAGAAGCGGAACCACGTGCGCACCCGTTGGTATCGTGAAGCCGTTCAAGGTCACGTCTCTGTAAACATAAAAGAGAAAAACAAGGTTAGACTTCTGAGAAATGGACATCAGCTTCTTGGGAAAGTTACTCTAAGAAGACTTCCAAGTAGCTACTTGGAAGATCGCAGATAAACCTGGTCTCGTATTTACACACCGATCACGAACCAAAATTGGACGCACGCCTATAGACAACAACTGGATTCACGCTTTTTTGGTGCGCATCTTATCTTCAAATCGTGACAGTTTGGAAATAACTGCTGTGAAGTTACGTGCTCGAATTGCGATAAGACGATGCCGATCTAGAATGGAGGAAAAAATTGCGTCTAATATATATTCGAGAGGTGGAGTTTGGCACCCACGATTAGGTCGAGTTGACAGAGCGACTTTTTTCCCGCGCACGTGCTACCGTCACGCTCTTTCTCGCACGATTCCACGGCGAAAAGAAGAGGTGAAAACCGCTTTGCAAGGCACGCAGTTTCTAATGGACCCGATTCTCTCTACATATACACGTATTCTGCTAACGCTGATCGACGAATAGCGCGTGTGTACCAGTTTGAAGTAAAACGTTTCTTTGTTACGAGGGGAAGGAGGTGTCATCGACCTCGAAATCGAAGGTGAGCTCGGCCCGAAAAGCGGCGGTGCCAACATTGCTTTCACTTTTGCTGGCCGAATACCGTTGACCGTTCACACGAGACCTGATCATTACGATCCTACTCAACTGCAGACGAAAATGCAAGAGAATTTCAATTTGATCCGATTTAGCTATAAAAAAGGGATAACTCACCGAGTAGCGGCGTGAGTTGTTCCCATGGGAACGATGCTGGACCTCCTCAAAATTTCAAGGATTGTGGCTTCTGTTAGTGGAAGGTAGGGAAGGTCTTCGAGGGTTGGCATTCTCGACCTTCCAACGACCTGGTCCAGCTCCTCCTGTACTGCAAGTGCTGCCTCTGGGTGGTGCAACATCAGAACCACAGCCCACTCTAAAGTTGTCTTGACCGTCTCCATACCAGCTGTGAAGAGATCTCCCAAGATCTGTTGCAACTGGCGATCTGCGTGGGAAAAAGATCGGTCATTCATTACCCAATTCGAAACACCTGACAAGAAATTGAAAAATTAAAAGTCCAAAGGTGGTAACGAGACTTCTCTTGACTTTTAAATAGATTTGCATTCACATTATAAGAAAAAAACAACAGTTTAAAAACACGCTTATGGAAGGGAAGGTCAAATAGTGCAATTAAACATTTCCTACTTGAATTAATTAGTTGAGAATAAATCAAGAATAAACTAGAATTAATCAATTAGCGATAATCGATAAGAATAATTTGCTTCCTGAGATTGTATTCTAAACACATTTCCAATGTCATAAATCACCCGTGGCAGTAAACACACCCACTGAAAAGGTGACAACATCGTTTTCTGACATCACCTCACCACCTTATTTTCAAGTTTCCCTCACGATGAAAATTGTACAATGTAGATCGTCAGAAAAAAACATACCTTGATTTTTGCCTTGGAAGAGTTCACGTCCTTCAGATTTCGCTTTCTCAATCTCCAAAAGATAGGCGTCGACAAGATCTCTGATATTCCCAGCGTCGAAGGTTTTTCGGTGTTGCTCGACATTGTCCTGGAAGAAGTTGGCCATTTCACCTCGATTTTGGTCGAGTTTGCTCATGATGTACTTCAAACCGGGTAGATATTTCAGCACGGGGATAAAATTGACGTAGAAGATACTTCCAAAAAGCCTGAATCCTTCTTCAGTCAGAGACATAAACTTTTTGTATCTTGAATCTCCATGGTGGAAACGAACCCCCATTGTAATCGAACAGATAACATTGCTGATGGCCATGCTCAGGGAGTATGACATATTTGTGGGCGCGCCACTTTTCAATGTCAACCCTCTGATGAAAGAGTCCACCTCTTGCTACAACAAGGAAATGCGCATTTGTAAAAAAACCTACCGCAAATCGGATTGATAATTTGATACCAAGTGAATGAATTTTGAAATCTCATGACGGTTAATCTTCATGAGGGATCGATAAGTGTCTTTAATTAAGATTTCGAGAGTGTGGTCAATGATTGGAATATTAAAATCGAGAAAGAGATTTCTGGTTAGGTTTGAAAGAAATGTAATAGATCGTTAGAGATTACCTACCATGATTTTGGACTCCATGATTTTCTTCCCTGCACCCAAATAGGTCATTCCCATACTTCGAAGTTTTTCATGGAGGAATTTTCTTTGGTCCTTCCATAAGGCACCTTCAGTATTTATAATTCCTGTAACAATCAGGATACTTAAATTAGGGGAAGGGTTATTCAGGAATAATCATTTGGAAAAGCTGATAGTTCGGTTTTGATTAAACTTCCGAAAAAGAACACGTATTATCCATCTATAAGAAATTATATGAAACTCTTCCTATTTGTATTTCCGTAAAAACCTTTCCTTTTCCCTTATCTTCTGAATTTTTGAACTCCTTCCTCTCTATCCAAATTATCCCCCTAACGTCTATTTACACTTAACTGAAGAAGAAGAGGGAAGACACGCGACAGTTTAACCTCCCGACCTGATTATCAGTTCGCGCGCCCGATACTAATAAATATAGTTTAGTCTGACTTACCGTATCCACCGAGGATGTTGTTGAACTCAGTGTGCGGTCTGCCGGTGAACTCCTCTCGTCGGAAAGTCTCTCTTATTGCACGATAATCGCTGAGGACGACAACTAGATGTGTTCCAAGTTTGGCGCTGAACATGGAGCCATACTTCTTGGCCAATTCGGCATAGTGAAGGTGGACTGCCTTTCCCTTAAGAAAGGGGAGGTATCCAAGAATTGGTACCCCCCAAGGTCCTGGGGGCAGGGATCGTACCTGCTTCACCCACTGAAAAATTCGCACAACCGCTAACACACTGAGGAATACCAGGAGGGTGGAAAGCGCATCAGTCCTAATGCCGCCAGCCTGTGATAGCCATTGGAGCGCGCACCTCGCGAACATTTTGAACCCGGTTATTTTTCAAACAAGTCCCAACCGATCCAGCTTAATAGTCTCTTCTTAAACTCGCGAGAAATATTTGTGAACTTATTTCTCGTGATTTCTTCAATAATGTTTATTGGTATTTATGTCGTATGGTTCACTGCGTAGCGCGCCGGTAATATCCAAGTGGCGCGACGCGATTGAAATGAGGTTCGCGTTCTGTCACAACTCGCCAAAATTCTCCTCCACTGCCGCGTGTGCGAGCCACGAGAGAATGGAGTGTACACTAACATACACCTTCTTGTCCTTGCCTGTCTTATATAGTGACTCATCAGCCTCTGACCCACGGCGAGTCCGTGGGGTGGGGTTTGGTGGTGGCGCTCGTTCACGATCAGTATCGCGGGGGTAGGAGAGTTTAGCGCGTGGGGTGCGAGGGCGGGCCCAGCGGCCACCGTCTCGTTGGCCGAGGTCCATGTGATTTGGTCCCGGTTCTGATCAAGTCAGATCAAGTGGGGGACTCTCCTGCCGAGTGGGGCTGCCGTGCTGATCATCAGCTAGCCACTGTCGCAGAGGCCCCATTGGACCTCTGACGGTCTCAGGTGGTGGTATGCCGTCATTCTTCCCTCGCTCAGTTTTGCCTCCTCATTTACCACTCTACGTTCGGCACGTGGACTTACATCTCACCACGTGGCTACCATTTCGTGCAATGTGTTTTCTTGTGTGCAGATTTATCATGTCAGATGACTTTTTATTTGCAAGTTCAGTGTGGTGGTTGGCATTTTGACAAGTTGGGTACCAAATTTGGAGAAAGTACAGGTTCCCAAGAATTTGATGACAAAAAAATTCATGGGAGAGAGTTTAGGGAAATATGTATTGTTTGTCATGACACTGTTGAGCAAGGTAAGCAAAATTAGTTTATTTGTAAAGAGTGGTTGACAAGTTTCATGCGAATTGTTCAACAGTGTCATACAACGTTTATTTACGTAAGAGGATGTAGTAACTTTGAGTGTCTTATTACTGATTCATTCAGATTGTGACCACCACACGACGTCCAAATTTTATTTTATTTCATAAACAAAATTTAGTTTCGTTCAACTTTTGACTTTAACTTTTCAAAACACTTGCTCATTTTTTAAGGCAATGCTATAAACACATTTCACTTTTTTTACAGAAATTAGGTTTTTATTTCCAGCATATGATTATTTTTCAGCTGCTGATGTACGAATAATTGAATAAAACTTCAATTACGATAATTAAAGCGTGCTCTACAAGAGTGCATTATATGCAACTTGCCATAAGGATCATTTTATACCTATATTCACACATCATGATCTATATCATCTAATATTGACATCTATCATGATCTCATCCTCAAAATCAAATAATGTAAATTCTCCTCACTTTACGGTTGCTTAACTTTCCAGTTACGAATCAGCAGTGTATTTGATTGAACAGTAAACAGAGTGTTTGTAGAGTCGACCAAGGACCGAACATCAGCAGAACGGAAACAAAGTCTATGGCTTAATGTCTCTGTTTCGTAAATTTGAAAAAAAAATTTTGACCACGAACTCAAAGAAAGTCATCTTATGCAACTGAAAGTGCACAAAAAGCCTTTGAACGAAAAAAGTATTCATTGTCTCTAATGAGCCTATCACGCTAATTTTTGGAAACATTCTTTTCTCGTTTAAGAGCTTTTTGTGCATTTTCAGTTGCATAAGATGACTTTCTTTGAGTTTATGTCTTAAAAAAAAAAGAGTATTATTCTAGATATATGTAAAAGGTTATCTGAACTGTAGTAGTTGAATCAAAATCAAATGAGTATTTTGTACCAGATTACCAAAAAGTAATTATGTTTTCACACATAATTGACTAGATGTTTGCCTTTTTTCCATTCTTTTCCTGAGTTCAAAGCAAATAATGTTATCATTAATTCATTCTTAACGAAAGACTGGAATGTAAATTTCGATGAATGAAGATTTTTTTCAGCAAATGAGACGTTATGTGAGACCATTTCTCATCGCACCATTCATTCATAAATTACTTTTGCTTAGCAAAGACCTCTGCAGGTGCACTTGTTCCCACTATGAAGAGTAGGTTACCGACCTACGTTCGATCTCTCGATCCATATCTATATGAATTGTATTGAAGGGAGCAATTTGCTGTACTTTCCAACATCTGCACATTTTCTACTGCCATTTTCCCTCGCACATAAATAACAGCAAGGACGACTTTCCAAGAACTGGAAACCGACTTCAGCTCCGATATGTTCTAATCAAATAGAAAGAAGCATAGTTTGAAGATGGAAAATATTTCCTTCTCATTTTTAATTTATTAAAGAGACGTTCTTCCTATATCTCTAGGATTTTACATAATAAAAAGGTGTATGAAAATTCTGCATGTATCACCAAGAATGTGGTGTCACATTTTACCACATGACATCAGAAAACTAAATTCCCCTTTGGGGCCGTTCGAAAATCACGTCACACTGTCTGGGTGGGGGGTGTTAACAGGTTTTACGACGGAGGGGGGAGGAGTTCACGTAGAATGGGACATCACACATGGAAAATATAAGTGTGAATAACAATTTTTTGAAATGCTTGAGGAAATTAAAATTAGTGATTTCACATTACAAGTAAAGATCTAAATAGATTTCACACTCTTTCTCCTATTATACCTTCTTTGCCACTTTTTAAAAAGAACTCCTCTTTTTCCCCTCGTTTTTAAGAAATTTCCCTTTTCTCCCGTTTATTCGCTTAGATGTGAAATTCAACTACCTGGTTGAAAGATGACCTACTTTGTTAAAAATTTTACTATTTGGTTAATGATTGAACCATCTTATTGAAAATTTATGTATTTTCTTGTAAATTTGTCCTTTTTGATAGCAAATTAAGGTTTTTAATTGAAGATTCAACTACTTGGTTTGAAGTTGAATTACTTTGTTAAGAATTCATTTTATTGGATGAAGGCCCATCTCTTTGGCAAAAAATTTAACTATTTTGTTGAAAATTCGTTTTTTTTGGTTGAAAATCTATTTTTCAACTGCAAATTTAACTTTTCCATTTTTGCTTGAAAACTGATCGTTTTTAGTTTAAAATTAAACCATTTGATTGAAAATCAAACTTTTTTATAAGAACTTCCTGTTTTTGACTTAAGAATTCAACTGTTTCGTTGAAAAATCGTCTTTTTGGATTGAAAATTTTATTATTTTCATAGTGAATTGAACTGTTTGGTTAAAAATGAACTTTTTGGTGGAAAATTCATATTCTCGGGTTTGATATTTAACTTTTTTCTAGAAAATTTGCATTTTTTGTTTGAAAATTCAACAATTAGGTTGATATTTTTTCTCTCTCTTGACTGAAAAATCTTTTCTTGTTAAAAATTCCACTCTTTTGCAGAAAATTCGACATTTTAGTACAAAATTATTCTTTTTAGTCGAAGATTTAACTGTTTTGTTGAAAATTTGTCTTTTGTGGTTGAATTCAACCATTTTTTATTCAAAATTAAAATCTTTTTTGGTTGAAATATCAACTATTACATTTTTCGTTGAGAATTTATCGTTTTGGTTAAATTCGATTGTTTTTGATTTAAAATTAAAATCTTTCTTTGGTTTAAATATCAAGAATTATATTTTTCATTGAGAATTAATCTTTTTTGATTGAAAATTCAACTACTTGGTTGAAAATTTAATTATTTTGTCAAAGATTAACTAATTTGTTGGAAATTTGATTATTTTTTGAAAATGTAATTATTTTGTTGAACATTCGTCTTTTTTGAGAAAAAATTAGTTCTTTTGGATTAAAAATTCAATTTTCTTAGAAAAAAATCGTCTTTTTGACACGAAAATTCAACCATTTGGTTAAAAATTCATCTTTGTATGTTGAAGATTCCACTATTTAGTTGAAAACTCATCTTTCTTGACTGTAAATTCATATTTTCGGGTTTGAAAATTCAAAGATTTTCTTGAAAATTTAACTATTTTGTTGAAAATTCGTCTTTTTGGATTAAAATTCATCTTTTGTAGATTGAAAAATTTTCTTTGTAGGTTGAAAATTTAACTATTCAGTTAAAAATTAAAGTATTGTATTGCGAATTTGTCCCTTTTGCTCGAAAATTTAACTAGTTGGTTGTCAATGCAACTGTTTGGTTGATAATTAATTTTTTTGAAAATTCAACTATTTGGTTGGAAACTCATCTTCCTCGGTTGAAAATTCAGAATTTCGGGATTAAAAATTCAAATTTTTTTTTTGAAATTTCATTGACAACTCGTCTCTTTTGGTTGAATTCAACTGTTTTTGATTTAAAATTAAAATCTTTTTCTGGTTCAAATATCAACTATTACATTCCTCGTTGACAATTCATCTATTTGGTTCAATTCGTCTGTATTTGATTTAAAATTAGAATTTTTTCTTGGTTAAAATATCAAAAATTATATTTTCCGTTGAGAATTAATCTCTTTCGATAAAAAAGTCAACTACTTGGTTGAAAGTTGAACTTCTTTGTTAAACATCCTTCTTTCTAAATTCAACTATTTTTTTAAATATTTAATTATTTTTTTATTTTTAATTATTTTTTTATTTTTAATTATTTTTTTAATAATTTAACTTTTTTGTTAAACATTTGTCCTTTTGTATTGAAAATTCAACTGCCTTGTAAAAAATTCGTCTTCTTGGCTTTAAAATCGAACTATTCGATTAATATTCAACTATTTTTAGTTAAAGTTCGATCTGTTTTGTTTGAAAATTCGACATTTCGTTGAAAATTCATTTTTCTTGGTTGAAAATTCATATTTTCTGGTTTAAAAGTCAACTCTCTTCCAAAATATTCGACTTTTTAGCTTGAAAACTTAACTCTCTCTTTGAAAATTCATCTCTTCTGGTAGAATCTTAATCTTTTTTAAATGAAAATGTAATATATTTCGACTCAAACTCTCAACTGTTTCATATTGAACTCAGTAAGGTACCTCTACATTAATTTTATTAAAAAGAATTCATTCCCCTATTATGTCCCCATTTTCATCAAAAATCACCCTATTTCTCCTGTTTTGGGAGCATTTTGGACTGTGATGTCTGTTAAAATATTATGTTTGTATGTGTTTGCATTTCTTTGTATTTGTGACGTCACCCTGGGGTTTGAGGCTTTGAGTGATAATCTATGACGAAGAAGGGTAGGAGTGGAAAATGTGTTCAAAATAGCGTGATGTAGTTTTGGGACGGCCTCTTCCCGAGTAAAAATGCTTCGACTTGATTTCGACTCGATTTAGTCTTGAGTTTGACTTCAGGACGGTGATGCCTGATTGCTTCTCAAAAATGAGTCACGACATCAGATAAAAGTCTCACTTTTATGGTCTCAACCAGGTAGGCGTAAACTTATCTCAAGACGAACCTTTCTGGACTCAGAAATGAGATAGTTAACAGATGCAAAGGATTAAATTTGATGAGAAAAAAATTGTCCAATTTTTAAATTAGCTGCTTTAAAGTTAACAATTTAGAATCTGTGGATCTTAACGACTATAGCCGTGAAAAATTCGCTTTAAAAATATTAAAATTTTAATTTTCTATAAGGATCTCCTAAACCGTAAGAAATACGCAAAACGGACAACAATTTCGGTATTCCCGTGAAACAAGTATGATACAAATGAGAATCCGTGAATGAATTGATTCAATACATATGTTGTATAAAAATATACAAAATTGTTTAACCATAAACAAGGATTAGCTCTTTTGGCAGTCAGGATAACCCTTTTCGTCAGGGCAAGTATACCTGCCCTGGTCAATAGGGCTATAGGCAACCTTTTTACTGTCTCGTGACATAAAAATTCGACTCAAGACATGAGCATTTGTCTTCAAGTTGTAGACGTTCTACTCAATATATGGTATGTCTTCAAGACGTAGAAACTTGTCTCAAGACATGAAACAAAGTCTTGCTCCGTATAACAAATAAACATCAAAAGATGTCTTCACTTCGTCTCCAGTACGTCTTGATTGGGGGCTTCCTGAAGATCAATCATATCATTCAGAAGCCATTGACACTTATCATTACTGATAATTCCTCACGAGTGATTCAAAAGTGTTTGATACATAAAGTTGTATTCGAGAAAGAAATTATCCGTCAATCATAAGATTAGAATTGATTACAAATACCATTTTATCACTATTTTTAATTTAAATATTTTTCGAGATAATATCAGAATTAAAAATATTACACACTGCTGGATCTATTATATAAAACAATTTAAATATTCCCGATGGTCTAGCCATGTGGAATTCATATAAAATGCAAATTTAGTAGACTCGTGTTGCTCTAGAGACAACGACCGGTTAATAAGTTTCATTTATAGAAATCAAGTCTTCCTGTGAGAAGTTATAACTAAAAAGATAATCATTTAATTTTGTCTGTAGGTAAACAATAAAAAGATATTAGATTCGCACATTTAAATATGAAAATTGAGTAAGAAATAATGAAAGATAATTTTTTTACGTTGTTGAATACATGTGTGTTGAAATTTCCATACAGGACAGCTTAAAATGCTCAAATATTCGAGATTGTATACTAGCTCTTACAAAATATTGAAAGAACATTATAAGCTTAATTTATCGTTCCCAATTACATCGATTGGTCGTTTACGTCTTCTTTCTACTAATTTATTGACCGCAAGTGCTTGTCGCGCGCGTGGCAAATTGTAATAAAAATGCTTCGACGAGTTTCGTCGAAATTTCAGATATCGTAAGAAGCTAAAATTCTCACTAGTATTTGTTCAATTAATGTGGTGATAGTGATTCAGAAAATTATATGGAACATACTTGAAACACGTGATGAGAGACCCTTTCTTTTTTAATCTTTATTGAATTTGTATTATTATTTTTAAAAAAGAGACTTTAGGAAATTTGCTAAAAAAAATTATCTATGGAAATTCAGAATAAGACAAGTAGTTATTCATATAGCAGGCTCCGAAGTGCTCTGTAAAACAAAAAAAAGTATCAAAAAAATATCTTTCCGAAGAAAAAAGTATCCTCAAAAATAAATAAAAAGTTTTAATAAATTAGCCTTTTCAAATCAGTGAAAAATTAGTATTTTTAATGAAAAAGTAGTGTAAAGAATACATTCATCTAAAAAAAGAACATATTTAAAAGAATTTTTTCATACATTTCTGTGTTCCTGTATTTCCAACAAACGAGTTTAATTTTCTACCAAAATGGATGAATATTCAACCCGCAAAGACAAAAGAAGAAATTCAACTAAGCTGCTGAATCTTCAAAAAAAAAAAAAATTAGTTGTTAACTGTTGAAAATTCTAGAAAAAAACCGCGACCCGTTTTTGAAAGGATCAGCTATTTCAAAAACATTTTCTTATGGATTGAAATGTTTATTTAATAAATTCTCATGTAAAATTATGTAAGTATAACACTTCTCTACCAGAAAAGATGAATTTTCAACAAAATACATGAATTTCTAACTAAAAAAAAAAAATTTCAACCAAAGAGACGAAGTTTCATCTGAAATGGTGAATCTTCAAACAAGAAAATTAATTTTCACGAAGGAGTATAGTTGAATTTTCAACCAAAACAGATTAATTTTCAACAAAACAGTTGAACTTGCAACCAAAAAGATGAATTTTCAACCAAAAAGGATGACTTTTTAACAAAGCTGTCAAATCTTCAACAAAATAATTTAATTCTCGAGCAGAGATTGGCAGATTGCAACTCATGTATGAAAAAATGACCGAAGGACGAGGCCAAATATAACAATTTTTTCCTACAAGTAAAATTCGAGCAAAACTTGATACTAGTTTGCTTGGAAGACTGGGAATTAGAAGATACTCGCAACATTATTGCGAAAGATATGATTTTTTTGTCAAGAAAGTAAATAAGTTCTACCAAATTGTTAAAGTTTCATGCCAAAACGACGAATTTTCCATAAAGTATTTGAATTTTCAACAAAAAAGTTAGTTTCCAATCAAATAGTTCAATTTCCCACCAAAATAGTTGAATTCTCAACAAAACAGTTGAACTTGCAACGAAAAAGATGAATTTTTAATAAAAAAGGATGACTTTCAGAAAAAATTGTCATATTTTCAACAAAAAAATTAAATTCTCAAGCAAAGAATGGCAGATTGCACCTTTTTTTAAAAAAAATTATCGATTGTGGAGACCAAATATAAGATTTTTTTTCTACAAGTAAAAATCGAGCAAAACTGTGAAATAAACGTCACATTGATACAAGTTTGCTTGGAAGATTGGAAACTAGAAGATATTCTCAAAATTATTGCGAAAGATAGGATTTTCTATTCAAGGAAGAAAAATAATTTCTAACAAATTGTTCAAGTTCCAAGACAAAAAGACGAATTTTTTATAAAGTATTTGAATTTCCAACAAAAAAGTTAGTTTCGAAACAAATAATTTAATTTTCTAACAAAATAGTTGAACTTGCAACGAAAAAGATTAATTTTCAATCAAAAAGGATGACGTTTAAACAAAATTGTCCAACTTTCAACAAAATAATTAAATTCTGAACCAAAGAATGGCAAATTGCAACTTATAAACAAAAATTACCGAAGGTCGAGACCAAATATAAGATTTTTTTTCTACAAGTTAAAATCGAGTGAAACTGTGAGATAGACGTCACCTTGATACGAGTTTGCTTGGAAGATTGGAAATTAAAAGATATTCGCAACATTATTGCGAAAGATATAATTTTTCAGTCAAGAAAGAAAAATGATTTCTACCAAATTTTAAAGTTTCGAGCCAAAGAGACGAATTTTCTATGCAATATTTGAATTTTCAACAAAACAGTTGAACTTTCAACCAAAAAGACGAATTTTCAACCAAGAAGGATGACTTTTTAACGAAATTTTCAAATTTTCAACAAAATAATTATATTCTCAAGTAAAAAATGGCAAATTGCAACTTATTTCAAAAAAATTTTCGAATGTCGAGTCCAAATATAAAAATTTTTTTCGAGAAGTAAAAATCGAGCAAAACTGTGTGATAGACGTCACCTTGGTACGAGTTTGCTTGGAAGATTGGCAATCAGAAGATACTCGCAACATTATTGTAAAAGATATGATCGGAAAAATTTTAAAAAGTTCAGTTACAAAAATATTTTTTAAATATGAGTATCATATATTATTGATCTTAATTTTCAATATTGTTTTTCTTTTAGCATAGTTGTCACTTTATAGATTGCATGAAAGCACATTTTGAGGATCGGACAGTTCAAATGAAGGAAAATTTGTTCTTTGATAAAAATTTATTACATTTTGGACTTTGCATTGACTTATTTTTCTCTTAATTGCGGAATAGGAAGAAAAAACATTCGCCAGACACCCCATCTAAAATATCTGTTAAATGATACACTAGATTTGACGCGGCCTTTCGCGGTATCTTTTATCCCTGCTCTTCGATCTTAACCTTGCTGTCCATGAAAAACATTTCAGCGAAATTTCTTTTGTGTGATTTGCTCCCCAGTCAATAATTTATTCAATAATAATGTTTTCAATTATTGTTAGGGGATTCTTAATTTTATTTTTATAGAAGTTTCCGTCTTTGATAACCCCAAGTTCGCCAAGAATCATTAAGTACCAATGAATTCTCGTTAAAACAAAAAATGATCTTTAGTGGACTTTCCTAAATAAAAAATTAAGTTCTGATACGAAACTTTACACAGAATGTTTGCAATGTAATGTGTTTTAATTTTTAATTGAATTAAATCATACTTATTCTTTATGAAACATTATATGTTATGAAATTGTAGAGGTAGAGAAAAGAGGTGATTTTAGAATCGGAGGTCTGCTATCAGAGGTCATATCAAATTACACCAAACATTATTTCTTATGAAGTATTTTTACATTTATTTTGTCACGAAAATGCAGGTCTGCTATTTTAAATTGTTTCCTGCGTTTTGGGTTTGTGCGACTTTAATGGCTTTTGTATATAAGTGTATTATTCTAAAATACTCTGACAAATAAAATCGCTTGTTCCAAGGCCTCTCGGTTATTTGCTATAAACTTAAATCTCAGGAAATTTCAACTGTCAAAATATAGTAATTAACATTACAATTCAATGTCTACCTTTATCAATTAGGTCAGAAGGTCACAATGAATCTTTATTTACGCGCATACAACCATATTATTATTGTTATTATTTATTATTTACATTATTATTATTTTCCTTAAGTCATCATCAAACTGATCGAAAATCAACGTAGTTGATACACGCAAATCAGTGTGCGCCAATTTTCTGTAGAAGCGCCAATCTTTTTCACTGAATTCGTTCAGGTCATTCGCACGTTAGCAACTCTTTTGCTATCTTTGCTACATAATTATTGCATGGTTACTGCATTTGTGGATTTTGAACCGGGAAACTTTTTAATTATTTAGTATTGGTTGATTAGCAATAACTGCAATTGTATGCGTAAAAATGAACAAAATATTTTCTTCACTTTTAAATATAACTATTAGTGTTAAGGGATAATTTAGAAATTACGTAAGACGATTTGGGGGTGGGGAGTGAATCTTACTGTTTCTTGTGAGGGTGGAGGGGGATTTAAAGATCTTACGCAAGAAAAATTTTTACTAAAAAAAAGAATAAATTCAAAGATATTAAAACTTAAAGAAAATTCCATCAGTCATCAAAGTATTGCATGTTCAACAGAAAAAATGAATTTTTAACCATATAGTTGATTTTTCAACCAAACAATTGAATTTTCCACCAAAGAGATTAATTTCTCTCAACGAAAAATGTAATAGTTGATATTTGAACCCGAAAAGACTTTAATTTAAAATTAAAAATAGACGAATTCAACTAAAAAGGCAAATTTCCAACAGAATAGTTGAATCCTCAGCAAAAAAAATTAATTTTCAACCAAGAAGTTGCACTTTTTAACAAAAAAAAAAGAGGAAATTTCTACCAAAACAGATGAACTTGCAAACCAAAAAGATAAATTTTCAACCAAAAATGGAACAGCTGGATTTTCAGTTGAGAAAAATAACTTTCGACCAAAAAAAAAAACGAATATTCAAAAAAATAGAAAAAAATTCAACCAAGAAGATGAATTTTCTTCTAAGAAGATTAATTTTATAGCGAAGAAAGGCTAATTTTTAACAAAGAAGTTTAATTTTTAACTAAAATGATGCACTTTCAAACAAAAAGATAATTTTTGAACCAAGAAAATTGATTTACTACCAAAAAAATATGAATTTCCAATAAAATCTATGAGTTTTTATCTAAAAAACATAGATTTTCAACCAAAAATGGAATTATTCAACCAAGAAACAAAACGAATATTGAGCAAAGTAGTTCAATTTTATTCCAAAGAAACGAATTTTCAACAAAAAAGATGAATTTCTAACCAAGAATATTAATTTTCCAAAAAAAAGATAAGAATTTTCAACCACAAAAGATGAATTCTCAACTCAAAATATAATAGTAGATTTTTTAGCAAAAATTAATTTGCTTTCAAACAAAAGTTGTTGGATTTTCTTACTAGGTTCCATTCATTCAGTTCGTATAGTTAAAGTTTCTGCCAAAAGAGATGATTTAAAACAAAAGACGAATTTTCATTCAAGAAAGATTTTTCAGTGAGAAGGGGAAAAAAATGCAACCAAATTAGTAAATTTTCAACTCAGAAAGAATTTCCAACAAAGCAGTTGAATTTTCCATCAAAGGCGATGACTTTTCAACCCTCCGAGAACACACCTATTTTTTCGATCACGCAGAACACTCTGAGTCAATCTGACCCAATACTTTTTTTGATCGTGTACCATTCCGCAATGACTGGATCAATTGTCTTAAAAAAATTCTAAGGTAGGCTTAAGAGTCGATGGAAATAATTTATGCCAAATTAAACTATTGCTGATGTCTTTAACAAGGTTAAAAAAATTCACGAAAATTTTTTTCCTTTTTTTAAATTGAATTTTACGAAAAAAATTGTAACTTTTTTAATTTTCAATATTTCAAGCTAAAAATTCATATAGAAACTCTTAAAGTATGCTAGAATAAAATTTCTTTGAATATTTCTCAATCAAAAATTTTTTGTGGGTCAAATTGGCCCAGTATGTTCTCCGAGGCATAAAGGATTCTTGTAGTAAAGCCGCTGTTCAGTGGCCAGATGTAAGATCGTCAAAACTAAAATATTTCTTCTTTTAATTTCCAAATTGGTAAATCGAAATTTAAAAAATCAGAATCTACGGCTTTTTACAATTACAAATAACTAAAATTTGCATTGAAAAAATAAAAATATATATTTTGTAAGTATCCCGTAAACTGTACGTAATACGTAGAAACAGCATTTTCAGATTTACCATCCGAGGAATACTTTACATGAATATATAGGTTATCACATATAAATATATGCATGTAAACAAATAAATAATAATTTTTAAAGTGTTAAAAGGGATTAGTTTTATGAAAGTTTTATGATAGCGAGACCCGTCGTACTTCGGTATCTTCAAGGTTCGACTGCCATAAATTAAGTTGTAAAAAGGGACCCAAATCTCTCAAGCTATTTCTAGAGACGAAATCGTTCAAATCGAGCGTGCAAATAGCCTGAAACAGGCCCGACTTTTTCGCTGGAGAATAATCTAAGATTTTCTTTCGGTAGGGTAAAATAAATTATTTAAAATTTGTTGGTTATAACCAACAAATTTTAACTAATTTATTTTTTCATCTCTCGCTATAACGTTATATCTTTTAAAATAAAGAAAACATTTTTTTCAATATATGAAGTATAAATGCTACTGGTAAATTTTTTACTTTATAAGTCGAAAGTCAGGGGAAAATAATGAAATTTCATAGTTGATTGCAAGTGTTCAACATTCACATGTTGTGTGATTCAAGTATGTGCAAAAAACCATTTTCAAGCAACAAAATAAAAACATTCGAAATTATATATCGAAAATTTGTATGTACTTGAATATTACTATCTATTTTCTTGTTTACAAATTGTTTTATATATATATATTTATATCACCTCTGAATGTTGAACGTATCGGCAAACAGAAAGGGTCTAGACGGGCGGTGGAAGGGTATCCCCGTTAGGACCTAGTTAGAAGTTCCAGACAGCGTCCGCCTGAAACAGCGTTACAGAACTAGCCACCCTCCTCTATTTTCCCCGATCAGCGCCCGATCGGAAATGGGGAAAACTAGCCGGGGCCCTTCCAAATTCCGATCGCAATTTCTACATGGGAAGAATCAAAGACTGCAAGGAATAGAATAAGTGGATGAAATGCGTACTTTTCTCGATTTCTAGAAACACTTTAAGCCCATGAATAAGTAAGATTGTATTTGCATATAATCTGCCATTGCAGCGAATGACTAGCAGTTGAACGAACGGATCTAAGGACGCGTATACGTGCACCAGGTCGCGAACGGGGTAAAATCACGGTCGTAACAAAATCATTGCACGCATGCCAGACAAGATTAAGTATATTTTTTTGCTACATATGGCACGCTTCATTTCATTGTGATTACACTACATTGTATGGCAAAACAATGATATTGCATTATATGAATCGTATAGACTGAACTGCTTTATATGGGTCATTCTATATCAAAGGACCTTTTCGACGTCCCGGTTATTTTGTTTTAAATTGTTGCAAATTTGCACAGTGGTAATTATGCTCGTCAGTTATAACAGATCAAATTTTGTCACCGGTTTCCATAAGTTGAGTGTATGTGGGTGCCTCAAATGGGTCATCTCCGAAGCTTCTTTTGCATGTCTCTAACATGATTTTTAGCAGTTGCAACTTCTTTTTATAATATTGTCCTTGCTCTTTGAATTTTTAAGCAGTATGCTCTCACAGAGGTAACAAAAATTAGAATGTGTTGCAGATAAATTTTCAACCACTTAAAAATTAAACGTATTAAAGTTTCACCGAGGTTAGGAGAATATTATTAAATGATATCTTTGCTGGTTTTTTGAAAGACATCGTTTTTTTATTGAGCTTCTTTCTAGAAAAATTTTCGTGGCTTCGTATTACCAAAAAAAAAAAAAAGTTAAACCCTCTAGAGTCTCGAGAATCCTTGCATTTTGTCAGTTCTCTCCACGGTTTAGGATCGAGCGGGTCTATTCTGTATAGGTTAAATAAAAAAGAAAAAGTTTTTTGTTTGTTAAAATTAGGATTGTGTCGACCGTATGGTTTATTAAGTGTTATAATGATTGGTAAAACTCTGCAGTGAAGTTGTGTTGTGTGCATTTGTGTTCTACTATGCTGACAGAGAGAGGTGGATAAAAGAAGGAGGAAGAAAAATTCCGATTCCTATCCGCAATCGGAGCCTGTAACTAAACTATTTAATTTTTTTAATTTACCTATTATTAAAATTGATCGATTGTTGGCAATTGCCAATTATTTTTGATAACACTTTTTTATTATTATTACTCTTTATTCTTGAAATTGTTTCATAATTATTGTTTACAAATGAAAAGTATTTCATTTAATTAATTTCGGTCCCTATCCGTGATCGAAATGTTTAATATAATTATAAAAATTATAAATTGAGTAAGAATTAATTCAAGTGTCTAGGGCAAGGGCTGATTCACATTGCCTTACTGATGAGTCCGGTGAGTCAGCCTAGGACGAAACGCTTATTTTTCAAAAAATAAAAAAAAAAAGCTTGATACTTTGTATGTATGCACATGTCTATATGTGTGTTTGTATACATGTGTGTATGCATGTATATATGAATATATATATATATATATATATATATATACATAATATAATATTTGAAAAAATTCTAGACCCTAATGCCAACTCAAAAAACATCTTCTTTACAATTTTAGTATAACCAACTTTTTATTGTAGGGTGTGGGACACAAGCACTAACATAATTTTCGTATGTACAACTACAGAGTTGACAAAGTTAACATTTATTTAGCAAATTATGATTACTATTACATTTTTTGTTTATTTTTTTACACCAAAAGATCCTTATTTGTAATCGTTTGTTACCAATTTTTTAGCTATTTTCCATGGGGGTGGTTTTTCGCGATTTTTTACCTCCACTATTATTTGAGAAATTATTAAAGACATTTTGTCAGGAGATAAAATCAGTAAAAATGTACAAGCTTAAGGCTTTTCTTGACGATTTTTTGATTTTTGAAAAATCGTTAATCATTAGGGGTGGTTTTTAGGGTTTTCCCCGAATATTATTTAAGGGATTGCCAAAGATTTTTTTAGCAGATAATATCAGCAAAAATTTACAAACTTCAAGCTCTTTTTGACGGTATTCTGATTATTCAAAAATCGTTTATCATTAACAGTGGTTTTGAGGGATTTCTTATTACCACCATTTTCCGAGAATTACGAGTGAGAATTTTCGACGGTAAATTTTGACCAAAAAATTACAAACTTCGTTGTTTTTTGGTCGATTTTTACAAATTTTTTGGTCGTTTTCAATAGGGGTGGTTTTTAAAGGTTTTTCAGGATTTCTTACCATGACTATTATTCGAAGAATTATTGAGATTTTTTAACAACATAAGATCAGCAAAAATGTACAAACTTTAAGCTTTTTTTGACGATTTTCTGATTATTGATAAATCGTTTATTATTAAGAGTGGTTTTTAGAGGTATTGCGGGATTTCTTACCACCACCATTCTTTGGAGGATTAGAAATTGAAGATTTTATAATTATTAATAAATCGTTTATCATTAGGATTCGTTTTTAGGGGGTTTTCGGGGTTTCTTACTAATTTAAATAATAAAATTTGTTTGAGTGCAGTTTATTTGATTCAGAAAAGTTTATTCAAACTAGACAAACTTTATTTGAATTTAATCAATTTTTTTTTGAAATTTAGAACTGCTACTGAAGTCTGATTTCAAAATTTCATGACTTCTCTAGGATTTCCAATTCAACTTTTGAAAAAATTCCAGGTCTACTTTAAAAAAAAATCAGGTCAATTGAATTTAATTTCTACATATCCTACTAACCGCAGACTAGTTATCCAACAATTTATTGTAAAATTATTAAATATTGCAAATGTAAACGGCTTTAAAAGAAGTATTGACTTTTGAACAATTCTCGTTAAATTCAGCATAAAGTTTTTGCAAAGTCTGGAATTATTATAATCATTTTAATTTCATCAGTAGAAAAATCAATTCGTATTAATTCAGAAATTGAAAATAAGCAGTAAAAGACTAAACCAATTGTTTGGAAATGGATGCAACTAAAAAAATTCTAGTCACTTCTACAGAATTCCATGATTTTTCCAGGTCTGCCAGGTTTTGTAGCGATCCTATTAATTCAAAAAATGTATGTAAATTAAACGCAAAATATGCTTAAAATAAACTTTTGTTGGACCCTATACTCAAGAAATAATATGGCTGAGTTTAATAAAAAGTTTATTTGATTTTAAAAAATCTGTCCGCTTCGCGGGCATATTCTCATCGTGCGCTTCGCGCGCAGCTCGCTTCGCTCGCAAGTTTGAGCGCGCCTAGGGCGCGCGATTCGGTCATCGCGCTCCGAAACATGATCTCGCGCTCGGTGTTATATGTTCTTCATGTACAAATTTATAATTTTGTTTTTGATTTTAAATGAGAAAGAAAATTTATTTACTTAAGGCTCTATCGGCCTTAAGGAATACATTCTCATCATAATATTTGTACTTTGCGCTCAATTTTCTGCGCTCACCGTATAATATATACAAATAAATAGCTAAAAAGACGATAAAAAAAATTATCTTGATTTACGATTGGTCTTATAGAGAAATGTGAAACGTCAATTTTATTTGACTTTTTAAAAGCACAAATTCTACTTTTTTGGCTATTTTTTTTCTTATCTCGCGTCGTTTGGCTCCAAAATAAAAATAAAGATATTCCAATACTATTTTCTATAATTAAAATACAAACTGTCTCCTACCAGAAAATATTAAGAGCCAAGTTCACAGGTCTTCGTAAAAGCTACTATTTTGGCATTTCAACTTTCTTTCGTATTTCGCGTTATTTAGCTCAAAATTTGAATTTTCGATTTTTCAAGGAAATTCAAAAAGTTGTTATGACAATTTTGTAGGGCTTTGGAAAAAAACGTTTTCCTTCTCTTGACTTTTTTTCGTATCGTGCATTGTTCGGCTTAAAATTTTTATTTTCGTTTCTTTTTTTGAGTTTTGTAAATGATATAACTCTCACAATTTTCTTTTTAGCGAAAAAAGTCATTAGGATAAATTATTCTTCTTTCTGAGTACTACGAATGGCCATACATATAAGTATAAAATCTTGGAAAAAATGGTCTCAAAACTTTTGAAAATGCCCCAACTTTTTGAATTTTCATTCAAATGGCTGGCTGACGAACTTGACCTTCAGTTTTCGACACTTAAAGAGTGTACCAAAGGCCAATCCAATAGATTAATTCTTTCAAAATCTATCGTGTTCACAGCCATACATACATACATACAGATAGACGCATTCGTAAAAACCTGTTTTTCTTAGTTGAAACCAGTTCAATCGAGCTTATCATGGAGGAAGGATTTCATAAAGAAGGATTGGTCTCAGTAAGTAATGTCGCTACTAGGTTGAGGCATTTTGTTGATGGTTGGAAGGCTATAACTGCAGACCCAAAAATCTTGCCTTGAGTCAGAGGCTACAAAATCCCTTTTCTTCCAACCCCTCATCAAACGTTTGTTGAACGTACTATTTGTTCTACTGCGAAAAGACACGAAATGTCTCTCCAAATTTCTCAAATGATAGAGAAGGGCGTCATACACAAATGCGAGACACTGAAGGGTCAATTTCTTTCTAGCAATTTTCTAGTTTCCAAACCAGACGGTAATAGCAGATTCCTTTTGAATCTTAAAGAATTGAATAAATTTATTTACACGGAACATTTATAACTTGAGTACCATAAGACAGCAATTAAATTATTGAGCAGGAACTCTTTTGTGATAACCTTAGAACTAAGGGACACCTTTTATTCAATTTCGATCGACGAAAATGACAGAAAATTTCTGAGATTTGACTTCGATGATATAACTTATGAATTTACGTGCATATCCTTGGGTCTTCGTACAACTCCTTATGTTTCCACGAAGCTTTTAACGCCTGCAGTCTCTCTTCTCAGAAAGTCGGTTTTTCTGTCCGTTATTTATCTAGACGAATTTTTGTTGATTGGGAATACATATTCTGATTGTTTAAGAAATTTCATAGAGACTCTAAAGTTATTACAGAAACTCGGCTTTGTTGTTAACGAAGAGGAAAGTCAGACACTTTCAAGTAACATCCATCAATTTTCAGGCCTGTTCTTTAATTCGTCACAAATAGTTTTGGAGATTCCTGAATTCAAGAGACTTGCTAT
>JAUMHM010000078.1:16864807-16886934 GCA_032362435.1 Melikaiella ostensackeni
ACACATTCATACTTTTTGACATGCTGTTTCGCTCTCTCATTCATAATCAGACCTATTGTCGAAATAACCGGTCGCAAAGGAAATTCTGCTTTATGAACTTTAACCAGGCCATAGGCAAGAGATAGATTTGTGTGAATTGCGTCAAGGTCGTACTTTTCGATATTGTTTCTCAAACATTTTTCAAGCCTTAGTCTCTCTAGAATTTTTAATGTACCTTTTTGAAACATTCTTGTAGAATCATTTGGAATAACTGCAAAACTATCTTTATCATTCAAAGTATGCATCACTTTTTGATTATAAAGATCTTTTAATATTGCAGCCGTAATACTCCCTTTATCAGCCTCAATAATGAGTAATTCAGGATGACATCTTAAAATATTTTGTTCAAAAAAATCCTTCGCTTCATTCTTTTTCTAATAAGGTTTGTGGAGCACCATTATTAAAAAAACCATTCGATAAACCCATGAATCTTGCTCTAAATTTTTGTACTTTGTTTTCTGGTAATTTAAAAATATTAGCTTCAATGTCTTTAATGATTTCAAGGAATTGAATATACTTTTCTTCACTGTATTTGTTACTAAAGCCTTCATCCAACTTTAAAATGTTGGTTAACTTGTGCGGAATCTCTACGTTTGAAATATTTAAAAACCATGGGTCAGATTGGACTTTGAAACTACCTGTTTTTTCGGCTCATTAGAGACGGATGTACAATAAATGTACACAACAGTAAAAAAAAGAGGGAGAAAAAAAAAGAATCAAGAAAAACCATACTCACACTCTTTCTTCCCTCCGTCTTTTTTATACAGTTCAGTTTACAGTTTTATACAGTTTTATTTCAGTTTTTTGGTACATATTCCATTCATCAATTGAAAATTTAATTTTTGACATAGGCGAAAAAATTCGGAATAAATCCCAAATTCAGATCCTTTTATTTTTTGATTGGAAATTAATTCCCGCAAATTTCAAATTATGACACAAAACTAAAGTCATTATATCCAATTAATGATTTCGTCCCAAATTCTGTTGGATCTAGTAAGATCTCTTTTTAGCTTAATAGCTTTGTTACCTTCCCTCTTTATGTTTGTCAATGTTGAAAAAGACAAGAACAAAAACACTTTTGTTTAAAATTGTTGTTTTTAGTTCTTTTTCTTAAGATAGGAAAAAAGTTCACAAAAAAATAAATGCTCAACAGCAATCAATTTTTATCCGGAATAGAGAGATCGTAGCGATATGTACACTGTGTGACGGCGCGACATATACTAGCTACGAAATATCTAAATCCAGAGAAATTCTCATATTTTAACGAAAAGCATTTTAGAGACACTTGTAAATAATTTAAGAAGTATCGGGCGAAACTGTCGTTTTTTTCGGCAGTATCGTCCAAACCCTAACCTCTTGTGAAAGACACATGTTAGAAAATTTTCAAAAGACTTCATGGAAATTATTCACATCATTTTAGCCCTTGAAATCAAAATTTAGAGAATACCTACTTCTGACAAAATTATTTAGTTTTTATAAGTATCAATATGACATTATGATTATATTTGCAGTCTTTGTATTCCGGATAAAAATTAATTGCTGTTGAGCATTTATTTTTTTGTGAACTTTTTTCCTATCTTAAAAAAAAGAACTGAAAACAACAATTTCAAACGATAGCGTTTGTGTTTTTGTGTTTTTCAACATTGACAAATATGAAAAGGGAAGGTAACAAAGCTATTAATTTAAAAAGAGATCTTGCTAGATACAACAGAATTTGGGATGGAATCATTAATTGAATATAATGACTTAGTGTTGTGTCATAATTCGGAATTTGCGGGAATTAATTTCCAATTAAAGAACAAAATGATCTGAATTTGGGATTTATTCAGAATTTTTTCGCCTGTCAAAATTTCAATTTTCAATTAATGAATGAAATATGTAACAAAAAACTGAAATTACTATCAATCATATCTGTTATTTTATTATTGTACATCTGTCTCTATTAAGCCGAAAAAGCAGGTAGTTTCTTTCTTTTTAAATTATGAATTTTTTGGGTGTTCTTTTTTAGTACACAAAAAATTTTCATGAGAAAGTAGATTTCATTTCGATCTTTGAGAAATTTTAAAAGAGAGACATTAAGCAAAGATTGGTTCCAATCTGCAGGGTTGCCTATGAATTCTTAAGATTTCTTTTAATTGAGGTTTTAATGATTAACTCAATTTACCAAAAGATATCTATTTTACTTAAATATATTTCAAAAAATTTGAGGAAGTTAGTAATTTTTTGGAAATGTGTTATTGGTTTGGATTATTACCTTTCTCTTTTTGAAAAATGGAATAATCTGAATAGATTGATTCTAAATCAACCCACAACATTAAATAATTGTTTATAACTTACAGTCTAAGGAGTGTGTTTAACTACGCTGTGAAAAAAGTCGTTAAAAATTACAAGTCGGTTTGTAAAAGTTTAACTGCGATGCATGTGTTAATTCTACAAGTTTATTGTGAACTTGCAGCGATTAATAGTGGAATTTCACAATTTTTGTATCAATCTTACCTCAAAAGTGTAATATTACTACGTAAATCAGTGGACATGAAAACGCCAGTGATTAACGTGGCAAATTCCAACCACAAATAGTGTAATCGTTCATGAGTGTATTTTACCACGTGAAACGCTGTAACTTATACTTTTTTGGTAAAATTACCACGTTAATCACTGATATTATTAGGTCGTTTTTTGTCATGACTAATGTGGTAATTTTCAACCACATTTTTTACAGCGTACCTGAGGCTTAAAGTCTTAAAATTTTGAACGAAACAAAGCTAAAAATAATTATCACGTCTGGAGATAAATACCGGAAAGAAGATAAGTGCACAGATTATTAAGAGGGTAAGTGGTTTCCACTTTTCAGGTAGACAAAAATTAAGTTTTGCCTAGCAGAAGTTTTTTCTTTTACCTGCATCAGAAATTTTTCTCTTTCATGCTTTCCCACTGATGATAAAATGTTGATCCTAAAACTTAAAATAGCCAAAAAAAATGTTCCTAACATTGGTACAAGTTTCAGCAAATAGAAAATACAGATAAGTAAACTGAAAACGTTTTTTTAAGGATGTTTACTAATTACCTCAAGCTCAAAAATAGGCACTGTTAAAAATAATTTCAAAAATTTAAGGAAAATATTATCATGCTTAATCGTTTTTGAACAAGGTAATAGCTCATAAAAGTTTGGTAGAAGGAAAATGAGAATTGTAAAATCAATGAGTAATTGGAATAGAAGACAAAATTTTGCAAAATATACCTCTGTTGTATCCTTTTGTAAAAATTAAAGTTTAAATCATGATTAGATTCTCGAGAAGTTTCTTGATGCAGAAATAACAAAATACAAAACTGTTACCAATTTCATTAAATTTTATTTCATATTCCATCAGAAATTAAATCCTTTGCGGAAAGCTGTTTTCATCCAGCAAGCAATTTCTGAAAATCCTGGAAACGTATTCGCAGATTTTCATAAAATCCGCTTCTATAGACAGAGCTTATGGTTATAAAAGATTCAATGAAATTGGTATCAGTTTTATAATCTGCATCAAGAAACTTCTCGAGGATTTAATCATGATTTAAACTGGCTGTGTGGAAAAAGCCCCGTTTAGCCCCCTTTAGAATGTTGGGCTTCGTCAGGGGCCCATGTGGAAAATCCATAGGGATAAACCCACGAGGGCCCCCGCAAGGGGCCCTGCTCGCTTGCCCTCACGGTCGATCGGTTAAAATTCCTAACTTCAAAGGGTTAATATTTTGTTGACACTGCAAATCTTGGTGTTTGATTAGTTCAGACTTACAAAAAATGCATTTTCTTAAAAATTTGGTGACATGTATTTGGAAGTTGAACTTTAAAATCTCAGACATTCCACAAAAATTCACGTAGAGGGCCCTGCTTCTTGCCCTCATGCCTCAGTTTACAAAAATCAAACGATTTTTTTATGTAATAAATTGTCTTTTGTGACCAATAGTAACAATATCTTATCCGAATGAGCAGTTATTGAAAATAAAGATAATAGCAACAAATTTTGATGCGCGTGCGGAAAAAGTTATAAACATTGTGGTAAGTTAGTCAAAAGGAAGAACGCAAGTCTGACAAGATGCTGGTTATGAGTTCAAATCCCGGTTAAGGCGCTAATCTTCTTATTTGCTTTTATTTTTGAATTTTTTATACATTATAAGAATAAATATTTATTTATTAAAATATGCTTGAACATGACGAGGAGGCAATTGTTAATGGTATTCTTAAAAACCAAAAATAATCACGAGGGACCCACGAGGGCCCCTCGAGAGCAGCTATGAGGATCCTTATGGATTAGCATGTCGTTTCAGAAAAATAGTTTGCAACATTTTATCTTCTATTCCAATTACTCAATTTGATTTTACAATTTTCGTTCTCTTCTTACTTAACTCTTATGTGTTATTACTTTGTTTAAAAACCTTGCAATTTTAATAAAACCTTATTTGATTCTTTCATCTACAACGTCCACGCACTCAAATTGTATCAATGGAATTTAAAGTAACAAAAAAATAGATATCGTTCAATTTCGAACAATTTAAATTTAAAGTTCAACAATTTTAAAAATACTCTAGAGTGAAATAATGTCACTCGAACCATTGGAGTGGAAAATGTTCCAGTCAAACATTTTTTAAATTCTGAATGATTCGTTTTTTATAATCTTCAACGGAAAAATCGGACAAATTAAAAATATTATATTAAAAATATTCAATATTAAATATTTGTTAGTAGAAGCCAATAATAAAACCCTAGTATTTTTTGTGGAAAGTTAATTCACTTTTGTTGAAAAGTCTACTATTATATTTTTGGTTGAGAATTAATCTTTTTTGGTTAAAAATTTTATTTTGTGCTTCAAAATTTAATTGTTCTGATAGAAAATTAAACTATTTGGTTGAAAGTTAACTTTTTGTTGACAATTCATATTCTCAAGTTAAAATTTCATTTGTCTTGTAGAAAATTCGCTTTTTGGCTTGAAAATTCAACATTTGGTAGACTTTTTTTTCTTTTTTGAATAAGAAATCTTTCATCTCTGTTGTAGAAAATTTAACTACTCTGTTGCTACTTCATTTTTCTGTGGGTTGAAAATAAATTTTTTTACTGAAAATTTAACTATTCCATTATTGGTTGAGAATTCGTTTCTTTTTTATTTGAAAATTCTTTCATGACTGAAAAACTCTTTTTAGTTGAAAATTCGTCTTCTTGCTTTGAAAATTCGTCTTTTCGCTTTGAAAATTCATCTCTTTTTTGTAGAAATTTCACCTTTTTGGTTGAAAATGCAACTGTTTGGTAGAAAATTAATCTGATTTAGTTGAGGATTCAAGTATTTCGTTGAAAATTGAATTTGAAATTTTCTTAAAAATTCATATTTTTGGGTTGAAAATTCGTCTTCTTGGCTTGAAAATTCAAGAATTTGGTTGAATTTCTTCTTCTTGACTGAAAAATCTGTTTTGGATGAAAATTCAACTATTTTGATGAAAATTCGTCTTTTGGGTTTGAAAATTTTTCTCTTTTGATAGAAATTTAATCTTTTATAGTTAGAAATGCAACTGTGTGATTGAAAATTAATCTGTTTTGCTTGAAGATTCAACTATTTTGTTGAAAATTCGTCTTTCTGGTTCATGAATTCAACTCTTTTGGTAGAAATTGATTTTTTTTTGTTGAAGATTCATAATTTTAGTTGAAAATCCTTCGCTTTTGTGGAAAATTCAACTATTTTGTTGCTACTTCATTTTTCTGTTAGTTGTAAATTAATTTTTTTACTGAAAATTTTACTAATCTATTATTGGTTAAAAATTCGTTTTTTTAGTTGAACATTTTTTTATGACTAAAAAATTCTTTTTAGTTGAAAATTCGTCTTTTTGCTTTGAAAATTCATCCCTCTTAATGTAGAAATTCCACCTTTTTGGTTAAAAATACAACTCTTGGGTAGAAAATTAATCTGATTTAGTTGAGGATTCAAGTATTTTGTTGAAAGTTGAATTTGAAATTTTGTTGAGGATTCATATTTTTGGGTTGGAAATTCGTCTTTTTGTCTTGAAACTTAAAGAATTTGGTTGACTTTTTTTTTGTTCCTGACTGAAAAATCTGTTTTGGATAAAAATTCAACTATTTTGATGAAAATTCGTATTTTGGGTTTGAAATTTTTTTTCTTTTGGTAGAAACTTAATCTTTTTTAGTTAAACATGCAACTGTGTGGTTGAAAATTAATCTGTTTTATTGAAGATTTAACTATTTTGTTGAAAATTCAACTTTTAGGTGAAAAATTCAGCTGTTTATAAGATCGTTTAAAATTGAAGAATTCTTAAATTAGGATCTTGAAACTAAGTCGTTAAAATTAATTAATTTTCGACTTGTGAACTTCAATGTGGACAAAGTGAATGAATGAACTGGAAGAGTATTATTATTAATCTAATCATGAATAATTTAAAATATTGATGTTATTTCATCGACCAGGGTAATTAATTAATATTTTGATGTTCGTGTATCGATTACTGGTCAAATTGATTTTTGGAGAAATATCCAAGGTGATATACAAAAATTTAGTCTAAATATTCACTTAGCTCTTTTTAAAGATCAACCTGACCCGTGGTTTTTAAATATTTTTAACGTAGAGATTCCACAAAAAGTAATTAACATTCTAAGATTGGGTGAAGGCTTTAGTAACGAATATAGCGAAAAAAAGTATTTTTAATCCGTTGAAATCGTTAAAGACATTGAAACAAATATTTCAAAATTACTAGAAAAAATGTACAAAAATGCAGAACAAGATTTATGGGTTATCGAATGAATTTTTGAATAATGGTACTCCACAAACCTTATTAGAAAAAGAATTAAGCGAAGGATTATTTGAAACAAAACTTTTTTCAAAATGTCATCCTAAATCATTGATTACTAAGGCTGATAAAGGGAGTGTTGTAGTTGCAATATTAAAAGATGTTTGTGATGAAAAAATGATGCATATTTTGAATGATGAAGATAGTTTTGCAGTTATTCCAAATGATTCAAAAAAGTACATTTAAAATTCTAGACAGTTTAAGACTTCAAAAATATTTGGAAAATAATATCGAAAGGTGCGACATTGACACAATTCACAAATCTATCTCTTGCCTATGGCCTAGTAAAAGCTCATAAAGCAGAATTTCCTTTACGTCCGGTTATTTTGACAATAGGTTCACCCACAAGAAAATTAGAAGAACTTTTCAGTAAAATTATTAAAGAATTAGTCACTCTTTCAGCAAGATCAATTGAAAGTAGTGCTGCCTTTTTGAAATTAATCGAAAATGTTAAAATACCAAGAAATCACATTTTTGTCTCCTTCAATGTAATAGCCATGTTTTCCTAATATTCCATACGAAAGAATTGAATTTGCTATTAAAATAGACGGGATACAATCGAACTTCACACCAAAATTGAAAATAGATTGATTGAAAATAGATTTTATTTCGATCCTTAAGAAATGTGATTGATGTTTCATACATCCAAGTTTACGTTTTAAACAGGGTAATATTTTACACTGTTTTTTTTAAAATTATTAATTGGTTGTTATACAGTATTAAAACAAATGTTGGTGTTTTTGACAGGGGAAATTCTTTGATTAGTGTTTTTTACAGATCTGATAATATTTTAAGGAATTTTCTGGGAGAATCGAAATGGTAAGTGAAAAATCCATACTAGCTTCAAATTCGCATTCTCGTCTGCGGTGATTGGAGAAAATATCATGTTATTCAGGCTAGCAATAATAAGATTAGATGTTTAAAATACATTCTTTATTTCATTTCCTCAGGTGATATTTCTTTGAAACAAAGAAATATTTCTTAAACTATGAGAATGTGAGATAATTAACTCGAGGAATTGATATCTTTAAAACTGAGAACCTAGTTTTCTTGAGTCTCGTTTTCGCATGCAAAGTAATATTTTTTAATTTCAATGATTTCAAGCCTTTGAATTGGAAAAAAATCTATTTGAAATAACTAATTTATCGTTGCCTGGATCAAATATTTTGGTTTCTCTGAATCAAAGAAATATTGATATAACTAAAAGCGATATTAATTAAGGGAAAGAGATATTTCTTTCACGTAAGGAGTTGGTATTGTTATTCCAAGCGAACATGTCATTAGTTAAATTAAGTAATTTGTTCACTCAAGAATTAATTTATTTGATTGGAGGAAGTGTTTTTTTTATAAATAAAATAACGAACTGTCTACCGTTACGGAATTTTCCGTAAGACCAACCCCTTTCCAGCTCGTTCAGGGCTAAAGTTACGGAATTGTCCGTAACTATAGTCTTAGCGCTACACTTGACCGGGTTAGTTTCACGGAAAATTCCGTAACGCTGGTCAGTACCATAAAATAAAGTAATTTATATCAAATAAACACTTCTAAACATTTCTTTACAACTTAACTACAAATTTCCAACATAGTTATAATCTGAAAATTTGTGGTGATTGGTGGTGATCGGTCTTCTTAAACACTGTCCGTGTTAGAAACTTTTTGTTTACTCCGTGAAAATAAAAACAGAAATACTATAAATTATAGTAATTATTATTGCACTTAATATTTTTTTCAACAATTGAGACATCTTCATTTTTGTACTTTAACTATTCAAATTCTTTCAAGAATGGAGGCCTTTTTTGAGTTTAGTAAATCGTTCTTTGAATCAATTGATATTTTATCAAGTCTGTCACTTGTTTATTCTAAACTGTATGCTGCAGCTTAGAACCACATGAATATTTATTCACGTTAAAAAACATTTTTTGTTACAACGAAATATTTATTTTACCTTAAACGCTTGCTTGAATCAACGAATCATATATTTGATTCAACAAACTGTTTACTCATTCCAAATTATATTTGTTTCTATGTAAGAATTATCTTCATGAACTCACGCTGTCCTTCTTTACATTAAGGAACTCACCAATCATATCAAATACTCATTTCTTACAGTCGATTACAAATCTATTTCGCTCAAGGAACATTTCACAGTGTCAAATGAATATTTCTTTGCCTTGATCATTTCGTTCCATGGATACAAACAAAATATTTCTTTAAACTGAAGGAATATTTCTTCAGCCACATTCTACAACACAATTTCTTTGAATCAAAGAAATTTTATTTGGTTCAAATACCTTTTTTCTCAGTGAAGAAACAATGATTTAGAACAAACTTAGCCTAATAACAACAAGTTCAACGAAAGCAGAGTTTTCAAACGATAATAATTGTCTACTAATTTGCTATATTACATAACAAGTAAATATTGAAGAATAAATTGGGATTCTTACATTAGGAATTACAATCTGCATTTTATATACGTACCCTTGCATCATGTGGCCAGCACCACGGATTTTTCAATTTCTAGTTCGATTCTCCAGGAAAAATCTTTTAAATATTATCAGATCTGTAAGAAAACGCTAATCTAAGATTTTTCCCTCCAGAAAACACCAACACTTATTCTGAGTCTGTATAAGAAACTAATTGGTTTTTTTATGGTGAAGAAAAAGTGTAAAATATGACCCTGTTTGAAACACAAACTTGGATGTATAAAATACCAATCACATTTCGTCTCACAGAGAAAATAACTTTTTTTTCCTGTAGAAAACACTTACTGTATCTTCAAAATTCGTGTATAAATGAAACCGACCGACTTGATTATTATGATTATTATAGTTCTCAATTTGACTCAGCGGGCAAAATGCGAAACTGCGGCACTGATCGCCTTCCGCCCAACTATCTCGTATAAATTAAAATATAATATTAGAATTCATGAACACTTTAAATTATATTCACACTTCTAAAGTATTGAAGCGTTATAAACATCTATTTTCATAATTATGAATTAAATAGTTACTCATCACGTAAGTTAAGTGTAAAAAAGGTATGTGAATCAAATAGAATTGCTTTGATTCAAAGAAATGATGTAGTAAAATATGGCTGAAGAAATATTTCTTTAGTTCAAAGAAATATTTTTTTTTGTATCCAAGGAACGAAATAATTGAAGCAAACAAATATTTATTTGACATTGTGAAATATTCGTTAAGCGAAATAGATTTGTTATTGACTGGCAGAAATAAGTATTTGATACGATTGGTGAATTCTTTAATGTGTTTAATTCTTTAATGTGGCGTAAGTTCAATAAAATAATTATTACATACAAATGAATATAAGTCGGAATGAGAAAGAGTTTTTTGAATAAAATTTATGATTCATTGATTCAAGTAATCGTACTGTAAGGTAAAATAAATATTTTTTTGCGGCAAACAAACGTTTTTTGACGGAAATAAATATTTATGTGGTTCTAAGATGCTGCATACTGTCCGGAATAAAAAAGTGACCACCAATCACCACATACTTTCAGATCATGTAATCTGCGCAGCTGGCGGTATTTGACCTGATCTTCTCAGTACAAATCATGAATTTTACACAAATACTTTTTTGAACCAATCATGTATGAACTTATTTCAAAAATATATTTGTTTACTTGAAGGAAATCTTTATTTGACAGAAATCACTTTATTTTATTTATCAAAAGAAACACTTCTCACAAGTAAATGAATTAATACTTAGGTGAAAAAATTACTCAATTTAACTCATGACATGTATTATTTGAATAACAATGTCAACTCCTTACATGAAAGAAATATCTCTTTCACTTAATTACATCGCTTTTAGTTATCTCAATATTTCTTTGATTCAAAGGCGCCAAAATATTTGATCCAGACAATGATAAAATAATTATTTCAAATAGATTTTTTTTCAATTCACTGGCTCGACATCATTAAACTAAAGAAATATGTCTTCGGATGCGAAAACGAGACTTAAGGAAACTAGATTCTTACTTTTAAAGATATCAGTTACTCGGGTTGATTATCTCACATTCTAATAGGTCAAGAAATATTTCTTTCTTTAAAAAAAAATGACACCCAAAGAAATGATTTCTTTGAATCAATATACGAATTTGTTGCCTTTAAACAATATTCATTACAATGAAGCAAACAATCTCCTTGGCTTAAAGAAATGGAATCAAAGAAATGCATTTCTTTGGATCCAAGAATTTTTTTTCAGTGTAATGTATGAAAACAATGTCTGGTTCTTTTGTTACCTTTATATTTACTGTAAATTATACATTCCTAAACTCGTAAAATCGAGCGAAATAACATTTAACTGGTCAAATGCTGACGTCAAACGGAGCGAGTTTACCAAAAACATAAAAAATTCTAAAACTTTTTATAAATTTGTTACGCTTGCAGTTACCCTTAAAATCAAAAATTAAAAATTAAGAACCATTCAAACTTTGGAAATCCTATTAAAATCCCTTAAATTTGATGAAATTACTTAATACCTCTTGTAATATTGTAAAATCACTCCAAATCTTTACAATCCGTTGAAATCCAATAAAATTTCTTGAAAAGCTTGTGAAATTTCATGAAATCTGAGGTTATTTCCTAAAATCCTGGAAAATTTATTGAAATTTATTGAGGGCCTTTAAAATCCTTCAAAATTATTGAAATCCTCGGAAATCTTATAAAATCCGTTAAAAACCCTTGGAATCTTTTAAAATATGCTAAGACCTTATAGATCCTACAAAATTCTTTCAAATCTTCTAAAATTCTTTTAAACCACATGACATTGGTCTGAATCAAATAAAATCACTAAAATTCTCGAAAATTCCTTGGCATCTTCTAAAATACCCCCAAATATTTCAAATCCTTTGAAATCTTTTGAAATTGCTTGAAGTTTTTTTTGCAGCTCTTTAGAATTTCTTGAAATCTCTTCTAATCTATAAAATCCGTTAAAATCCGTTAAAAATCCCTTGGAATCTTTTAAAATATCCTAAAACCTTATAGATCCTATAAAATTGTACGAAATCTTCCAAAATTCTACGAAATTCTTCAAAGATATTATAAAATCCCTTGAAATATTCGAAATCCTGTGAAATCCTTTAAGACCCTGCGAAATACATTAGAGTACCTTATTGAGAGCCTTCAAAATTCCTTGAAATTACTGCAATCCTCGGGAATCGTATAAAGTCTTGTGGAATTCCCTAAAATATTTGAAACTCTCTTCAAATATATGAACTCCTTTGAAATCTCTCAATTCTTGTGAATAAATTCTTTGAGATCCAGTGAACTATTACAAAATATCTTCTAATGCTGTGAAATGATATGAAATCTGATGATATTCCCTGAAATCCTTCGAAATATTTTAACTCTCATGCAATCCTTTGAGATCCTAGGGAATTCGTTAGAATACCTAACTGAGAGCCTCTAAGATCGTTCAAAATTATTGAAATCGTCAAAAAATCTGATAAAATCGCTTGAAATCCGTTGAAGTTTCTTAAGAATCTTTCTTTCTTTTTAAGAATCTTTCTTAAGAATCTGTTGAAATATCCTAAAATCTTATGAATCTTATTAAATTCTTCAAAATTTGCCAAAATTCGAGAAAATACTTCCTTCAAATACTGCCTTCAAACCTTTAAAATCTTTTAAAATTTCGTAAAACATGTGAAAGTTTTGAACATTTTTTAAAATAATTAAAATCCTTGGAAATTCTACGAATTCGCTTGAAAGCTGTTGAAATCCTTTGCAATACTTTTAATTTCTTTAAAATCTGTTACAATCCTTTAAGATTACTGGAAATCTTTAACATCTTTTGAAATCCTTTGAAATAGTCTTTTGTCAAAATTTAAACACAACATTTTGACGCGCATTTTATGTTCAAAATGAAACCTAATTTTTTTCTGTGGCGATTGAGTTTGCTATTTTAACCCTTCATGGCATGGAATGATTTCCATTGAAGTAAATTTGACCATTCGTCGTATTTAAAGGTTTTTGGGATCGCTGAATTCGAATCCAACGTCAAAATGTCAAAATTCAAAATGGCGGACCTAGTATGGCGAACCGAGATTGTAAAACAAAACCGATATGACTGAAAATTACTATAAGGGGGTTTTTCGGATTGCTGATTTCGAATCCAAAGTTAAAATGTAAAAATTAAAATATCGGATCCAATATGGCAAAACAACATTGTGAAAATGAAGCCGATTTGATTAAAAACGGCCACTTGTGGGTTTTTCATTACGCTGATTTCAAATCTGAAGTCTAAATTCAAAAATTTTAATTCAATGCCGACCGATAGGTTAGGTCTTATGTAAAAATGTATGTTCTCAATTTGAAAGCCTATATTGAACTTGACATTTTTTCAAAGGATTTCGATTATAAATGACCATTTATCGATTATGATTTATGATTCTGAAAACGAGCGAATGAAATAACTTTTTCAGCCTATTTTTCTTGCTATTAATTTTGTGTTAGTAATTTACATATCAGATGAAAAAAATTTATCTTATCTATAAAATTTTTCGACTTGCTTCGAAAACGAGATTTTTCTTGACAAACATTTATACATGAAACTGAACACTTTGTTCTCTATTGGATCTGCCATTATAAATTTTAAGATTTTGTCTTCAGATTTAAAGTCAGCATTATGAAAAACCCCCAATGTAGCAATTTTGTATTGAATTGGTTTTATTTTTACAATGATATTCCGCCATATTGGATCCGCAATTTGAATTTTGAAATCATGAACTTGTATTCGAAATCAGTGACCCGAAAAACCCCCGTATAGTAATTTTCAGTCACATTGGTTTTTTACTTGCCCGCCGTTTTGGATCCGTCATTTAAAATTTTGATATTTTGACTTCGGAATTCAATAGCATTTTTCTTAGTAACGGGAAGTCCTAAATTAATTTCAAGGTTATTTATCTGTAAATTCCAAGAACATTCATACTTCTAAGTCATTCCTTTCAAAAGTTCCACGATTTTTTCACAAACCTTTTTACTTTAGCCCACTGTGCGCCAGATTGGCGATTTTTCAGGAGATACATAAAACGTTCTCAAAAATCGATTTCTCAAAGTAGAGAAAAAAATATAAATAAATACTTGGAAATATCTGGCTAAAGCATGGGTCACGGCTCAATGTTAGCATGGCTCAAGCTTTATTGTTGCCCGTCTCCCATGTTTAGGATACTGTGAACACAATTTAATATTCCTTAACACTTGCAAGTGTTGAAGAACATCAGCCTGTGCTTATAAATTAAAATCTTAAGTTTGCTGACAGCCGAAACAGCTCTAAATGGTGGGTCGATGACCCGGGTGCAACGGTCCATGCACCAGGTAGTTTAAGACGTAATATACGGGCACTTTCGAAAATTTCAAAGCGTTTTGACAGCCGAAAAACCCTTGAATGATGAGTCGACGACCTGGATGTACAGTATCGTGCACTAGGTACTTTAAGACGTAATCTACGGAAAAATTTTTTAATGTTAAGGTTTTGAGATTACCAAATTAACTTAAAATGGTGAGTTGACGACCCGGGTGCACAGAATCGTGCACTAGATAGTCTAAATCATAATCTACGGGAAAATTTTAAAAAATTTAAGGTTTGAAGCTTACCAAAACCACTTAAAATGGTGAGTAGACGACTGGGTGCACCAGACCGTGCACAAGGTAGCTTAAGGCGTAATCTACAGGAAATTTTCAAAATTTAAGGCTTGAAGATCACCAAAATCACTCCAAATGGTGAATTGACGACATGGTTGCACTGTGTTGTGCACATGTTTTTTGGTTTAAGTTAAATGCACACTTTTTTGGAAAAAATTGAATGTGTCGAACATGAAATTTCTTCAGCTTAAACCAAAGAAACTATTGTACTCACTGCCTCTTTCTTATGTTTGCCGTCTCCAAAAGATAACAACAACTCTCTTTCTTTTAATTGGAAGAATCAAAAACAAAACCTTCAAAATGTAAAATATATCCCCTACCATTTGGGGTTGTTTTCAGACAACGACACAATTTAGAATTTCGAAATTTCCTGTAGATTATCGTTTGAAATACCTGGTGCAATATACGGTACACCCAAGTTGTTGACACACCATTTGAAGTGGTTTTGGTAATCTTCAAACCTTAATTTTTTTTTTAATTCCCGTAGATTACGTCTTAAGCTTCCTGGTACACGATCCGGTGCATCCGAGCCGTCGGCTTACCATTTAATGGTTTTTGGGCTATCAAAGTAATTTAAATTTTTACAAAGTTTCTGTAGATTACATCTTAAACTATCTGGTGCACTATGCGATGCACCCTGGTCGACAACTCACCATTTGGAGTGGTTTTGGTAATCTTCAAAACATAGATTTTTAAAATTTTTGCGTAGTTTACGTCTTAAACTACCTGGTGCACGATCCTGTGCACCCAGGTCGTCAACTCACCATTTGAATTGTTTTTTGGAAATCTTGAAACCTTAAATTTTAAAAAAGTTCTAGCAGATTACTTCTTAAGCTGCCTGGTGCACAGTCCGGTGCACGCGGGTCGTCAACTCACCATTTGGAGTGGTTTTGGTTATCCTCATACCCTAAATTTTAAAAAAGTTCTAGTATATTACGTCTTAAACTACTTGGTGCACGATCCGGTGCACCCAGATCGTCTCGTTACTATTTGAAGTGTTTTTGGAAATCTTCAAACCTTAAATTTTAAAAAAGTTCTAGAAGATTGCGCCATAAATTACCTGGTGCACGGTCCGGTGCAGCCGGGTTGTCAACTCACCATTTGAAGTGATTTTGGTGGTCTTCAAACCTTAAATTTTTAAAAATTTTCCGTAAACTACGTCTGAAACTACCTAGTGCACGATCTGGTGCATCCGGGTCGTCGACTTACCATTTAATGATTTTTCGGCTATCAAAATAATTTAAATTGAACATTTTTAACATAAATGTAATAAATTTTAATTAACCAATTAAAATTTGAAATTGAATTCTCAATTTGAAATTAATTTAATTAATTTTAATTTGAATTTTCAATTACAATTTTTTTTCACTTCAATTTTTGAAAAGTTTCTGTAGATTACGTCTTAAACTACCTGGTGCATGATTCGATGCAACCGGCTTGTCGACTCACCAATTGGAGTTTTTTCGGCAATCGACAAATTTAATATTTTAATTTATTAACGCAGGCTGATTTTCTCTAACACTTGCAAGTGTTAAAGAATACCGTAAAGCGGGTCTAAACGGCGCATTTGTGGGGAAAGCGGCGCAAGCTTAATTTTCTTTTTAAAACGCGATAATGCTTCTTCTGCATTTTTCAATTGAAATTTTACAACTGATAGTTGTGAGCCTTTATATTTCTTACCTAGAAGAAGCGTATAGCACATAGCATTCAAAATGTAGGATCAAAGGTGCGCCGCTTTCCCCCATATGCACCGCTTATCCCGGTTTAAGGTATTAAATTGTGTTTAACGTGTCTTAAGCATGTGAGACGGGCAACAACAAGGCTTGAGCCATGCTAACATTGAGCCGTGACCCATGCTTCAACCATATATTTCCAAATCTATTGCCATGCCTGAGCCATGCAAACATTTTTCAACGAGGTGACATATAGGATTTTCTGACTGATTATGCTAGTCTGTAATCCCACGGATATTTTAAGACCAAAAACAAAAAAAATCCATCAAGCCGTTTTGAAAACAAGTAGATTTTTATGTTTAATACAAAAAAAAATTAGTTATATGCGAAGAAAGAGTGCTGCTGAACTTACAGAATTTTCGGTTAAAATATGGACAGCATAGCTTTTCTGTAAAAATTACCGAAATTCCTGCAGAGTTTACAAAGCTTCCAGTAACTTTATAAATTTGCGGATATTTTCTGCAACATTCACAGAACTTTTCCATCAAAAAAGTTTGTAAATTTTACAGAAAGGATCCGTAAATTTAGTAAAATTACTGAAAGTTCTGTAAAATCTGTAGAAAATTCGGTAAGCTTTACAGAAAAGCTATGCTGTTCCTATTCAACTGAAAATCCTGTAACTTTAGCAGACTCATTTTTCTCTGTGTAGAAGAAATCTAAAAATTTTACATTTGATCTTGTAGTGATGACTAGATTTTTATGAGAAATGTTAGTTTTTTCTTAACTGCTTCAGAATCAAAACAAAATTCAAAAATTGATATGAGACCAGGTAGACAAAGAGGAACTAACATAAAATATAAAATCTACAAATAACATAATTTGCAATAATAATAGTTTTAAAGGATTAGCTATACATTTTGAAACTCAAAAAAGTTGATACTAGGTATTAAATTTATTGAATCATTTAATATAATATGATATAATTTTTACATTAAAAATTTGAAAAAATGAAGAAAAATGCAAGAGAGTACAACGAAAATCGTCGTAATTATACTTGCAATTGAAAATATGGTATTATCGTGAATTTCTTCTTCACACATCGTTTTGACTTTTTGAAACATCAAAACAATAATTTACCACGATTTTCATTATAATTTGCTGCATTTTTCCCAAATTTCAACAGAACAATTATATTTTAGGCAACAATACTAAATAAGATTTGCAGCTGATAATAAATTTGGCTTTATTTATTAACTAATGTATGAAAAGAAAATTTCTTATTGAATTAAAGTTTCAAATATTGATAAATTTATCTGAAAAATAATTTCATGGATTTAATACCTTACATCGAATTTTTTTCTGTTCTAATATATATAATTTATAGTAATAGAAAAAATATTTTAGTGGAAATTATGATGTTTTCAGATTTCTTCTAATTACTTTTTTTGTTATCAAGGTAGTTATGCCAAAAATCAGGTCTCTACAAAAAAAAGTTTTCTATGATTTTAAGAACTGAAACAATGTTATAAGTCATGTCTTATGAAAGAAAAAACATTTTTTGAAGAAAGTTTAAAACTTGCAATAAATAATTATAGTAACAATATTTTATGTAATTAAAAATTTTTCCATTAAAAAAAATTATTTTAATGATTTCAGCCATACAAAAATTCACTTTCGAAATTGGAAATAGTCAAGTTGTAGACAATGTTCCCCGTGAAAAGATAAGTAATCATTTATTAAAATTCAACCATTTCAAAAAAAATGGTGAGAAGCGATCGTAAGAAAGAATTCAATTGCAAAGAACATCGATAAAATAAATGTTTTTTTTTAGTTTTAAAATTATTTAATTGAAATGAAATGTTTTTATTTTAAAATGATATCATCGATAGTACTATTTTGATTCTTAAAATCATAGAAAAACTATTTTATTCAAAGATCTGATTTTTGGCACGACCACTACCTTAAACATAAGATACTACTTTTTTCAAAAAGAGACCGATGAATTTTTGTTTTTGGCCTGGTTTGGTTGGTTCAGCTCCATCGTGAGTGCTGAACTAAAGCTTGAAAAATTTTGATTGATAAATTTGGTTAGGTTCGAGGAAAATGAAGGGAGAAAAATTTTCTTCGCTCGAAGAGTACGTTTTTTCAAGTATGGACGGTGACTTAAAATACAATTTTCAATTTCAGTGTAAAACACATATTTTAATTCAAGCTATTGAGTTGCTGAATCAATGCAAAAAAAGTTTGATTGAAAAGTATCATTATCTTTCGAGAAAATGAAAGGAGGATTTTTTGTTCGAGGCGCATGTTTATTCAACTCTAGACGGTAATTTGACGTCTAAATTTTAATCAAAAGAAGTTTGATTATAGATTTGTAGCTCTTGAGTTGCAAAAATTTGCAAAAAAATGTTAAAACTCTTAATGTGCAAAAAATTTAAAGAATTGCAAGCAAATTTGAAAAATGACATTATAAAGAAAAAACCTCTTTTCACAATGTGACTTTCAATTTATCTGATTTTCTGAGCTAATACATTTTGAAAAATTTGGCGCGCAGGGCTACCCTTCAGTTTTTTCCCGTATTAAAAATATACTTCAGCATATGATCACTTAATGAAAATCTGATCTTTCACCTTAAGAAAATAAACTATTAAGAGAGCTTTAACTTTGGGCTTTAGGACATTGAACTATTGAAGATTGCAGGCCATAAATCAAATACAATCATCCACTTTTGATTCATCTTTCTAATGTAGAACTTTCTATTCATTTTTATTGGAACGATCTTTAAATTAGAAATGATTAGTTCCCCTTTCTTCTGAATGAGGCTGCCTAAATTTTAAATGGCGTATTGGAAGTTACGAAAAGTTTTATGTAATAAAATGATCACACATAATAGATGCCGAAGTAAAAGTTTTATTTCAGTTTTCCAGAAAAAATAATTTGATCAGTCAATTCTCAGTAACTATTAATCATTTGACATATTTCGCATTTTTTCTTCTTAAATCAACAATGGGGATTAAAGTTCAAAGAAGTTTTTTGTAAAGTTTTAGCTCAATCGGATTAATGGTAAAAATTATGAATGTTTCAAATTGCAAGCGGCAATCTTGACGCTGCCCTATGCACGTGCCTCCTCGGTAAAGAACATGTTGCAGCGGACGATATGAAGGCCAAGTCGGATCCCAAAATAAAACTTAAGATATTATAACTAAAATAATTTATTTATTAGACAGTTTGAACCATAAATTATTAAAATAGTACTTCATTAAAAACTACTTTAATCATTTACGTCACTCTCTTCAGTTTCTTCGGCATCTGGACTCTGAGTTGTTACCTTTACAAAATATTTTTCGACGAATTCCTTTCCTTCAGCACCTCAATAATTATAGAGATTTTTTTCATCCTTTACTTCGACCGCTTTTAATCCAATTCGAGGTGGATGACTTTTCGGAAGTTTTTCTAGTTCAAGCGTAGGACACGGGTAATTTTGTTAATGGCAAATTCTGTGCAAAGTCAAATTCACAGATCACAGCATAGACTGCTATTTTCAGACAGTAATTGCTCCTCTAATTTCACACAAATTTCAGCATTTTTCTAATGAATAATTACTTCTTCTCTTACCTCTCCTTCTATCTTATTTTTATGGCAAGTGTTGCATATGTGAATTCTAGGTAATTTAAAAGTGAAGCCAACATGACCGTTAAAATAATTATAATGAACAGTTTTACACAAAGTGAATTTAGCCCCTGTTTTTTCTGAATAATATTCTCCGAACATTTTGTAAAGTTCTACGAGATTTAATAAAGGATTTTCAAAATATTTTGGAATACTGAAATTTCGTTTGTAATGTATTCACAATGCTCTTTAATCATTCTTTTTAAATCTTCCGTTAATTTAGCACGACTTTTTTGCCATCCACCTGCCAAAATTTTCAAAGGCTGCTTCTTAAAAATAATTTTTTGAACATTTTCAATTCTTCTTCTGACCAAACACAGAAAAGCAAAAAAAATTTCTTGCGAACTAAAACATTTTCTTCTTCAGTAGGAAATAAAGAAATCCAATGAATCAACCACTGATCTATCTGGAATTATAATACCTTTAACACCGTCTTTCTTAGTTTTAAAGTTCTTAGTATATCCTTTTTCCTAAAATAATGACAAATAATGCTGTCAACTTCTTTATTAAACATAAAAATATGGATAAACGTCTGAAAAGCGCATACCTCTGATTTATTTAAAAATCCGTATACCTATGTATTTTGACCTGTAGATTACAAAAATGATAGTGAAAATACCCACAAATTTGATTTTCAACATCAAAACCCCAAGAAAACCATAAAAATGTCTTGTTTTTTCCGTTTATTTCAGTGAACAATGAAAATTCACAAAAAAATTCAAATAAAAGTTGTAGATATTTCAAAAACACATATTTTATGTGAAGCCCATTTTTACTCTACGTTTCATGATTTTCGAGAAAATGGACGATAAATATTAAAAATCACAGAAATACTGCACAATGTGTAGCGATGTGACATAAATTATTTTTTAAAATCCTGGAAGACTGGGTACGCGCGCGTAGAATGGATGTCTCTTTTTTCATGAGCTACAAATTCTATCCAAAACATTTTTCTTTTCGATAATATTTATCGAAATACAATGCCATACTCTCACACGAAATATTGGAAAGGGGTAGAAGGTAGGGTACTAGGGGTAGGGACGTGACCTACATTATTTCTATGACCAGTCACAGGGGTGCCTTCCGCCCCCTACGAGACGTCGGAAAGGGGTAGGGACTTGATCAACATTATTTCTGTGACCAGTCACAGGGGCACCTTCCCGTCCCTCACGAGACGCTGGAAAGGAATAGGAATGTGAACTACATTACTTCTGTAACCAGTCACAGAGATTCCTTACCGCTGTGTCCAACATTATTTCTATGACCAGTCACGGGGGCGCCTCCCCATACCTCACGAGACGCTGGAAAGGAATATGAATGTGATCTACATTATTTCTGTGACCAGTCACAGGGATGACTTCCCACTGTGCCCAACATTATTCCTGTAACCAGTCACAGAGGTGCCTTCCCGCCCCCACGAGATGTTAGAAATGGTACGAGCGTGAATCAAAATATTTCTTTGACCAGTCACAGGAGCGCCCCCCACCGTCCTTCACAAGACGCTGGAAAGGATTTGGAATCTGACGCAAATTATTTCTGTGATTAGTCACAGGGATTCCTTCCCGCTGCGGCCGTCATAATTTCTGTGACCAGTCACAGGAGGGGCCTCACCATCTCTCACGAGACGCTGGGAAGCAATAGGAATGTGACCTACATTATTTCTGTGACCAGTCACAGGGGTGCCTTCCTGTCCCCACGAGATGTTGGGAAAGGTACGAACGTGACTTAAATTATTTCTGTGACCAGTCACTGGGGCGCCTTCCTTTCACGTGACATTGGAAAGGGATAGTAGAGTTCTACACTTTGTACCAACGTTTTCCTTCTCTTCTCAAAAAATAAAGTTTTTTTCAGAAACACTGTATATGAAATGAAAAGTGTGTTTTCAAAAGATCTACAACTTTCAGTTGAAGCTTTTTCGTAAATTGTTATTATTTGCTGAAATGAACCAAGAAGAACATGAAATTTTCATGGATTCCTGGGGTTTTGACCTTGAAAATTAATTTCGTGGGTATTTTTACTATCATATTCTTGATCAGCGCATCAAAATACATAGGTATACGAAATTTCAAATTAATCGGAGATATGTGCTTTTCGGAAGCCCACCCAAAAATAATAACTTTAGGCTATCTATAATTAATTCAATAAAAAAATTATTTAAGTAATCAAGAATGAAGAATAGTCCTAAAATACGAGGGGCAAGTAAAAAGTAAGGTTCCCACATTTTTTTCAGGTGTAAGACATTTTTTATTGAAATTGCAAA
>JAUMHM010000078.1:16892213-16907645 GCA_032362435.1 Melikaiella ostensackeni
TTAAAAATTCAAATTCAAATTTAAAAAATTCAATTTTGTGAAAAATGTATCCACTTTGTAAGAAACTCAACAATTTTGTTCAAAAGTCATTTTGTTTGAAAGTTCAAATAGTCTGGTAAAAAACTGAACTATTTTGTTGAAAATTAGTCTTTTTTTAAATTGAAAATTCATTTTTATAATTGAAGATTTAACTGTTCAATTTTTTATTGTAAATTTATATTTTATCGTTAAAAATTGAACTGTTTGGATCAAAATTCATGCCTTTTGTTCTGGTAAAAAATTCACCTTGTTGCTTCAACAAATCATCTTTTTGTTCAAAAATTCGTTTTTTTGGTTGAAAATGAATCTGTATGACTGAAAATGTAAATGTACCACTTTTGATTCACGCTCATATTTTTTATTTAAAAATTGAACTATTTGGTTTCAAATTTATGTATGTTGCTACAAATTCGTCGGTCTTTGTAAAAAATTAGTCTTCATGCTTGAGAATTCACCTTTTTTGTTTAAAATTAAACTTTTTTGCTGAAAATTCGTTTTGTTTGTAGTTGAAAATTATTTACTTGAAAGTTCATGTATTTTTTTCAAACATATTTATTTCTGGCAGAGTTATTAATCTTCTTGCTTGAAAATTCATTTTTTTTATTCAAAATCGAACTGTTGTGTTCAAAATAGGTTCGCGTTAGATGAAAATAAATTTTTTAACTCCAAATTAAACTATGCCATTTTTAATTATAAATTTATCTTCTTCAGTTAAAAAGTGAACTGCTTGTTTCAAAATTCATATACTTTGTTAGAAATTCCTTGTTTTTAATAGAAAGTTGATCTTCTTTCCTGTAAATTTATTTTTATTTTTTGGTTGAAAATTAATTTTTTAAACTGAAAATTGAGCTGCTCCATTTTTGATTGTAAAGTTATAATTTCTTGTTGGTCATTCAACGATTTGTATGAAAATTCATGTATTTTATAAAAAATTATAATTTTTTGTACACAATCAATCTTTTTGGTTAAAACGTGTTTATAAATAATAGTAATTATTTTTTTTCATTTCGAAATGTACATTATTAAACACTTTTCTTAAGGTTAACATGTATAAATAAAAACTATATTTCAGAAACCATATCAATATTTTGGCGCCTAAACATCATGGCGACGAAAGTTAACTGAGATATCCATTACAACCAATCAGAGTCGCGGTTACAAGAGAATATTAGAGTTACCACGAAAAGGGTATATGATTAGCTTATCAGAACCAAAATGTCCATAGTGGAACGCATTGTAATTTAATCACGATTAAAGCCTCCATTAAAAAATAATTATGATTAGCTAATCATGTATTTAATCAGAGCTGGTGAAACCGGCCCTAAATGTATTGGAAGTCTATTTCCGAGACGCAAGGTAACATTCCAATACATGATATTATGGTTTTCAAATGCTGGTATTGTAATAATGCCATACATGTAGTGTAATTTTGCAGAAAAAAGTTCAAAAAAAAAAATCAAAATTACAATACTTGTATGGTATCCGGCGCGTAGTTTTCGAAATTACAAAACACGTACTGGATTTCACGTTCCAATACCGGTATTGTAATTTTTCTTAACACTCGTATTGTGAAAGTGCTGTCAAATTCCAAACATTTTAAACAGTTTATCTATAGACTGTGCTTCGTACATTGAATTTATTGCAGCGTCAGGCTGTGTATTACGGAGCAAAATAAAAAATGGGTAGTTACATAAGTGTTGGTTTTTTTTATATTTCCAGCACTAGATATCCTACGACGCATTACGTACTGTCATGTAAGTCAAACGATTGACACAACGTTACATGTTACGTACAGTGCAATCATGTAAGGTTGATATAGCAACTTTATATGTTTTGCGTGGGAAAGATAATGGACACGTGCCTCGTCCTATAAGAATCAGATGTAATCGGAAGAGCAGGCTACGAAGAAAGAAAGAAAGAAAGAAAGAGGAGGAAGAAAGAAAGAAGAAAATGAGTGGTAAAAGAGGAAGGAGGTGGAAGACGTACAGTCTACGTTCTGTCTGTGGTCACGGTAGAGGTGAACGACCGTCATTGGCTGCTCTTTGAAAGAGAATTTCTCTCGTTCGTCGAACCGAGAGGGCTGTTTAGCAATACATATGCACAAATCAGGAGGAGCTATGCCAGGATAAAAAAATACTATTACACTATTACGCTATCAGAGTATATAATTTTCAAGCTCACGATGTCCTCGAAAAAGTACAACGCCCTTTCAAAATATCTGCAGTACGGTGGTCCTTAAGACCAAGTGAAACTTTTTAAAAATAATTTCTAATTGGTTGATTGGGTTCAAAAAGACTCTCCTAAAGTTTCATTCAACAAAAATTCTCACCCCATCCGCATCGATGTTATTTATGATAATAACGAAAAATCGCACAATGCTCATTATTTTATGAGAAAAACAATATTTGGATGAGGGAAATAAGGGAGAGGAAGTTAGGGGAAATAAGGGGAAGTGTGGTAAAATAAGGGGTAGTGAGAGAAAGTGAGGGGTAAATTTCATTTTTTATCTCAATTCCACATAGGACAGAATATGATAGGCTAAGATAGGATAGGATAGAAGTGGAGATAAGAGAAAGGGGGAGGGGGCTTTAAACGACTTTATTAACGACTTAATAGGCTACGAAACCCTTTTTTGTAGTTTCATTCAAATCATTCGGCCACGTGAAACAATAATATCTCTGTAATGCTTGAAATATACTCATTTTTTTTAAATTTGAAAATTAAAAAATTTCCAAAATGGCGGAGCCATCAATTTGTGTCAAAAATTGCATTTTCTATAATCATGAACAGAGATGATTAAACATTGTAAAGAAATCTGATAAATTATTGTAAAATGTATGGTGGACAAGAAAATTCCAAAATTTGAAAAAATAATAGATGGCGGCCAATTAAAAATTCAATATACAGCTCGTTTCTTCCGTTTTCAAATAAATATTTTTAAAATTTGGTAGGAAAATAAGTTTGACTTTCGAAAGCATCCGAAGGTCACAGAAGTCCAAAATGTTAGAAAAATTCAAGATTGGGGCCAATCAAAAAATTAAAAAATAGCCCATTCTTGCAGTTTTCAATTAAATATTTCCAAACTTTACTATTAAAAAAAGTGTAGCTTTAGAAAATTTCCAATGATCTCAAAATTTCAAAATTTCGAAAAAATCCAAGATAGCGGCCAATTAAATATCCCATACGCAGCTCGTTTCTTCCGTTTTCGATGAAAACATCTTAAAACTTTACTAGAAAAAGAAATTTCATTTCCGAAAGCATCTGAGCGTCAAGAATTGCATTCTTTATAGTTATTAACTAAGAATGATTAAACATTGTAAAAAAAATTGAATAAATTATTGTAAAGTGAATGGTTGACATGAAAGTTTCAAATTTTGAAGAAAAATCAATATGTCGGACAGTTAAATATTCAAAAAATAGCTTATTTTTCCAGTATTCAATGAAACATTTACAAAATTTGCTATAAAAAGAAGCGTGGCTTTAGAAAACATTCGATGATTCCAGAATTTCAAAATTAGAAAAAAAATCTAACTTGGCGACCAGTTAAAAATTCTGAAAAAGTTCGGTTCTTCAGTTTTCAATTAAATATTTTGAAATTTTTCTAGAAAAAGAAGTTTGACTTGAGAAATCATTCAATGATCCCAAAATTAAAAAATTAAAAATGAACCCAAGATGTCGGCCAGTCGAATTTTCAAAATTTGTTTTACTTTTACAAGATCTACGAGTATACGGGTAAGTGATGCGAAATTCAAATGTTATATGTTGAATAATAATATTTTTATGTTTTAAACGATTTCCGTTTCAAATTTTGCCAAAATTATCTTTGGACTTCCTACTGTCAATCGCCCCTTCTTGCATCAGCAAACATTTGTAGGAAGAAATATTAAATTCTCATCTCAATGAAAAAGTATTGGTTTCATATGAAAATTGACTTTCGCGGACTTCATCAATTCTCAGAGTTTTTGGACTCATAGATGAGATACATAGTTTTTGTTTTTATCGTGAAAAATGTTATTAAAAATAAAAAATTTCATTTTCCGGTCAAACTATGCAAGATACAAAAAAAATTCCACGAAATAAAATTGTTTAACTCAAAAAGATCTACAAATATTTTTCAGACCATTTTTTAATCCAACGCATAGCTTTTTTACAATCGTGAACTTATTAAAATCGTGTTAATAAAAATAAAAAATTCCATTTTCCGGTCAAACTATGCAAGATTCGAAAAAATGCTACGAAAAAAAATTGTTTAACTCAAAAGATAGACATGAAGAAAATGTGCCCACGCAGCAGCAGATTTTTTTATTTTATATCTTAGTGTTAAAATAATTTACATTTTCTTCCATTAGGGTTAAGTGTGATACATGAGAAAAAAACTTGAATCAAGTTTTTAGAAGACTGTACTTTCGTATCTGTTAATGAAACATCTGCTGATTCTTGAAATTCATTCAATTTTTTTATCATTTATAAGAATCTTAATGAAAATAAAAAATAAAAATGTTTTTATTGCAAAATCGTTTTTATTGCAACAATAAGGTTCATTAACCGCTTTAACTAACCTCGAACTGTTGACAGATTTTCGTATTTCACAATGAAGAAATAATAACAAAAAACAAACACCACACTTACCCTGGGTGTGATTTTTATTTACCATGTAATAATTTATCATTTAAAATAATAAAAATCTAATGTGTTCAGAAAAACAACGGATATTCAAGGAAAATATAACATATTCCTTCATCCTTAAGAGAATTGTAACAAAAGGTGGTTTACGTAGAAAAAATTCAAACTCAAATTCCAAAAACCACAATTACGAATTTGAGTTTTCTAAAAGCATCTCAGTTTCATTCAAAATAATTGATTAGAGCCGAACTTCGACAAAAAATCAAGTTTATCCTGAAGCATTTTGTGTTAATACTAGACATTGAAAATGCCTAAAAATCCAAGATGACGGACAATTTCTTTTTACAAAAATCGATAAATTTTGAACTTCTTTCAGGAAATGTTTTTAAATTTTTCAAGAAGATCAGGTTCCTCTCTATCAATCATATGTCAATCTGAGGCATAAAAATTTGTTAATCAATGCAGGATGGCGGCTAGTTAGGTAATGCAAAAATATTGGCCACCATCTTGGATTTTTAGAAATTTTGAGTATCAACAGATTATGCTTCAAGATAAATTGGATTTTCTAGCGAAGTCTGGGACAATTTTGTTGGACAGTATAAAAGTAAGACAATTTTGACAATTCGACTGGCCGTCATCTTGGATTTTTCAAAATTTTGAATTCCTGGGATCATCAAATGATTGCTAAAGTAAACTTCTTTTTCTAGCGAAGTTTCAAAACATTTAATTGAAAATTGAAGAAACAAGCTATTTTGGGAATGTTTGATTGGCTGTCATCTTGGATTTTATCAAAATCTAGGACTTCTGGGATCATCGTATGATTTATAAAGTGAAAATTCTTTTTCTAGCAAATTTTACAAATAATGTATTGGAAATAGAAGGAATGAGCTATTTTGACTGCCATCTTGGATTTTTTTTTAATTTTCGGCTTCTGGGATCATGGGATGATGTCTAAAGCCACAATCCTTCTTCTAGCAAAGTTTGAAAATATTTCATTCAAAATTGCAAAAATGAGCTATTTTGGAATATTCAATTGGCCGCCGTCTTGGATTTTTTCAGAATCTTGGGTTCCTGGATCATCATATGACTCCTGAAGTAAAAATTCTTTTTCTAGCGAATTTTACGAACATTATAATGGAAATTAAAGAAACAAGCTATTTTGGGAATGTTTAGTTGGCAGTCATCTTTTTTTTTCAATATTTTGGAGTTCTGAGATCATTGGATGCTTTTGAAAGTCAAACTTCTTTTTTTTTGGCAAAGTTTTAAAATATTTCATTGAAAATTGCAGAAAGGAGCTACTTTTTAAATCTTTAATTGACCGATATCTTGGATTTATTCGAAATTTCAGAATTCTGGCGTCACCGATGCTTTCTAAAGCCACACTTCTTTATATAGCAAAGTTTGAGAATATTTCCTTAAAAACTGCAAAAATGATCAATTTTTGTAACACTTAATTGGCTGCCATCTTGTTTTCATTTAAGAAATTCGCAATTTCCTGTCCACCATTCATTTTACAATAATTTATTAGATTTTTTTTACAATGTTTAATCAATCTTAGTGCATGACTATAGAAAATGCAATTTTTGCCCCAAGTTGTTGGGTCCGCCATTTTTAAAATTTTGGAAATTTCAAGTTTTCCAAAATCAGGATATTTTTAGCATAACATGGAGATTATCGACCTATGTGGAGGATTGATATGAATGAAGACCGAAAAAATTACGTAAATTAAACGTTTTTGCACCATGTCTTCTCTGTTAATCTTATGGAAAACTTCAAGTGCCTGGGCCATTAGGTAAATATTAACCGATTTGGAAAAAATTTGAAAAACATTCTATTTTTAGGCATTCGCACCATAATCGTAAATGTGAGCAAATAATTTCCAAAAAAAGTAAATAAAGACCACCCTAACCTGCATAACATTTCAATAAAGATACTAAACTCAGAACAAAAAATTTTTATAATCCAAAAAAAATGTTTTCTTGCATAAACATGAAAATTTGTTTGAATCAAACAAATTTTGATGTGTTTTTACGACTCTTGTGTTTCTGCGACTCTTTATATCTCTTCGCTTTAAATTAGAGTCTCATTTACACATTTCAACCAGTCTTTCTTCGGTCTATCCCTGGGTATACTACCATTCATGTTACGTAAATACACTTAATAATCACAAAAAATTCCAGACAAAGTTGAATAAAACTTCTTTTAAGTAATTTTCAAAAACCAAAACATGTTAATCTGACTAAGATTTTATTGACTATAGGGAAAATCGTGCTACAATGAAAAACATTAAAACTTGGAATTCTTCACAGCACCAGCTGATATATAATTACGCGAAAAATCGAAAAGGATACTTCGAATGAATAAAGGATAATTCCCTTCGGAATATTCTCAGATCCAACGATTTAGCACTCGAGGCCCGATTAATTCGAGGAAGATGACGCTGAGGGGATACGATATAAGGAAAACTGTTACAAAATCAACAAAAACGATAACTGACCTTCCTTCAATCTTGTCTCGTGAACTCAGTCGACATGATAAGCAGCCATTGTTGATTAGATAAGCGTTAGGCAATTATAGGTCATTAAACTTAACAGTGATTTGCCTGAGTAGTTACCTACATCCTCAGTGTTCCACATTTCTCGGTAGACGTTTCCTGAAGATTTGATCACTCATTTCTGAAGCATGTATTATACTTTCATTTCTGTTATTATTTATCTCTTTTACTCATTTGTCTGGTTTGGTATTGGTAAATTTATTATTCCTTTCCGAAATCTCTTAATGCCTCGCTGAATGCTAATCGGTCAAATTCTCTTCGAGGATATATCTCTTTTAGAAAATCAACATACAATTTTTTTTCTCTTTTATTTTTCTTATTAAATGAGAATCTTGAATTCAGATTGCGATTCGGTACTCGAACGAGCAGCGATGGTCTGCCAAACGGTCAATGAACTCGACGACAGGTAGAGCTCCACATATATACATACATCTTATATTGGTACATAAATGTATGAGGGTATTACGTGTAATGCAATACGAATCAAAGGAACTGAGAAGTGCGTTTGAGAAGAGGGGAGGTCGAGCTTTTGTGAAAATTGAAAGTAAGAGTGATTTTTGATATGAAAATGGAGGAATAATTTGATTACAAAGGACTTTTGCAATGAAATAATTTTTTTTTCGTTTTGAAGTAATATAGTAAGATGATAGAAGTATTCTTTAAGTTATTTACTTTATATAATATACCTGTATATACTCCCAATCGTTCTACTTCATCACTTTTTCAGCAGGAGGATATAAATTAATATAAACAAAGAGAAGAATGACGACTTGCTCAAAGTGGCATCAAGAAAAAGGTATGAAAGAAGGCTCATAAAATTGATACCAGAAGGCTAACTGATACTTATCACTTTATACGGTACCATCTAAGATGTAATAATTTCGCATCAGCAATGATGATGTTCGCGGTGATTGGTGATGATTAGGATGATCATCAGTATGATTATGCTTTCAACTTTAAAAGTGTCCAGCTTTAAACCGCCTATTTAATCCTATTTAAGTAATTATTTTAATCATTAATTCAAGAATTTAATCTATTTAATCTCTACGAAAATAAATTCTGCATCTTTCAATACTAAAACAATAGCGATCTCTATGATTATCATGATAATTTGGAATATCGTCTTTTACCTGAACTTACATCTTTCAAATCTAATGCCACCAAATTTATTTGGGGGCGTTCATACATCACTTGACGACAGTAAACCATTAGTGAACGGAAGGAAGGAAAATGTTGGTAAAAAGTGTATCATTCCTTTAAATGGGACTTGCAGCACTCCTGTGATTACTGATTAGTTACAGAAATAGTTTAGGTCACTCTGCTACTGCTTTTCAGTGTTTCGTAAGGGGCAAGGCACCCCTGAGACTGGTCACAAAAATAATTTAAGTCACATTCCTACCCCTTTCCAATATCTCGCGGGAGGAGGCACCCCTGTGACCGTTTAAAAAAAAAACAGTTTTTTTGGTGTTCTGAACTTAAAAATTAAATTTGCGAGTATTTTGACAATTATATTCGTAATCAGTCAAAATACATCGGTATAGTGAATTTCAAATTAGTCAAATGTACTCTCTCTTCAGAACTTTATCCAAAAAATTTTCAAGGTTCACTGCGGTCATTTGCAGGGTATTAAATAAGGTGATACAAATATTTCTTTTATAATTTGTATGCTCTCGTCCCCCGGATTTGTGAGGTTCCCAAAAAAAACGAACGTGAATTTTTTTAATTTTGAAATTAATTTTGAAAAATTTAAGGGTTCATCAAAGACCATAAAGTTTTATACGTATTTCTTATGAAAAAAAAATGATTTTGCAAATTTGTAATACAATCGTCAATATTACGTTTATCGTACTGTGAGTGCAATTTTTTCTATAGAATCAATCACAGAAAACGAATTAGTAATTACTTTTTGGGTTCTACCTCCATAGGCTTCTTTTATAGGATTCCAAAGAGACCCTATGAATACAAAAACGAAATATCATATATGTTTTGCATTTATTTTCATTTGTTGGCATAAGTTGTCCTTAATATCAAGATATTATGTTTGCTAATGATACTTTGATGTTTTAAAAATCATTAAATTATTTATTATTGTTTACAATTACAACAATCTTCTCTTAAAATAAACCTGGAAACTCTCGATTTTTTCTACATTCTTCAACTTGTCCACGGTTCTTCACTTGTACAAAAATGACATAATTAACTAACATTAACAAGCATAGTTGTTAGAATATTGAATACGATTTTTCCTTGAAGTAATTATTGAAAAATTTAGTAAACAATAAAAAATTGTTTAGATAATGACTCTTGTTGATTTTTATTGATTATAATTTGTTCATAACTAAACCGGCGAAGAAATGTTGACAACTTTTGAAAAAATCGCAATCTCCTATCTCAATTTTTAAACGAAGATAACAATAGATAAGATGAAACTGTTTAAACATGTATGGTTGTTAATGATATCTTAATATCATTTCTGTACAACCAGTCAAAAAAAGTTGAAGAATGTAGAAAAAAATTAAACTTTCTAGGTTAATTTAAAAAAAAGATAGTTTTAAACAATAAATTGCTTAAACATTTTTCGTTGTAAATTTTCATCAATTATTTATTCATTATTTATTTGATAAAAATTCACAAATTTATAGGTTCATTTTAAAAGAAGATTGTGATGAACAATAATAAATTGTTTAAAAAAATTGGAAAACATCAAAGTATCATTAGTGATTTATATTTCGGGAGCAGATTTTTTTCTTTTAAATTTATAAGCTGATTCTTGGGAGTATTTTTTGTCTCTCCTAAACAATTTTGATCTTGTGAATAATGTAAACTTTTGTGATTTAACGAAAAGTCACGCGAGAATGGAAAGTTGTCATTCTCATATATTTTAATAAATTCTCAAATTCCAGTTCAAACATTGTACGAAATCTTGGAATATAAATGAATACATATATATTTCACATATTTAAGAAGCCCAAAAAAGTTCTTAACATAATTTCGTGATTTTGCGAAAAAAATGCAGTTTCAAAATTTATGAGATGGAAAACAGAATAAGGACCATTTCGTTTTTCCCCCCTGCCACATAGAAAACATTTTTTCCTTATGTTTTCACCTCTTCAATGTAGGACAGTGCGCTTCAACCAATAATAGATATGATGAAAATTTCATTAAAATCTGGCTACGGTACTTCATTTTTATGCATTTTAGCCTCTAAAAAATGAAACTACGAAAATCGCACCTAATCCTGTTCCCGAAATGTCATCAAATCAAACTTTCAAAATATTAAATACGGTGAGCATGCACGTAAAATGATCATTACATGCTTTAAAATGACAGATATATGCATCTCAAACCTAACATTAGTTTAATACTATCCACTGGTTCTATTATTGATATTAGCTGAAAAAAAAACTTTATTATAGTAAAATTTTAAAATATGAGTTCAAAAACCGCCTCCTTTATGTTTTTGATAAAAACAGCATTCGATTTCAAAAAAATTTCGATAGTTTTATGATGCCTTCACATGAAATCTCTTTTGTTTGAAAAATGAATCAGATGTATGATCTATCTTTAAAGAAAATAACAAAACCTCTTACTCAGATGTTTTGAAAAATAGTTTATTGATTTATCGGAAATTATGGTTATAAAAACAAAAGAGATTCCTGCTGAAGGCATCAGAAGACTACGGAAATCCCCTTTGACAACGAATGCTGTTTAATAAAAACGTAAAGAAGGCAGTTTTTAAAATCTCTTTGATATTTTACTATGATATAGTTATTTTTCAGCTATCAATAATAGTATCAGTGGATATATAGTGTCCAAGGTATTCGTGAGCTTAAGATGCATATATGTGTTATTTTGAATAGAATAATGATCAATAAAGTGGTACAAATGTATGATAATGAGAAGAACGATGTTGTCAGTAGCAGTCATGCAGATGTTCTAGAAATTGGCAGTGATTCTACGGTTTTAAAAACTCATGGAGATTTAAAAAGAGACTATGATATATTTTGCTCTATGCTATGGGGGAAAAAATAAGAAACATGCCAGGCTATGTCATAGCACAGAGAATCCAACAGTTTTCAATGAAAATGCTGAGATGAACATAGTAGAAAAATGTGTCTTTCCTGAGCTACACATACTACAAGGATATGTCAACCATATGCTTTCGTACGGCTTAGCTTATGCAATAAAAACGTAACGAAAGCAGTTTTCAAGCTGCTTTCATCATTTTACCATGATCAGTGGATAGTGTTTAAGCTATTCTTGAAACTGAGATGCACATATGTCATTTTGAATCAAATAATGATAATTTCACGTGGATGGCCACCGTATAAAATATAATTAAGAAACTAAAAAAATTGATCAAAATATATTTGCGAAATAAGATCAGCTGCGATTTTTGTGCTTACATTTTTTGAAGCCTAAAATGCATACAAATACCGCAGCCAGATTTTGTTAACATTTTCATTATATCGGTCACTAGTTAAAGCACACTGTGGTAGAGTTCTTGTGGAACACATGCTTCTATAATTTCATAAAAATTTTATATTTGAAAACTTGTCGCGAAAATCTTTTTTTGGCCATCCTGTAAAATTTCATTTGTGGTCCTTATCCAGTAGTCATTCACCTGTCTTTAAATTGTCTTCAGCAGCCACAATGATGATGACGATGTGCGATCATGCTGGCGATTAAGATGATAATCTCGTACCTGAACTGCAATACATTACTTCTGATGATTGTTTACATGCGAGGGCATTGCCCGGATGCCGCTTACCTTACAGGTTACATTCCCGGCCGGGGCTCCACCTCAACTCGGTGCAGCCTGCTGCACCTTGCATACTGCCTACTGCATGTACATACGCTCTTACGTACTTGTAAGTAGGTTTACGTTTAGTCTTACGTACGAACACGTCGCCATCGCCATCGCCGGCCGCGGACGTTCTATTCTGCTCCGGTTCGGTCCGGCGTGATCGGCCGTTAAAGTAGGAACGAAATTTACATTGATCTATCGCTCGAGTCGAGAAATCCTCAGAGTTCGACGAACTGCATAATGTTTTAATAGTAGGGGTAGGGGACTGATCGAGAGTGAGACCAAGGAGGAAAGAGACCAAATATGTCTCGAAAAAAAAAGTTATACATCATATAGAGCCGAATCAAAAAACTTTTATCGGTGTCTTTACAGCCTAAGTGGTATTGTTTACGGAGAAGGTTAAGAAATGCAACTAGGTTGAAAAGCATTATCTTCATCGATTTTAATCATGACAAAATCGGAAAGAATAATATCGATAAGGAGAGAGAGAAGCAAAGAGTTACCCTTTCAGAAGGAGACCATTAAATGGCATGAAAAAGTTAATGCCATTCAATGCTTTCCATTTCAAACCTTTCATTTTAAGGAAATGTGTCTTTCTTCTTATCGATGTTACTCTTTCCAAATTGGTCCTATTGTAAATCGATATAGATAATGCTATTCTACCTAGTTAAACTTCTTCACTTATTACGTAAAGACCATATTTACGGAAAATGTTAAGAAATGCAACTAAGTAGAATAGTATTTTCTACATCGACTTGCATCATAAAACAATCGGAAAAAGTAATATCGATAAGAAGGAAGGAAAGGGAAAATAATTTTATTTAGAAGAAAGTAAAAAAAAAAATAATTTTATTTAGAACCAAAGATTTATCCTTCAGGTAGGAGACCATCAAATGGCATTAAAAATTCAGCGCCATTTAATGACTCCCATTCCAAACTTTTCATTTTGAATAAATATTTCTTTCTTCTTAACAGAGTTACCTAGTGACCCTACTTAGGCTGGACGGATAATTGGTGCCATAAAATTATTTAGGGAAGGTCGGAGACTAAGTCCTTAAGTAGCGTGATAGAAGCACGCCTGAGCCATAAAGCATAAAACTCCAAATTAGAAACCAGCTTGCAAACATGGTCGAGGATTGAAGTTATAAAAGTGAAAATATAGAAACAGTTTGAAAGATGCTGACAATTTCAAACATCTGCGCTTTATGGAGTTATAAAATAATAAACCTGACGAAGCGAAATTGAAGATTATGAAAGTAAAGACGGTTCAATATTGACTTAGTTGCTCAGACGCAAAATAAAATAAATTATTATTAAAAATTCTGAAAGTAATTGTTACCACGTAACAACAAAATATGTTGAGAAATGCAACTAGGTAGAATAAGATTATCTATATCGGCTTGCAACACGACCAAATCGGAAAGAGTGATATCGATAAGAAGAAAGGAAAGAGAAAAATAATGTTCAAATATGTAACAATTTACAGAATTGTATACACTACACGACTTCAGTACCAAATAGGATTCCCTTTGGGAAAGAGACCATTAAATGGCATTAAAAAGATAATGCCATTAAATGCCTTCCCCTCCACACCTTTAGTTTCAGATAAATGTTCTATTCTTCTTATCGATATTACTCTTTCCGATTTGGTCCTGTTGTTAATCGATACAGATAATTCTATTCTACCTAGTTGCATTTCTTAACATTTTCCGTAAAGAAGACCATGTTTACGGAAAATTTTAAGAAATGCAACTAGGTACAATAGCATTATCTATACCGCTTTGCATCATGACCAAATCAGAAAGAGTAATATCGTTAAGAAAAAAGGAAAGGGAAAAAAAATTTCAAAAAATGTAAGAAACTACAGAATTGTATACACTACACGACTTTAGAACCAAAGAGTTACCCTTTAAGAATACATATAATTCTATTCTACCTAGTTGCATTTCTTAACATTTTCCGTGAAGAAGACCATGCTTACAGAAAATGTTAAGAAATGCAACTGGGTAGAATAGTAATATCTATATCGATTTGCATTATGACCAAATCGGAGAGAGTAATATCGACAGGAAGGAAAGAAAGGGAAAAACAATTTCCGAAAAATGTAAGAAATTATAGAATTGTACACATTACACGACTTTAGAACCAAATAGTTTCCCTTTAAGAAGAAGACCATTAAATGGCATTAAAAACTTAATGCCATTTAATGCCTTCCATTCCAAACCTTTCACTTCAAAAAACTGTTCCTTTCTTCTTATTGATATTATTCTTTCCAATTTGCTCCTGATGTTAATCGATATAGATAATGCTATTCTACCTAGTTGCATTTCATAACATTTTACGTAAGCAAAAGCATCTTTACAGAAAATGTTAAGAAATGCAACACGATTTGGCCATGATGTAAATCGATCTAGATAATGTTTTTATACCTTATTGCATTTCTTAAAATTTTCCGCAAAGAAGACCATGTTTACGGAAAATGTTAAGAAATGCAGAGAGATAGAATAGTATTATCTATATCGATTTACATCATGACTAAATCGGAAAGAGTAATATCGATAGGAAGAAAGGAAAGGGAAAAATAATTTCCGAAAAATGTAAGAGATTATAGAATTCGTGACCCTAAAATCATAGATCTTGGATTTTGCCAACTTTACAGGAGAAGCTTTTCAAAAGTGGGTAGTTTGTGCATGAGGACGTTTACTAATTATGAAAAGCAAGTTTTTTTTACCTGTTTTCCGAGAGAATAATTAGAAACCTGATACAAGATTTAACTTTGGGAATACGAAAACTTCGGTTTTGAATTGTAGAAATTTAAAGAATGCGGATATTCATACCACTCAAACTTTGGCTTTTCGTAATAGCACCTTGAAACTCTGTAAGATGAATACGAAGTTGGTCTCCTCTTCAATTGTCATTTCAATTTATTCAAAACACCACAGGTTTATCCTCCGCGACGCGCGTTTTTTCAAGAGTGATTTCCTAATTTTATCTAAGAATTATCAGTTCAAAGTACTGGTTAATTATTCAAAGATTACATCAAAGTTCAGAATTCCTTGATGATTCGACATTACCTTGAGCATAACTTGTAGGCAATTATTAGGTTACTGACCCGATAAGTCTAGCTTTGTTTTCACTTTTTGAAAGCACTCAAATACTTGTGTATTTAAAGAAATTTTCTTATTAGAATCTCAAACTAACTTTTTATTCAAATTTTTAAATAATACCCAAAAAAGCATTTTGTGAGATTTTAATACAAATTTATCACATAAGAAAAGTATTCTTATGCTTTGACATAGACCATTTTATAAATTACATATGTTAAATAATAGATTTAATGCTTTCACGATGATTCATTATGATGAAAGGAGGTGTTTCGGGTTTCAATAGTGTGCAAAACTACGAATCT
>JAUMHM010000078.1:16907745-16923581 GCA_032362435.1 Melikaiella ostensackeni
ATTCGTAGTTTTGCACACGATTGAAACCCGAAACACCTCCTTTCATCATACATATGTTAAAATTTCCCAAATTCCATACGTACAGAAGAAAAATGTTTTTTATTGCAAAAAATATCGCTTTATCTCTAAAATTAGACCCAAAAAAACAGACGTTGTTGTAAAATTTACTAATAACACTTTTGGCCTGCCAATTTTAATTGCTATTTTAATGCCTGGCGCCTATCAAAATTTAATGAATTCCATTTGTGAGCATCACCGTTAAGTCTAGCAGACGAAAGAAAGTACGCGTAAAAATGTGAGCTCTAGTCGACATCTCGTAAAGATTTAAAATTCATTCGGAAGATAGAGAAAACGACATAATTATTCAAATAATAATATAAAGCCGATCGTAAATTAAAAAATATCTTGCCAGACACTTTAATTTCATCTAAAAAAGACCAGTTTTAATCCTGATAAAAAATAATCAATAAATTATGCCCAAGCGAAAATTAATTCGAGTCGATTTTTTTCAGAAGAAAAAGATAGTTTTAGTAAGCTTCAGATCAAAATGATCCACTTTGCGGAACTAAAATCAATTCGTACACAACTTCATTCATATCTGTCGAGTGGAAGTTGTTATGCTTCATGATTGTCATATGACCGACATAATTTTTCTAAAACCAGGAATTTTTTAGAAAATTTTCAATTTCAGGGTGGGAGAAAAATTGCAGTTTCACTATATTGGGCTATATACATCTTTAGGGAAATTAATTTTTTTCCTTCTAAGAGCGTTTCCTTAGATTAACGTAGTTCCGAATACCATATTTCTGAAAGCCTTACAACCTCCTAGGATCAGAAGGAAATGTTTTAAAAAACGTAGAATTTTGAACTGAAAAAGATAAATTTTTAACCAGAAATAGAATATGTAGTTGAATTTTTATTTGGAGAAGTTAATTTAGACAAAAAAAAAGACGAATTTGCAACAAAATAGTTAAATTTTCGACCAAGAAGATGGATCTTCAATCAAAAAAATTAATTGTTAACCAATTAGTTGAATATTCAACCAGAAAGATTAATTTTCTACCCCCAAAAAAAACAATTTCTAATAAAATACATGCATTTTCAACTAAAATGATGAGTTTTCAACCAAAAAGATGAATTTTTAACAAAGCAATTCAACCATCAACCAAGTATTCAAATTTTCAAGCAAAAAAAATAATTCTCGACGAAAAATTTAATGTTTGATACTTCAACCAAAAAATATTTTAATTTTAAATCAAAAGCAGTTAAATTCAACTGGAAAAGACGAGTTTTTAACAAAATAATTGAATTTTCACCTAAGGTGGAATTTTCAATCAAAAATATAATAGTAAACTTTCAAACTAAGAATAATTAACTTACAACCAAAAGTATTTGAATTTTAGATCAAAGAGATAAATTTTCAACTAAAATAATAAATTTTCAGCAGAAAGAGTTAAATTTTCAGTTAAAGAAAATAATTTTCAACCAAAAGAAAACAACAAATTTTCAACACAAGAGTTGAACATGCAACCAAGTAGTTGAATTTTCAATCAAAGAATATATAATCTCAACGTAAAATGTAATAGTTGTTATTTAAACCAAAAAAGATTTTACTTTAAAATCAGAAATAATGAAATTCAACTACAAAAAACAAATTTTCAACAAAATAGTTGAATCTTCAACCGAAAAAGATAAACTTTCAACTAAACAGTTGCATTTTAAATCAAAAACATTAATTTTCTACTAAAAAAAAAAACTTATTAAAACACATAAATTTTGAATCAAATAATTGAATTTTCAACTAAAACGGAAAAAATTTGAGTTGGAAAAAATAATTTTTGACAATGGGGTTCAACTTCAAGCAAGTAAAGTTGAATTTTCAACAAAATATATAAATTTTCAACCAAAAATGGAATAGATGAATTTTTAGTTAAAAAAATTAATTATTAATAGTAAAACAAATTTTCAACAAAATAGTTAAATTTTCAACCAAGTAAATGAGTTTCTAACCGAAAAGGTGAATTTTCAACTAAGAAGATTAATTTTATACCAAAAAAGACGATTTTGAACAAAATACATAAATTTTCAACCAAGAAGATTAATTTTCTACTGAAAAAGACGAATGTTTAATAAAACACATAAATTTTCATCTAAAATGATAAATCTGCAACCAAAAAAATGTATTTTTAATGTAGTACCTTAATTTCAACTAAGTAGTTGATTTTTCAACCAAAAAAGAAAAATTCTTAACGATGAATGTAATGGTTGATGTTGCAGCCAAAATAGATTTTGATTTAAAATAAGAAACAGTTGAATTTAACTACGAAAGATGAATTTTCAACAGAATAAGTGAACCTTCAACAAACTCAGATTGATTTACAACCAAACAGTTGCATTTTTAACCAATATAGATTAAGTTTTTACCAAAAGAGATGATTATTTCAAACGAAAATGACGAATTTTTAACAAGAGAGTTGAATTCTCAACCAAGAAAGATTTTTCAGTTAAGAGAGAAAAAAATTTTCAGCCAAATTGTTGAATTTTCAAGCCTAAAAGGCAAACTCTTTACAAAACAATTGAATTTGCAAGGCGCCAATATGAATTTACCACAAAAACTGGAATAGTTAGTTAGTTAAAAAAATAATAATTTTCAGCAAAAAAAAATGAATACAGTAGGACCTCTTAGATCAGGACTCGATTCTTTAATATTTGCAAGTTTGCAAATCTACATATATGGTGATGATTATGATTTTTAACTTTTCCAGCCATATTTTATCGCTGTATAAAAATTAAGAATATTCATGATACAAAATTTTAGATGCGAGAACGAGAAAACCTAGTCTCGATCCGAGAGGTCCTACTGTATTCAGCTCTGGAAATTATTTTTGTTTTCTTTCTAAAGTGTTTATGTAGATTTATGTAGTCGAAACGCTCAGGTTCGAATCTGCATGTCGACAGTCATAACTTGGTCGTGACATAACAGCTGACACTCAAAAACTCATGAAAATTCATGACAGGCAATTTATCTTGAGAATCAAATCATTCTGATGCGCAATTTGCTGATCATATCACAAATCAAAAATCTCTATGAAAGCGTTGCGTATCATTTTGATCCAATTTCGGGATCAAATTGATCAACTGATATTTACTGTGTAAAGGTCACACGCGAATGTCGTCCAATCTTCAAGAGAAGAGCAGGTCCAAGGTTAATTTGAATAAAAAGGATGATAATAAAAAGAGGTTTGAACTAAATTCTAAATGGGATAAATGCAACTTTTCCTAAATGCACTTTTGGAGATCAATTGACAGGTCAAATTATTTGGGTCAAAATTAGAATCAACGACTAGGGGCACTTTGATGGGCTAGATGTTAGTAAGTTAGTTTTAATTCAAAATTTACAAAGAAGAGACCAAAGTGGGCCAGAAGGACAAAGGATGGGAGCCAAGTGAGATCTGGAAAAGTGGGGCAAGGGCAATATGGTGTGAGATAGAATGATCTTCGCTAAAGAAAAAAGTGTTAAAAAAAGGCATCATATTTGTGGGGACAGATGAGCTTCAAATGCAGTTAAAGCAACTGAAAATCAATAGAACTAACAGACTGGCTGAGTTTGGACTCTAACAGTTTGCCACGTTCGACGCGAAACGAAACGAAAAGGTATCGATATCGACGACCGAGCTTTCCAACTGGTTTCGTTTCTAACGGCTAATAACGGTGGGCCTGGCAGATCTTTTTTTGGAACTACTCCGTTATTCCTTTCGGCAACGAATGTAGATGCTCTGCGGACGTAAATCGTCCATTAGAAATCGGCCTGTTCTCATCGACCCCTGCAGCGACAACCTCAATGGGCACCTGCTACTCGTTTATGTGCGAATCGTTTATTTTCAAATTGATGTCACTTAATTGCTGCTCAAAATAAAGAATAATCCAAAAAATTAGTCAAAGTAGGTGTCATGCGCCTATGAGAAAGGGTTTTGTAGACTCCTCTTTTCCTTTTTTTCCTCACTCTGTATACTACCTTCCGTACTTCTTCCTCCGAGCTAGCATTTTCTGCATCCTTCTCAAACTTTTCACTCTCTTCCTCTGTTTATTATTATTATTATTATTATTATTATACCATTAAACCTAAGTCTGGATATCTCTGCATCTATTTTTCCGTTAGCAGTAAATAAACTTCCAAGATACATGAACTCATCAACTTGTTCAATCCTCTCCTCGTTTAAGGGGGTCCCTACCTTTTGTGTTTTGAAAAACGATTTTTTTTATTACATTTTCTAAAAGTTGGGCCCTTTACTCACCGCAAAACGCCTTTCTTTTTTGGATCCCTCGTAGATTTACTGTAACGCGCTTTTTTATCACTCATTTATCATTAAAAGATTATTGGAACTTCTTGAAATATGTGGTAATTCAATGCTAAAACATTGGTAACAAGATAAATGAACCTGGATTTGAAAGGCACTGAACAAGGTTTTTCAATAAATTTCCCAAGATATCAAAGGATTTCATAAGAGTTAAAATATTTCAAGCAACTTCAAGAAATACGATTAGATTTCAGTTTCACGGGTTTTCGAAGGATTTTATAGAATTTTCGAGGATTTCAATAATTTTAAGGGATTATGAAAACATTCAATAAGGTATTTCAATGAATTTCTCAGGATCACAAAAAATTCTATACGAATTCAAATATTTTAATGAATTTCAATTAACTTATTCACAGGAACTGAGGGATTTCAGAGGATTTCAAAGGATTTTAAAGATTATGGTGTATTCCAGAAAATTCCAAGGAATTTTCAAGAGATTGGGAAAAGGCATCTGTACATTTCAAAGAATTTCACAAGAATTGAGGGATTTCGTAGGATTTGAAAGATTTAAAGAATTTTCAAATACTTCAGGAGATTCTCCAGAATTCCAATAGGAATTTTAAGATTTTAGGATATTTTAGAAGATTCCAGAGGATTTTAGAGGATTTAAAAATATTTCAAAAGATTTCAAGGGATTTTATGAAACTTCCGAGGACTTCAATAATTGTGAGAGATTTTAAACGGTACTCAATGAGATATTTTAAACAAAATTTCAGGATCTCAGAGGATTTTATAAGTCATTAAATGTGTCAGAGGATTTCAAGGAATATCCTTAAATTTCATGTAGTTTAACAGATTTTCAAGGGAGTTTATAAAATTTCCGAGGATTTCAATAACTTTCAGGGATTTTGAAGATACTTAGTAAGGTATTTCAATGAATTTCCGAGAATCCCAAAGAATTATTTTTATAAGACTTCTAATTTTTTTATGGATTTCAGTGAATTTATTCTCAAGAATTGAGGGATTCCAAAGGATTTCAAAGGTTTGAAGAGATTTTTGAATATTTCATGGAATTTCACACAATTCCAACAGGATTTTGAAGATTTTAGGATATTTAAGAAGGTTCCAAAGGATTTTAGAGAATTTTCAAATATTTTAAAGGATTTCAAGGGATTTTATGAAACTTCCGAGGATTTAAATAATTATGAGGGATTTCAAATGGTACTCAATAAGATATTTTAAAGAAATTTCCCGGATTTCAAAGGATTTTATAAGACTATAAATATTTCAAGGGATTTCAAGGAATATCCTCAGATTACATGTAATTTCACAGATTATCAAGGAAGTTTATAAAATGTCCGAGGATTTCAATAATTTTCAGGAATTTTGAAGACACTCAATAAAGTATTTTAATGAATTTCCGAGGATCCCAAAGGATTATTTTTATGAGACTTCAAACGTTTTGATGGATTTTAATGAATTTATTCTCAAGAATTGAGGAATTTCAGAGGATTTCAAAGATGTGCAGAGATTTTTAAATAGTTCAGGGAAAATCACACAATTCCAAAAGGATTCATTGGATATTAGGATATCTTAAATGATTCCAAAGGATTTGAGAAGATTTCCAAATATTTCAAAGGACTTTTAAAGGATTTTGGGGGATTTTATAAAACTTTCAAGGAATTCAATAATTGTCAGGTATTTTGAAAGGACTCATTAATGTATTTTAAAGAAATTCCGAAGATCTGAAAGGTTTTTATAAGACTTCAAATATTAAAAGGAATTTCAAGAAATATCCTCAGATTTCATGTAATCGCACAGGTTTTTATGGGAGTCTATAAAATGCCCGAGGATTTAAATGATTTTCAGGAATTCTAAAGACACTCAATAAGGCATTTCAATGAATTTCTTAGGATCTCAAAAGAATATTTCATAAGACTTCAAATATTTTAATAGATTTCAAAAGAATCTAAAGATTTTAGGGCATTTTGAAATTCGAAGGACTTTATTGATTTTTATGCACTGAAAAAATTTCATCCAGTTTTGAAGAATTTCCTAGAATTTCGGAAGTTTTAGAAGGATTTTTTAGGACCTATAAGGTCTTAGGATATTTTATAAGAATAAGGATTTTTCAATATATGTATTTCAAGAACTTGAAGGGATTTGAAGAGATTTCAAAGGATTTTGAATATTTTAGGGTACGTTGAAAGATTCCAAGGAATTTTCAGGAGATTTTAAAAATGGCACGAAATCTTCAAGGATTTAATTGATTTGTAGGTATTAAACAAATTTCATACAGTTTGAAAAAATGTACGAGAATTTCGGAAGGTATAGAAGGATTTTATAGGACCTGTAGTATTTTAGGATATTTCAGAAGATTCCAAGGAGTTTTCAATAAATTTCAAGAATTTCAAGAATTGTAAGGGATTTCAAAGGACTCTGAAGATTCAAGGGTGTTTTAGAAAATTTCGTGCAAATTTTGAAGAGATTAAAAAAATGTCGAGAAATTTTCAAGGATTTTGGTAATTGATAGGTATTTAAAAAAATGCCATGCAGTTTCAAAGAATTTCCTAGAATTTTGGAAGATTTGGAAGGTTTTTGTACAATTTTATATTTATATACCTATACAATTTAAGAATATTTTAAAGGATTCCAAGGAGTTTTTGAGAGATTTGAAAAAATGGCAAGAAATTTCGAAGGATTTTAATCATTTTTAGGTATTAGAAAAAATTTCAGGAAATATCATCAGACTTAATGGAATCTCACGGGATATTTGAGGGATTTCATATGATTTCAAGGGATTGTAAATATTTTAAGTGATTTTCTAATATTTCAAGGGGTATCAAGGAATTTAAGGGTCCATGTCAAGTCACATGCGGCATGTCTCACAAGGCGAAGTCTCCCTGAGGCATCTCTCCCTCCAAGATAAAATAGAAGTCTTCATCCAAAGTCTCAAAAGTTCGGCAAGTCTCCTAAACCCCAATTGCCACATCTGCGGCTGTCTCCCATTTCTTTCTTCGAAAGATGCCGCAGGGAGACTTGCGGCTGGGGAGACATGCCGCTTGTAACATGCTATGGCCCTGAATTTCGTAAGATTTTAGGGATTTTAATAGAATTTCAAAATTTTAAGAGGTTTCAGCTATGTTTTTACGAGTATTTAAGGGTAGCTGCGAGCGGCTCTCGATGTCTTCCCGCTCATCAGTGATTGCCCCGATTCAGTCCACACCCAGTCCGCCCATAAAGACTGGTGATTGATGAAATTTCATCAAAGTTCTGCACACACAAAAAACGAAGTGTAATCTTTACCCCAATTTCAGAGTACTCTCTAACTGCAACAAAAATTACCTTCATGTAGTAAGATTCACCCAAAACAGTGGCTATTGATACTGTGTCAAGTTTATTGTATCTTCTTTTGCTTCGATGCTAAGACATTCAACTTTACTCACTTCAAAATACCCGCAACAAAAATTACACTTCTGTTTTTTCTGTGCAGTAATTTGTGAATAAAAGATTGATACATAGAATATTAAAGTCGCATAATCTATCGGAATAAATAGATGAAAATGAAACATCCTTTCGACACAAGAGGAAATTTCTCTGAGCATCAGTGATAACAATTATTTCAAGACTGGATGAAGTTTGTCGCTAAAGAATAATGTTTGCAGCAAAAATATTCTTTTTGAGAGAAATTTAAATAATCTTAACCTTAAACTTGAGAGGAAATTCGATTTGTGTCAAGAAACATCCTTTTGACACAAGAGGACATTTCCTGAGCATCAATGATAATAAATTGTTTGAAGATTAGGTGAAGTTCGTCGCAACAGAATAATATTTGCTGCAAAAAGATTCTTCTTGAGAGAAATTAAAACAATCTTAACTTTAGATTCAAGAGAAAATTCGATTTTTGTCAAGTAACATCCTTTTGACACAAGAGAAAATTTCTCTGAGCATCAATGATAATAAATTACTTCAAGATGAGATGAAGTTTTTCGAAAAAGAATAATATTTTCTGTAAAAAGATTCTTTCTGAGAGAGATTTAAATAATCTTAATCTTAAATTTAAAAGGAAATTCGATCTGTGTCAAGAAACATCCTTTTAACACAAGAGAACATTTCTCTGAGCATCAATGATAATAAATTGTTTGAAGATTAGATGAATTTCGTCGCAAAACAATAATATTTGCTGCAAAAAGATTCTTCTTGAGAGAAATTAAAATAACCTTAACCTTAAATTTAAGAGGAAATTCGGTCTGTGTCAAGAAACATCCTCTGGACATAAGAGGACATTTCTGTGATCATTAATTATAATAAATTGTTTGGAAATTATATGAAGTTCGTCGCAAAAGAATAATGTTTGCTGCAAGAAGATTTTTTATGAGAGAAATTTAAATAATCTCAATCTTAAATTTAAGAGGAAATTCGATCTGTGTCAAGGAACATCCTTTTGACACAAGAGAACATTTCTCTGAGCATCAATGATAATAAATTGTTCGAAGATCAGATGAATAAAAGAATAGTTTGTTGTAAAAAAGGCTACAAAAAAGGCCAATTTTGTGAGCGTTAATTGATAAAAGTTATTTGAAGATTAGATGAAGTTTTTTGCAAAAGAATAATGTTTGCTGCGAAAAGATTCGTTTTGTAAGAAATGAAAGTCCTCTTAACCTTAAATTTAAAAGACAATTCCATTTGTATCAGGAAACATCCTCTTGTTACACGAGGACAATTCTCTGAGCAGTAATAGATAACAAATTATTTCGAGATTAGATGAAGTTTGTCGCGAAAGAATAATGTTTGCTGCAAAAAGATTCTTCTTGAGAGGAATTAAAATCATCTTATCATCCTTAAATTTGAGAGAAAATACCATTAACGCCAAGAAACATTCTTTTGACACAAGAGGACAATTCTCTGAGCAGTAATTGATAACAAATTATTTTAAAACTAAATGAGGTTTGTCCCAAAAAAATAATGTTGGTTGCATAAAAATTCGTTCTGAGAGAAATGGAAGCCCACTTAGCTTTGAGTTTGTAAGAGAATTCCATATGTGTCAAGAAACATCCTTCTGACACAGAAGGATAATTCCCTAAGCAGCAATTATAACAAATTATCTCAAGATTAGATACAGATTATCACAAAAAGTAATGTTTCCTGCAAAAAGATTCGTTTTCAGGGAAATGTAAGTCCTCTTGACTTCAAAATTGAGAGAAAACTTCATTTATGTCAAGAAACTTTCTTTTGACACAAAAGGACACTCCTCTGAGCAGTAATTAATAACAAATTATTTTAAGACTAAATGAGGTTTGTCGCAAAAGAAAAATGTTTGCTGCAAAAAGATTCGTTTTGAGAGAAATGAAAGTCCTCCTAAATTTTAACGTGAGATGGAGTTCCATTTGTGTCAAGAAACATCCTTTCCAAACAAAAAGGACAATTCTCGAAGCAGCAATGGCGATGAGTTATTTCAAGGTTAGATGAAGATTGTCACAGAAAAATAATGTTTTCTGCAAAAAGATTCGTTTTCAGGGAAATGAAAGTCCTTCTTACTTCAAATTTAATAGAAAATTCCATTTGTGTCAAGAAACATTCTTTTGACACAAAATGACAATTCTCTGAACAGTAATTTATAACGAATTATTTCAAGACTAAATGAGGTTTGTCGCAAAAGAGTAATGTTTGTTGCAAAAAAATTCGTTCTGAGAGAAATGGAGGCCCGCTTAACTTTACATTTGAGAGAGAATTCCATTTGTTTCAAGAAACATCCTTTTGATACAAGAAAACATTTTTCAGAGTATCAATTGATGAGAAATTATTTCAAGATTAGGTCAAGTTCGTCGCAAAATAATAATGTTTGATGCAAAAGATTTTTTTTTGAGATAAATTAAAGTCATCTTAACCGCAAATTTAAGAGTAAATTCCATTTGTGACAGGAAACATTCTTTTGGCACAAAAGAAAAATTCTCTGAGCAGTAATTGATAACAAATTATTTTGAGATTAGATGAAGTTTGTCGCGAAAGAATAATGTTTGCTGCAAAAAGATTCGTTTTGAGAGAAATGAAAGTCCTCTTGACTTTAAATTTGAGAGAGAATTCCATTTGTGTCAAGAATCATCCTTTTAATACAAGAGGACATTTTTCAGAGTATCAATTGATCAGAAATTATTTCAAGATTAGATCAAGTTCGTCGCAAAATGATAATGTTTGATGCAAAAAGATTTTTTTTTGAGATAAATTGAAGTCATCTTATTCTCAAATTCAAGAGGAAATTCCATTTGTGGCAAGAAACATTTTTTTGGCACAAAAGGAAAATTCTCTGAGCAGTAATTGATAACAAATTATTTCAAGATTAGATGAAATTTGTTGCAGAAGAATAATGTTTGCTGCGAAAAGATTCGTTTTGAGAGAAATGAAAGTCCTTTTAACTTCAAATTTGGGAGAGAATTCTATTTGTGTCAAGAAACATCCTTTTAATACAAGAGAACAATTTTCAGAGTACCAATTGATCAGAAATTATTTCAAGATTAGATCAAGTTCGTCGCAAAATAATAATGTTTGATGCAAAAAGATTTTTTTTTTTGAGATAAATTAAAGTCATCTTATAGTGAAATTTGAGAGGAAATTCCATTTGTGGCAAGAAACATCCTTTTGGCACAAGAGGACAATTCTCTGAGCAGTAATTGATAACAAATTATTTCAAGATTAGATGAAGTTTGTTGCAGAAGAATAATGTTTGCTGCGAAAAGATTTGTTTTGAGAGAAATTAAAGTCCTCTTAAGGGCGATGGAACCATGCCCAAACCTAAAAATTTAATTGCCTGACTTAATTTTATAAATACTAGAATTAAATCTTTGTTAGATACTTAGGGCCTACTCCTGTTTCAAATCAAGTCTGCATTTGGAGTGAAAAATTGGCTAATTTCAATCCTTTTTGTGCAAAACGATTTTTTCGAATGCTCAGGTTGGAATCCAAAAAATCGTTCTACACAGAAAGTATTGAAATTATCCAATTTTTCACTCCGAATACAGACTTGATTTAAAACAGGAGTTAGTCCTAAGTATCTAACAAAGAAGTAATTGCAGCATTCATGGAGTAAAATGAGGCAATTCAATTTCGAGGTTTCGGCCTGGTTCCAGGGCCATCAATCTTAAATTTAAGAGAGAATTCTATTCGTGTCAAGAAACATCTTTTTGACACAAAAGGACATTTCTCTGAGTGTCAGTTGATAACAAATTATGTCAAGCATTCATACTTGAAGCTAAAGACAGGTGATTGATAAAATCTCATCAACGTTCCGTAGGAATCCAGAAATAAAATATCGATATCAATCAAAATATTGAAATTGCACTATATATCGATGAGAAAGAAAGACAAGATTGTCAATTATTGTAAATCACTGTTTCAACCCCGACATTTTTAGCATTTATCATCTGCAAGCAGAATGAACTAAGATTAGATAATATTTCCACTAATTGATCCGTGACTGACCTTACTAAGAAATGAAATGTCAGTGCTCGCTCCAGAATTAAAATTGACAAATTTTCCTAAAAAAGTGGATTGGATGTCCCAAAAATATGATTCTCGATAAACCTGTGGTGCAAGCGTAGATTTGAGAGCGAGCACGTGAGGACCAAGAAATAATGTCGAAAGTCAAAAGTAAGATGGAGTAATCAGTAAGAAATAAGCCTTCGAAATTCAAATAATGTGCGTTTTCAGCAGATGTAGCATTTTCCGAAAAGTGCACTAACAGTGCAAACAATCGACTGGTCATGGAGCATACATTAGTAGTAATAACAAATTCGAGCAGGGCACGTGCCAAAGCAAAACCTTCCTCTTCCACCAAGGCCATGCAAGATCGATGATCCTTGAATTGTTTCGTCGTTCAAATTCCCAGTTCTTCGATCCCTAAACAAGTAAGAATGTGTTTGTTACTGTGTATCCAAATGAACCACGTAAATAATAAATTAATCTTGTCACAAGTTAAATGTGAAATGCGTCATAGAATGAAGATACTGATGATGAATGTGGACGAAAGGCCTGGCCTGGACCAGACAAGGTCTCATAAATGCCAATGACGTACAAGGTCATATCAAATTTACGCCTCAATCCTGTACCTTCATTTCCATTCCTCTCATCTCGGACATTTCTTATCCATTCTTTAAGCCTGCTGGTTACTATTTTTGCTCAAAGTTAACCAATGTTGAACAATGTACTGCCAAAACGATTGCGCTGCTTTTGAAATTGTTAGAAAAATGTCTCCGAAAATTTCTATAAATGATAAATTATTAAATATTTATCTGTACTAACGTGAATTAACAAAGAAGAAAAAGCTTTAAATTTATTTGGCCGTATTTTAATCCGATTCTCTTTCTTTTTACCATGTTCGATGCGTTTGTGAAATACAGACACGTATGAGATTTCCTATAAATTACCCCTGCTGAGGAAGTATAAATTGGCTTCGAAACATAGTGGTCCCCAGTAGTATAAAACGGACGGAGAAAAGAAAGAGTGAGAGGTTGGTATGGTTGACTCTTTCTTTTTGTTGTACATTTATGGTACATTTGTCTGTAATGAGCCGAAGTAGTTTCGAAGGTAGTTTCGAAGTCTATTTTTGATTTATGAACTTTTTGGGTGTTTATTTTTTAGTACACAAAAAATTCTCATAAGAAAGTAGATTTTATCTCGATCCTGAAGAAATTTTGAGAGACATTAAGCAAATATTTGTTCCAATCTGCAGAGTTGCTTATGAATACTATCAAGATTTCTTAAAACTGAGATATTAATGATTAAAATTTACCAAAAGATATCTACTTTTATTTAAATAAAGTATGCAAATTTGAGGAAGCTAGCAATTTATAGAAATGTGTTATTCTTTTGGATTACTACCTTTTTTCTATTTTGAGAAATGGAATAGTCTGTATATGTATAGATTGGTTTTAAATCAACCTACAGATGTTTTTTGTTACATAGGAAACATCAGATCTCATCTCTCAGATGCTCTTAGTGCTCTTAGGTCAATAAAGTTTTCTCATTATTGTGAACAAAAGAAACACATTTATTATACTAAGATCAGCAAAAATAATTGAAAATAGTACTGTTCAGATCAAAGAGTGCGTAAAGTCTGTAATATATGCACTTCTGAATCTCAGCTAGAGAGAATTTTCCTAACAGATTTATGCCTTTGCGAAAGGCCAATAAGCTAATAAGTAACTGAAGTTTATCGAGGTGAATGCCACTATGTTACTATATAATTATAATTTTGCAGAAAACTTTGAAACGTAATTTGTATCGTGTATTTGATCATTACCTACAGAGCAAAAGTCAAATCGAATGTAATTGACCTAATCCATTTCAAATCATACAGGCCGGCGGGTGACATGTTCAGAATTGGCATGGCAATGAAATATGTTTTCGTACGTAGAAAATGAGAAGGTACATATTTTTTTAAATTATCAGAGCGACATTTTAATATTTGTTACGAATATTTTTAAATTTTAAGAGTGAAATGAGTTTCTTCGCATATTTTACTTTGAAAACCGTGCCATTTTTGCAATTTTTCAGTTGATCCAGTTTTTTGAACTGTTTCAAAATGTACAAAAAAATGGTAAAATAATTTAAAGAAAAACATTTTTTTCTCAAAAACCCCACCTTTTTTCCTGGAAATTTTAGGAATAATAGATACTAGTATATTATGCTTACCATAGCTTTCCCATCTGGTATTTTTTTGTTTTTCGAGAGCAAAAAATTATTTTTGATTGTTTTTTCAAAACCTTGTCCTTTTTGAAATTTCAAGGTTTTTCTTGTTCCAGTTTGTCAAGTTTCTTTCACTCATTCCAAATCGATGAGAAAAACAAAGAAATAATAAATAATGGTAAAGCAATTTAAAATTTTTTTAATAAAAACAGGAAATTTTCTCAAAATAGCTACCGTTTTTCGCTGAAATTTTCAGAAGAATGAAAGAGAAAGTGAGAAAATTTGAGAGAATTTCGTGTTTTAATTTACAAAAAAAATTGAAATAGCTTTACTATTTCTTATTCTTTCTTCCTTTTTCTCATCGGTTTCGAAAGGATGGAAAAAACTTGACAAACTGGAATAATAAAGACCTTAAAATCTCAAAAATTTCAAAAAGGGCAAGTTTTTGAAAAAAAAATCAAAAATAATTTTCTTCTCCCGAAAAACAAAAAAATACCAAATGAAAAATTTGTGATAAGTAGATTATATTAGTACCTATTATTCCTAAAGATCTCAGGAAAAAAGGGGGGTTTTTGAAAAAAGGCTTTTTTTAAAATCTAAATAAATTTACAATTTTTGTGTGGATTTTGAAACAGTTCAAAAAAACTGGGGAAGCTGAAACAAAAACCGTAGTATCTCAAAAATCGCAAGAATGGCACAGTTTATAAAATAAAATTTGAAAACAACTCATTTTACCCTTAAAATTGGTAAATATTCATAAAAAATATGAAAATGTCGCTATGTTAATTTGAAACAATACGTGCCTCCTTAAAAACTTATTTTTTTGCACATTTAAAAAAAGTTTTAACTTGAAGAAAAATATTGCTTCTTAATTCATAATTTTATATTATTATTCACTATCAAAGCTTTGCCTACAAAAAATGCAGCATAATGTTTCGACTCATTTAAATTTTTTAAACAAATTTTCATAAATTATAATTTTTAAATCGAAACACATAACAGAAGATATCATCCGACCGAACTAAAATTTGAAGAGCTTACTACTGTTAGGCAAATACAACTTTTACCCACTATTAGAATCCACTAATAAAAAAAAGTGTTTTTCGGCCCACTCTGGCAGATACTTCGTAAAATTAATGAAGTCTCGTAAATTTAGTGGAATCCCCTGAAGGCAATGAATTCTTTAAGAAATTTCTGAAATTTTTTGAAATATCCAGAAGTCACTGAACTAAAAAAAGTATCGAAAAGTATCTTTTTGCAAAAAAAATATCATCAAGAATGAAAAATGTATTTAAAAAGTAGTCTTTTTAAATCAGTCAAAAATTACTTTTTAAAATAAAAAAGTAGTGTAAAAATACTTCAAACTAAAGAAGAACGTATTGAAAAAAGATTTCTTTCATGCTTGTCTGTATGCATATAACTGCGGCAAAGACTGATTGGATGAATATTGATTTCACAAATATTATTTGCCAATGGCGATCCGTTTTCCAAAAAATCGACTTCTTCCAATTTTTTTTCTCATGGAATGAAATGTTTGTTTATTAAATTCTCACGTAAAATTATGAAAATATAACATTTTCTACTAGAAAAGACGAATTTTCAACCAAACAGTTGAATTTTCAACTAAAAAATATAAATTTTCCACTAAACAGATTAATTTTAAACCAAACAGTTGAATTGTTAACTAAAAAAGATTATTAAAAGAAATTCCAACAAAAAGAGATGATGTCTCAAACTAAAAGGAGAAATTTTTAACAAAACAGTTAAACTTGCAACCAAAAGGACGAATTTTCAACCAAAAAGGATGACATTTTGACAAAACTGTCAAATTTTCAACAGAACAAGTAAATTCTCACT
>JAUMHM010000078.1:16926846-16952701 GCA_032362435.1 Melikaiella ostensackeni
ACCCTCCGGATGACGAAGAATAAATCAAGCGCCGAGAAATCGAGGTAGGTCGGATACTTTTGGGACAGACCTCGTACCTTCAAATTCGTCAACTCCAATCTTCTCTACCAATAACCTTATCTGATAAAAAAATAAGAACTCTGAATTTCTAAAGGGAAATCGTCACAATTTGAACAACTACAAATCTTCTAAACTAACACAGTGAATCTGAAGGTATCGATTTTGCTGCAACAGTATTCACTTGATACGAAAATTTATATCAGTATAAAGAAACAAAAGACTGTTGGTGGATTCCACGCCGGACTCACCCAAACCAGATCCTCGCATCATCGATTTTTTCATTCAATATTGGCTACATAATGATCAAGTAGAAAAAATACAGATTGCCAAAGATTTTACTTCATTTTTTTCTTTCAAATTATTTCACTTTTTCTATTTTGGACACTTTCAATACTTGCTGTAATACCACTTATGTTCACATAATTTTACCTCAAAATCGTTAACTCCAACCTTCTCTACCAATGACCTTATCTGGTAAAACAATAAGAACTCTAAACTTCTAAACTAGAATCGTGACAATTTGAAGAACACTTCAAATCTTCTAAATTAATACAGATCATTTGAAGGCATCGAATTTGCTGCAACAGTCTTCAATTGATACGAAAATGTATATCAGTATAAAGAAACAAAAGACTGTTGGTGGATTCCACGCCGGACTCACACAAACCAGATCTTCACATCATTGATTTTTTCTTTCAACATTGGCTACATAATGATTAAGTAGAGGAAATACAGATTGCCAAAGATTTCACTTGATTTTTTTTTCGAATTATTTCACTTTTTCTATTTTGGACACTTTCAATACTTGCCGTAATACCACTTCTGTTCTCATAATTTTGCCTTGAAATCGTCAACGCCAACCTTCTCTATCAATGACCTTATCTGGTAAAACAATGAGAACTATAAACTTTTAAACTAGAATCGTGACCATTCGAAAAACACTTTAAAACTTCTAAATTAACATAGTAAATCTGAAGGTATCGATTTTGATGCAAGAGTATTCACTTGATACGAAAATTTATGTCAGTATGAAGAAACAAAAGCCTGTTTATGGATTTCACGCCAGACTCACCCAAACCAGACCTTTACATCATCGATTTTTACTTTTAACATTGGCTACATAATGATTGAGTCGAGAAAATACAGATTGGAAAAGATTTCACTTGATTTTTCTTTTCCAATTATTTCACTTTTTCTATTTTAGACACTTTCAATACTCGCCGTAATACCACTTATGTTCACATAATTTTGCTTCAAAATCATCAACGCGAACCTTCTCTATCAATGACTTTATTTGGTAAAACAATGAGAACGCTGAACTTCTAAACTAGAATCGTGACAATTTGAAAAACACTTCAAATCTTCTAAATTAACATTGTAGATCTGAAGGTATCGATTTTGATGCAACAGTATTCACTTGATACGAAAATTTATATCAATATAAAGAAACAAAAGACTGTTGGTGGATTCCACGCCGTACTCATCCAAACCAGATATTCTTATCATGGATTTTTTCTTTCAACATGGGCTACATAATGATTAAGTCGAGAAAATACAGATTGGGAAAGATTTCACTTGATTTTTCTTCAAATTGTTTCACTTTTTCTATTTTGGAGGCTTTCAATAGTCGCCGTAATATCACTTATGTTCACATAATTTTGCCTCAAAATCGTCAACGCCAACCTTCTTTATCAATGACTTTATCTGATAAAACAATGAGAACTCTTAACTTCTGAACTAGAGTCGTGACAATTTGAAAAACACTTCAAATCTTCTAAATTAACATTGTCAATTTGAAAGTATCGATTTTGCTGCAACGGTATTCACTTGATACGTTAATCTATAACAAGATAAAGAAACAAAAGACTGATGGTGGATTTCACGCTGAACTCACTCAAACCAGACCTTCATATCATCGATTTTTTTTTTCAACATTGTCTATTTATTGGTTTAGTAGAGAGAATATAGATTACAAAAGATTATAACTAATGTCTTAAAAATGTTATTGCACTTTATTTATTTGGGTCACTTTTACTGCTCGCCGTAATGCCACTTACGTTCACCTAAATTGTATCCTCAAATTTGTCAACTCCAACCTTTTCTATCAATGACCTTATCTGATAAAATAATAAGAACTCTGAATTTCTAAACTAGAATCGTGACCATTCGAAGAACTTTAAATCTTCTAAATTAACACAGTAAATCAGAAGGTATCGATTTTTCTGCAACGGTATTCACTTGATACGAAAAAAAAAAACAAAAGACTGTTGGCAGATTCTACGCCAGACTCACACAAACCAGACCTTCACATCATCGATATTTTTTCAACAATAGCTACTTATTGGTTTAATAGAGAAAGTATTGATTGCAAAAGATTACAACAAAAAATGTTATTGCACTTTATCCATTTTGGTCACTTTTACTACTCGCCGTAATACCACTTTCGTTCAATTAAATTATAGCCTCAAATTCGTCATCTCCAAACTTCTCGATCAATGATCTCATCTGATAAAACAACAAGTACTCTGACTTTCTAAATTAGAATCGTGATAATTTGAACAACTTCTAAATCAACACTGTAAATCTGAAGGAATCGGTTCTGTCGCAACGGTATCCAATTGATACAAAAATCTATATCAACATAAAGAAACAAAAGACAATTGGTGGATTCCACGCCAGACTCACCCAAACCAGACCTTCACATCATCGTTATTTCTTAAGCATTGGCTACTTATTGGTTTAGTAGAGAAAATATAAATTGCCAAAGATTTAACCTAAATTTCTTTCTTAATGTTATTGCACCTTATCTATTTTGGTCACTTTTACTACACACCGTAACACCACTTACGTTCACCTAAATTATAACCTCAAATTTGTCAACTCCAACCTTCTCTATCAATGAGTTATCTGATAAAATAATAAGAATTCTGAATTTCTAAATTAGAATCGTGACCATTCGAACAACTTTGAATCTTCTAAATTAACACAGTAAAACTGAAGGTATCAATTTTGCTGCAACGGTATTCACTTGATACGAAAATCTATATCAATATAAAGAAACAAAAGACTGTTGGCGGATTCTACGCCAGACTCACCCAAACCAGACCTTCACATCATCGATTTTTTCAACCTTGGTTACTTATTGGTTTAATAGAGAAAATATATATTGCCAAAGATTTCATTCAAAATAATTTTTTTCAAGTTATTGCACTTTTTTTATTTTAGTCACTTTTAATACTCACCGCAAAACCACTTACGTTCACCTAAATTATAGCCTCAATTTTGTCAACTCCAACCTTCTCTATAAATGACCTCATCTGATAAAACAATGAGAACCCTGAATTTCTAAATTAAAATCGTGACAAGAGACGCTTGTATCTGCTTCGGGGAGCCTCCTTCACTGGTGTTATTACCTGAATGCGGATCTCAGGTACGCCTAGGTATAGGTAGGTCTCTCCAGCGCCAAAGTGTCTAATAGCACTCCTGTCCACATGCTCAGGGTCGTCGCGAACGCTAGCAAGTCGTCCTCGCTTCAGATGAAACTTGGTACACTTGTCCCATCCAAAGTCCATACCAATTTCTCGTGTGCACCCCTTAATATATAAATATATATATCAAAGGATTTGATAACACTTCAAATATTTCAAGGGATTTCAAGAAATATCATCAGATTGCATGTAATTTCACATGGGTTTTTATAGGATTTTATTGAATTTCCAAGAACTTTAAGGAATTTCAAAGGTATTTTAATGCGTTTATCAAGATCTCAAAGGATTTCATAAGACTTCGAATATTTTAATAGATTTCAAGGTATTTATTTACAAGGGTTGAGGAATTTCAAAGAATTTCAAAGATTCGAAGAGATTTTCAATTATTTCAAGGTATTTCCAAAGATTATATTGATGTTAGGATATTTTAAAAGAATCCATGGAATTATGTAAGAGATTTAAAAAATGTATAAAGACGTGAGGTGATTTTATAATATTTAAAGGAGTATCAAGGAGTACCATAAGCTTAAGGGATTTTAATACGATTTCAAAGATTATAAGGGGTTTGAGCTGCACGGTCAAAACTAATGTTCAAAATGATTCGGGAATCAATATCATTTTGATATTCAACAAAAATGATACCGAAATCAAGAGCATTTTGATCGGCCGGAATTAATGATTGATTTTTGAGGTCATAAATGATTTGATTCAGGTTCATGTATAGTCAAGTCAAGCCAAGATGACCGACGTTTTTGGAGTACTTTAGCTCATATGCGAGCTTTTTATGATTTCTGATTGTGCAGTGTACTTGAAAAGTTAAAAAATAATAAAACTTGGTAACAGAATATATCTTCTGTTAAGTTTAGTTGTCGCTTGCGCGCGTTGAGACAAAATATTTCGGTTATTACATCCGCACCAAAAACTGGCGGACATTTTGCTTATGGTGACAGATGACCCTGAAAGATGATCAAAATGATCTGATTGAACAGATCATTATGATTACGAGAGTCAAATGATTACTGGAGCAAAATGCTTTGCAACAAAAATGATCCTTTTTTTTATTGTGTATTTTTTTAAATTTAAGGGCCCCTGCGAGCGGCCCATCGGTGATTGCACCGATTCAGTCCCACGGCATGATCGCTAATGCGCGCGATCTAGAACGCTGAAACTGACAATAAATGAAGGCATATCAATTGAAATGATTGTCGATAAAAATTAATCGCTCTACTCTGCAAAATGCAACGTGACGTTATTCCACGGCATTGTTATTTTAGCGATTAATGGGTCAGATTATGTAATCTGTTCGGTTTAATTCGCTTTGTCAAGTCGATCACGAAGAACCGATCCAGCTGATGCAGCTTAAATAAAAGTGCTGCGTGCCGCATAATTCGTACGCGTTCATACGAAAATTTTACTGCGTAAGATTTTAATCAGATGCGTACGAAGAATCATTTTCGTAAAAAGAAAATCACTTTCTAAATTTCACCTCTAGGCTCTTAAATGCATCAATCATGAATAAGAAAGTATAGAGATTACATTAATGAATCTGATAAATTATCTAATTGTAAGCATGGAATATCTAAAGAATGTCGCTAAAAGTTTATATGGATGTGTCATATTGTGTCATGTACAGGATGCATGATTTGCATTATTCATCCTGATTCTTGAGGTTGATGAAACTTTAAGGTCGAAATTATACAAGCGTTCATTTTCATTTATTTTTTGGATTGAATAGATTCTTTTTTTGATGTTATGACTGGCTTGAGGATCAGAGATGGATAAGTTATTTTTTAAAAGGATCTAGTTATCGTTACCATTACATCATGAAAAATGTAAATAGTCATCGCTATCGTTACCGATTCAAAATGTAACTTTTCTTCAGTTACTTTTGAAAAAAAAGTAACTATCTTTACTAAATAGTTATTTTCAGTTAAAAAATTAATGTCTAAAAAAGAAGATAAATTCTCAGCGAAAAATGTAATAATTAATATTTCCACCAAAAAAGATTTTAGTTTTAAATGAAAAACAGTTGAATTCAACCGAAAAACGAATTTTCAAAAAAAGTTTAATTTTCAGTTAAGAGATTTGAACTTTTAGTGGAGAGAGAAAAATAATCAATCAGATTGTTGAAAGTTCAAGACAAAAAGGCGAATTTTTTACAAAATAGTTGAATTTTCAAAATATGAATTTCCAACAAATCTGTTCATTTTCAACCAATTATTTGGATTTTTTACCAAAATAGTTCAATTTTCAACCCAAAAAGACGAGTTTTCAACAAAACAGATTTTCAAACGAATGAAACGATTTTCTACTAAAATTGGTGATCTTACAATGGAATAATTAAATTTTCATCAAATAATTAAATTTTTGAACACAAAGATGAATTCTCAACCAAACAGTTCAATTTTCAAACCAAAAAAACGAATTTTATACAAAACAGTTGAGTTTTTAACAAAAAAGTTAATTTTCCACTCAGAAAGACTTTTCAACAAAACAGTTAAATTTTCAAGCAAAAAGGATGACTTTTTAACAAATTGATAAATTTTAAACCAAAGAGATGAATTTTCAACTAAGAAAATTAATTTTTTGCTAAAAAAGATGAATTTTCAACTAAAAAAGAAAAAATTTACACCCAAAAATGGAATAGTTTAAGTTTCAATTGAAAATTAATTTCTAACAAGAAAAGATTAATTCTCAACGAAAAGTGTAATAATTGATATTTTCACCAAAGAAGATTTTAGTTTCAAATGAAAAACAGTTGAGTTCAACAAAAAAGTTTAATTATCAGTCAAGAGATTTGAATTTTTTCACAAAATAGTCGAATTTTCAACCAGCAAATATGAATTTTCAACAAATCTGTTAATTTTTAACCAAATATTTGTATTTTTCACCAAAATAGTTAAATTTTCAACTCAAAATGCGAGTTTTAAAAAAAAAATTTGAATTTTCAAACGAATAGAACGATTTTCTATTAAAATTGGTGAATTTTGAATAAAATAATTAAATTTTCCTTGAATAATTACATTTTTCATCAAAAAGATGAACTTTCAACCAAACAATTGAATTTTCAAACCAAAAAGACGAATTTTATGCAAAGCAGTTGGAGTTTTAACAAAAAAGTTAATTTTTCACCCAAATAGACAACTTTAAAAAAAAAACACTTAAATTTTCAACCAAATAGGATGAGTTTTTAATAAAATTAATAAATTTTAAACGAAAGAGATGAATTTTCAACTAAGAAAATTATTTTTTTTCTTAGAAAGACGAATTTTCAACTAGAAAAGGTAAAATTACAATCAAAAATGGAATAGTTTAAGTTTCAATTGAAAAGATTAATTTTCAACAAAAAAAAGATAAATTTACAACAAAAAATATAATAATTGATATTTCCGCCAAAAAAATTGTAGTCTTAAATGAAATACAGTTGAATTCAACCGAAAAAAGAATTTTCAAGAAAATGGTTGAATTTTAGTCAAGAGATTTGAACTTTCAGTGAAGAGAGAAAAAAATCAACCAGATTGTTAAAATTCTAAGCCAGCATAGCGAATTTTTTACAAAATGGTTGAATTTTCAACCAGTAAATATGAATTTTTAACAAATCTGTTAATTTTCAACCAAATATTTGGATTTTTTACAAGAATAATTGAATTTGCAACCCAAAAAGATGAGTTTTCAACAAAATAGTTGAATTTTCAAACGAATAGAACGCTTTTCTATTAAAATTGGTGAATTTTGAATAAAATAATTACATTTTCATCAAATAATAAAATTCTTAAACACAAAGGTGAATTTTCAATCACACAGTTGAATTTTAAAACCAAAAAGACAAAATTTCATACAAAACGCTTGAATTTTCACTAAAAAAGTTAATATTCCACCCAAAAAGATAACTTTTCAGAAAAAAAGTTGAATTTTCAACCAAAAAGGATGAGTTTTTAACAAAATTGATAAATTTTAAATCAGAGAGATGAATTTTCAACTAAGAAATTAATTTTTTGCTGAAAAAGACGAATTCTCAACTAAAAAAGGTAAAATTACAACCAAAAATGGAATAGCTTAAGTTTCAATTGAAAAAATTAATTTCCAACAAAAAAAGATGAATTCTAGGAAAAATTTAATAATTGATATTCCAAACAAAAAAGATTTTAGTTTAACATCAAAAACAGTTGAATTTAACCAAAAAACGAATTTTCAACGAAAACAGTTGAATTTTCAAACGAATAGAACGTTTTTCTATCAAAATTGTTGAACTTTGAAGAAAATAATGAAATTTTTAGCGAATAATTAAATTTTTAACCATATAGATGAATTTTCGAGAAAAATAGAATAGTTAAATTTTTAGTTATAAGAAATGAATTTTTGTCAATAGAGTTGAATTTTCAGTGAAAAAAAAATCAACCAGATTGTCGAGATTTCAAGCCAAAAACACAAAAAGTTGAATTTTGAAAGCGTAATTATGAATTTCTAACAAAAAAGTTAGCTTTTAACCAATAATTAACTTGTTATCCAAAATATATGAATTCTCAAGCAATAATAATTGGATTTTCAATCAAAAAGATCTATTTTCAACTAAACTAAATGGAAAATTGGTTGCAAAAGCAATTAAATTTATTGATTGTCATAAAAAAGGTTTTTGAGCTGCATTTCGAAAGTAACTAAAAAAAGCGATTATTATAGTTACTGTTGCTGAAAAAATGTAGCTAGATGCCAATTCGTTACTTATTTACAAAAGTCACTCCTTCATCACTATCGTTGCCAAAAAACGTAATTAGTTAAAAGGATGTCTTCATCAGGGTTCTATTCTAGAATAATATATCGTGCTACAAGTGTGGGAAGTAGGCAGTTCCGCACGAGTGTGAAGTTTTCTGTACGAGCCAGAGGCGAATCGACAGGGAGTTGTAGGCAAATCGGAAGTAAGTTGGAGGCGAGCCGAAAACGAGTACTGTAAACTTCACAACAGTTACGACTGTCTACTTTCAGCACCTATTGCACACGATATTTATTTGTAACAAATTCTGGGAACTTTCGATTAGACAAACAATAAAAACAAATTTTTCGGCAATTTTCGGTCAGTCTATAAGTTACTGAAAATTATCGAAATGCGCAAGGACAACAGCTAGAAAAACTAATTTTTATCAAAGATCGCAAGCACAGCAGCTAGATAAATTCTTTTTTTAAATGCGTTTTACAACGATTTCGGAATTGGTCACTTCCCGCACTCTATACATGCCTCGAAAATCGAACATTCCGTGCATGCGTAACAAAAATGAATATATACGTTTTGCATCTAATACTGTGCGAAATATTGGATCTAAATGATACCCAGAATGCCGATTAGATTCTTTTATAGGGGACTAGATGGCCAATTAGACAAGTCAATGAATTTCTTTCAGTATCATTTTAGGTCTTTAACCAGGAGCACGTGGCTGAGACTGTCTTGATTATGCGTCACTCAAACCGAAAGGCTTAATTTATAGACGGCTGATGAAGTAAGCTGTCGTCTTTAATGAACATTAAAATACGTAATACAACGCAATAATCGCTCATCAAACTTGGTATTAAGAAAAAATATTGATGCAATATTGTCTCATTAGCAACATAGTATCATTTTGATGGTTATGAAAATTTATCAGTGAATAAACATGTCATTTTTGTACTGCACAATCTTTCAGAATCAATGTAATCAGTGAATATCTATAATAATTAAGTACGTGGCTTCTTGATGTTGTCCTTCCGTTCGTTCAACATGAATTTACTGGGTTTCTAAATTATTTTGTTCTGATATTTGTTTATAACTGAGTGATGGAATTAAAAATTTAAGAAAAAAATTAATTATCACAGTTTTAGTTAGTAGAAAATCAAGCTTTCCTTTGATTATTCCTGACAAAAGAACACTTTTAACTTTACTCTTAGCACTTTTTACACTATCTCTACTAACTTTAAATTATCCTAAAGCCAGGAATTTTTCAACCCAAATAGACCATTTTTCAACCAAAGTGTTGAATTTTTGAACAAGAAAGAATTTCGTGTCGAGAAAATTTTTTTAAACCAAATTGTTCATTTTTCTACCAAACAGTAGAATTTCCAACCCGAAAATAAGCATTTTCAACAAAAATGTTAGTTTTCAACCAAATACACTCAACTCTCGATTAAAGGCACCTCGGCTTACGTCCTTCCTAGAATATCTGCGAGCTCGCACTTGTGGGCGAGGTGTCAAATACGGCGAGAGAGAGGATTCTCACCGCCTCGCATTCGTTGACACGGGGTTCGAGGGGCCGAGAGAGAGAGAGAGAGGCGTCGAGCTCAGCGGAGTTACGCAGTTCCTGGCTGTTGACATCGTAAGAATTCTTGGAAGAGCCTCACGGTCAAAGTAGGCAACTCCCGATACTGGACTTAAACGGGGACATGAGTGTAGTCGAATTTTCAACCCAAAAAGCGGACTTTTAACAAAACAGTTTAATCCTTGTGGTTGAGGTGACTATATTACAAATGACGACACCAGGAAATACACTATAAATATTGGTTTATTAGATAACTATAAATTTGAGAAGTTTGCGGACATAGAGTCGGAGCGCGTAATGCGAAGTGTACAAGGCGACAGCTAGGCAATTACTAAATTTTGGAATTATTGTCGTTGGAACTAGATAAATCGACAGAGAACACTTTGGAACTGAAATATGAATTGAGAAAAAACAAAATATAGAATTCAGAGTGTAAATGAAATGAAATATAAATTGCAAATAATTAAACGTGGTTCCCACAATCCTCAACCAAAGCAGATTAAATTTCAACCAAACAGTTGTATTTTTTATCAAAAAAAAATAAATTCCTACTAGAAGAGATGAATTTTGAAACCAAATAGACGAATTGTTGAACAAAAGTGTTGCATTTTTAACGAAGAAAAAATAATTTTTTACCTAAATAGTTGAATTTCAACCCTAAAAGACAAATTTTTAAGAAAACAGTTAAATTTTCAACAACAAAAAAAATGAATTTTCAAACTAAACAATTATTTCTGTACCAAAAACGACGAATTTTCAACATAATACATGAATTTTGAACCAAATAGTTGAATTTTCAGCCAAGACGGTCAAGTCTTAACCAAAAAGGCGAATTTTCAACAAAATACATTAATTTTCAGACAAACAGTTGAATTTTCAACTAAAATGATGATTATTGAACAAAATAGTTGAATCTTCAACCAAAACAGATTAATTTTAATTCAAACAGTTATACCTTTTACCAAACAAAAAATGAAATTTCTACCAGAAGAGATGAATTATGAAACAAAAAGACGAATTTTTAACAGAAAGGTTAAATTTTCAACCAAGAAAGATTTTTAAATCAAGATTGAAACAAAATTTCAACTAAACTGTTCAATTTTCTTCAAACAGTTAAATTTTCAACCCAAAAAGCGAAGTTTCAAAAAATAGTTGAATCTTCAACCAAAGCAGATTAATTTTCAAGAAAACAGTTAACTTTTCAACCAAAAAGATGAACTTTCTACCAAAAAGACGAATTTTCAACAAAATACATTAACTTTCAACTGAATAATCAAATTTTCTCCGAAAGAGATAAATTTTCAACCAAAAATGGAATAGTTAAATTTTAGGTTGAAAAAATAAATTTTCATCAGAACAGGTGAAACTTTAAACCAAAAAGACGAATTCTCAACAAAATAATTAAATTTATAACCAAACAGTTAAATTTTCAACCCTAAGTACGAATTTTAAACCAAATAGTTGAATTTTCAACCAAAAGAGATGGATTTTTAAATTCAAATGTAATAGTTGATATTTCAACAAAAATAGATTTTAATTTTAAATAAAAAACAGTTGAATTACACCGAAAAAAAACAAATTCTTAACAATGTACTTGAATTCTCAACCAAATCAGATTAATTTTCAATCAAACTGTTGCATTTGTGACCAAGAAGAATAAGATTCTACCAAAAAAGACGAATTATCAACAGAACACATAAACTCTCAACCAAAGAAATGAATTTTCGAATAAAATGATGGATGTTGAATAAAGTATTTGAGTCCTCAAGTAAAACAGATTAAATTTAAGACAAACAGTTGTATTTTTTGCCAAAAAAAACCAACTTCAAAGTTTTTGGTAAAAGACTTATTTTTCATAATGTAGATGACTTGAAGCAACTTTTTTCCAAAATTTCATGATCTTTTAACAAGTCCTCTTTGTTCCAGAATGCTATGAATTGAAGAAATGTATTTTTTTATTTCAGTTTTTTAAGAAATAGGTTCAAAAAACTTGTTCATAAGATTGTGAATTCAAATGTTGTACTTTTTTAAATCATTTGAGCGGTCATTAATTAATATGATGTAAATAAAAAATACAAATATCAGCTTAGTTTCGAATGACCTCACTTCATACTCATGCATTTTAAAAATGTATAATATAAAAATTTCTTGAATGCGCATGCATGGTGCAAGGATGGTGGCACGCATTAGATGAACCGCACCTTCCTGTTTAAATGTCTTCAACCCAAAGGTGCGAACATCAAGAATATTTTTCTTGATTTTGTATCTGAGATGACTTAAAACTATTTTCTGATCGAAAAAAAAATCTTCGCCGGAGCCCTTTTCTGAGAAAATCCATTTTTGAGTTCAAAAAAGCTAAATTTTCACTTTTTACTTTTATAATAATATTTATCAGTTCTAATTTCTTCTCTTGTATATAACAGTGAAAAACAAATTTTTACCCATTAATATCGAAAAATCATGTTTTTCTATTATTTATTTTAATGCTGATTATCCTATAAACGTTCACTGTATAATGATTTAACGATGGTTTTGGTCAACTCTTTCTTTTTCTCCCTCTTTTTTCTTTCTATTATGTACATTTATTGTGCATCTGTCTCTAATGAGCCGGAAAGACGGGTAGTCACAAAGTCTTTTTTTGAATTTTGAATTTTTTGGGTGTTTTTTTTTAGTACACAAAAAACTTTCATAAGAGAATAGACTTCATTTCGATCTTTAAGAAAATGTTAAAAATTTAATTTTCTTCAATTTTCAGCAGTTAAAAATTCAAGCGTTGAAAATTCAAGAAGAAAGCGAATTTTGTATTAAAATGTTAAATTCACACAATTTTACATGATAATTCAATAAATAAACATCTCATCCATAAAAAATTTTTTGAAAGGAGTCTAGGTGGAACTCACATTTAAAGCCATGTTACACGTACGCGATACCGAACTCATATTAGGATAAGTGCGTCTAAAATGGCCAGTGCGATAATATGGCCAATCTTTAATAACTAATTATGAAAGCAAACTTAATATCGATTTTTAGAGATATATTTATTAATTGAACTCACATTTCGGGCAGGTAATTTCAAGCAACAAATATTTCAATTAAAATAGTGAGACCCAGTCATTGGTTGAGACCTACTTCAGCAAGCATTATTGATTGGACTTTAGGCATATTATTAAGTAATTTAACTTGTATTTTTTATTGTTGTTTATGATTATTTATAGCTCATACACTAAGCTATAATTTTAGTGTTTAAAAAATGTCAAATTCAAACTACATTCATTAAAAATAAACAAAATATACAAGTATTTTTTTTTATGAGGAGGTAAAAGGACGAAATCTTTTAAAGACGTTATGTTGGGATCTCCTAGGACGGGTCTAGGCGTACCAACTAAAACCAAAAACCTCCTCTGCCGAACCCATAACACTACTCGCGGAACCGCCTTTCAGCTTCAAACTTCACGAGCAGTGGGTTCCTCATTATAGTCGCGTATGCGACTCTTCCATCATCCGTTTCCCGGAAGCCCGTATCCCCGGCCGCGCACTCCTGACGAGGATTTCTATCTGGCCCTACCCGTTTCTGTCGCATCCGGAACGCCCATCGAAACCTTTAGTCCTCATCACACATGCGATGAAGGACTCTACGCGCTCCCAGCATTCCTCAGACTTGAGCATGAGAGGAACCATCGTGTCGGGGGTGAGCTCGGCGCCTACCGCCCGACAAGCGGCCTCCCTCGCCACGCTCCACCTGTCGCAGGCGAAGAGTGTGTGCTCTGCGTCGTCCACCGGGGAACCGCAGTAATCACACGCCTCTTCGTCTCTCTTTTTAAAGCGCTTCAGGTACGCATTGAAACAACCGTGACCCGTCAGCGCCTGCGTCAGGTAGAAGCCAATTTCTTCGTGCTTCCTGTGCAGCCAGGGGATCTGGGATTAGGCGGTGAGTCCATCTCCCAGTGCTCCCCCCACACCATTTCTCCTGCCATCTCGTTACGAGTCGGTTTCTAGCCTCCTTGTGGATGGCTACCTTAGCGCGAGCGTACTCCTGCTCGTTATTGTTACAGGAGAGCTCCTTACGGAGCTGAAAGGCTTCCTGCCTTTGCCTCGCCAATGGGTCTATTGGCAGAACGCTCGCCAGGACCAGCACGGCACTCGTCGACGCAGTTCGGTAGGCTGAGACGACTCTCAGCACAACACCTCTCTGCGCCGAAGATGGCTTTTTTGAGATGGCCTGGTTGTTGGTAGCCAAGGCCCACACCGGAGCCGCGTAAAGCAGCTTCGAGTGAAATACGGTCGTATTTATTTATTTATTTTTTTAATTGGAGGACTTTCCGCGTCTGCCCCCACTAGTTGCACCACTGCGACCCTCACTCCGCCGAAGCGTTTAAAGAGCCTGCATGGTGCCCCCAGTTCCTCCTTACCCAGCGCTCCACCGAGCGCTGCCAGTACCTCCTCTCTGGTCACCGTTTTCTCAAGGTCCCTTACCTCGACTGCCTTCGTGGTGACGAGGGCCCGAACCTCGGCTCGCTCGCCGATAGCCTGGTCCAGCGCCTTTTTGAAGGCCGGGACATCCCCTCCTTTTTTAAGGACGAGGAGAATCTCTTCCTTCCTCGTCCTCTTTATTCTCAGGACCTCCAGTCCTGCCTCCGTGGGGTTGACCCGCGCCTTCATTTCCTTCACGATGTCGGCGTAGGACTCACCGTCCTTCGCCGACACCCGGATGGCGTCACTAGAACAAGCGGACCTGGAAGCCATGGGGCGCTTCGGAGTTTTACTCCGCTCGCCTTCGCTGGGAGCATACACCGACGGCCCGACCTTGTTGGCCCTGTTTTCTTTCTTCTTGTTCTTGTTCTTTTTGTTTACCGCCAATTGCCAGTCCTCCTCCGTGTCGCAGGGCTGGCTCTTGGCGGCCTTCCCCTTTTTAGAAGTTCGATCTTCAGGGGTGGACGAGGCCTGTCTCTTCTCACCCCTGGACCGCTGTTTGGGGGTATCTCCCAAAGACGCCGATCGGGGCCTCTCACCCACGATTACCTTCCTGATGGTGGGAAGGGCATCCAGCCTCTTCTGGATTTCGTTCCCGCTCTCTACCAAACAATTGTGGGTGTAGTGAAGGCTACAGAGAACCTTAGCTGCCTCCCCAACACTCGTCTTGACAGGGCCCGGGTTATTCTTGAGCATCCCGTCTTGAATGGCTTTGAATGCCCGGGTCAACCTTTCGATTTTCTCTCCCTGCTCCTTTAGGAGCTGGAGGATGTCCTCCCATCTCTCAGCTCCCAGAGGAGCAGCTGGAGCTTTCTTCTTACCTTGATCCTTGTGTTGGTTGTCCATAAATTTTTTTACCAGCGCATCGTGCACAGAGGAGCGTGTCGCAATAGTTGGGAACGAGTATACCCTCGGATCGCAGTCCTACCCCAGTTCCCTGAGGCCCAACCTCCGCTTGGCCGGTCCCGAAAAACACGGACGGACCGGATTCGCTCGGAGCAGCATGGACTCCGACATCCGTGCTCGCTGTGCAGGACTTGATCAGGGTCCCGAAGGGGCTGGCTCCAGATCCCGCATGGCAGTCGCCACTTCGGCAGAGCTAGGCTCACATCAGCCACATCCCCTCGTGGGACGGAAAAACGCCACTCGGCAACGGGCACTCACAGTGTGATGCCACACGGGAACGATCATTTTTGGACTGAGCTTTGTCGCCAGCTGCGGAGGCCATGCGGTGTTCCCCCAGGAGATTCCTTTTACTTGAACAGCCATATAGTTTTCCTTTTGAGGGGAAAACTATCCATTCACGAGATTGTCCGTTTATAGGGTCTTCTCTCACATTTATACGCCATCAATTCGCATCTCACGGGTGTGGACATTCATCCACCATGTTTCATTGGGATAACATGTTTATAACGCACCCCTCACACAGCAGGGGCCGTACCCGTTTATAGGGCTCCCCATCACGCATTCTCTGACACAATCACGACACCCCTACCTGGGGCAGCCATCCTTCTCCGTTCATGGGGATAACGCGTTTATAGCGCACCCTTCATCCAGCTGGGGAGCCTATGAATACTTAAGATTTCTTTAAATTGAGGTATTAATGATTAACAGAATTTACTAAAAGATATCTATTTCATTTAAATATAGTTCACGAATTTGAGAAAGTTAATAATTTTTAGAAATCTGCTATGGCTTGGATTATTACCTTTTTCTATTTTGGGGAATGGAATAATCTGAATAGATTGGTTATAAATCAACCAACAAAATATATGTTTATTATGTCTGGTGGGAAAAGTTTTAGTAGACTATCTATTAATGATTTTTACATTCTCATCAGAGAATGTATTACAGGTAGATTTGTGTAAAGTTTGACCCGCCTCCCCCCACCGTTTTTGTCAAATATCCACGTGTTGAGACCCCCAGAACCCGGAAAACATGTTTTTACGAATGTGTCTAGCTGTGTGTCTGTGTGTCTGTAGATTTTTAGTTTGTGAGCACGATAACTTTCGAAAGAATTGATCGATTGGATTGGCCTTTGGTATACACTTTTAGTGTCCTGAAATGAAGGCCAAGCTCGTTAGCCAGCCATTTTGGACAAAAATTCGAAAAGTGGGAGCATTAAAATTTTTTGAGACTACTTTTTTCCCAAATTTACAAATTCCATGTACGGATATTCATAGTAATCAGAAGGTCGAACAATTTATCCTTATGACTTTTTTCGCTAAAAAGAAAATTGTGAGAGTTATAACATTTCCAAAATTCAAATAAAAAAAAAAGAAAATAAGAATTTTAAGCCAAACAATGCAGGATATGAAAAAAGTGAAGAGAAGAAAAACTTTTTTTTTTGGAAGCCCTACAAGATTGTCATAACAACTTTTTTAATTTTTTTGAAAAATCGAAAATTCAAATTTTGAGCTAAATAACACGGAATACAAAAGAAAGTTGAGATATCAGAATTGTTGCTTTTACGAAGACCTGTAAACTTGCCTCTAAATATTTTCTGGCGGGAGGCATGGTTTGTATTTTAAATATAGAAAATAGTATTGGAATATTTTTACATTCTCATCAGAGAATGTATTAGATTTGTGTAAAATTTGACCCCCTCCCCCGCTTTTGTCAAATGACCACGTTTTGAGACCCGCTGAACCCGGAAAACATGTTTTTACGAATGTGTCTGTCTGGCTGTCTGTCTGTCTGCCTGGCTGACTGTCTGTCTATGAGTCTGTAGAGTTTTAGTTTGTGAGCGCGATAACTTTCTAAAGAACTGACCGATTGGATTGACCATACGTATACTCTTTTAGTGTCCTAAAATGAAGATCGAGTTCGTTAGCCAGCCATTTTGGACGAAAATTAAAAAATTAAGAGCATATTGAAAATTTTTAGGACTACTTTTTTTTAATTTGCAAATTCTATGTACGGCTATTCGTAGTACTCAAAAAGTCGAACAATTTATCTTGATGACTTTTTTCGATTAAGAGAAAATTGTGAGAGTTACAGCATTTACAAAATTCAAAGAAAAAAAAACGAAAATGAAAATTTTAAGCCAGACAAGGCGCGATATGAAAAAAGTAAAGAAAATAAAAACATTGCTTTTTGAAAGCCTCACAAGACTGTCACAACAACTTTTTGAATTTTCTTGAAAAATTGATAATTCAAATTTTGAGCTAAATAACGCGGAATACAAAAGAAAGTTAAGGTATCAGAACTGTTAATTTTACGAAAATCTGTAAACTTGCTTCTAAAAATTTTTTGGTAGGAGGCATACATTGTTTTTAAGTATAGAAAATAAAATTAAAATTCTTCAATTAAGCGGAACTTTTTGCTCCCCGGTGAGAAGGCTTGCATTAAAAGGTATTAAAAATTTTCAATCCCTAAAAAAGCCTTTCCTGTCCTCCGTTATTTAATCCTCATTAGGCAGTGAAAATATTAAGATTCCAATCCCTTTCAAAGCCGATTGAAGCTACCAAACGTAACCTCAAATAAATTAAAAACACAATTTTCCGTTTCACGCATTAGAATGCACTTCAAAAGCATGAAATTTGCAAAATCTAGTGGGATTTCACACAAAAATACATCTTTTTATCTTCAAATATTCGATTTATTCTAATATTATCAATTACAAAAATATAAAATCATAATAAAAATTTCAAAAAAAAATTTTTCATCGCAGCTGTCTGTGTGGAAATCAATCCTAACAATGTAAGATGACCAATACTGTTTTTTAAAAAGCTTTTTACCTCATTTTTATTCGAAAAACAGTGAATAAATGTAGCGAAATTTGCTAAATTAAAAGGGATTTAAATTTTTCTATTTCAAAGTTGCTTTGTGGTATCCAAAAGTATTCAAAAAAATATTGTCGCTGCTGGGTACAGGAAAGGATTCAATTTAAGAGACAACCTTCAATGCTATAGAGATTCGAACGCGAGGACAAAAAGGCGATCCAAAAGAATTCATTATTTTTCACGTTACTATTGGATGCAGGAAATTTGCCAGTACTTTTTGATGCAAGCCTTCTTACCGGGTCCGCGATCGTCCCTGCACTTGCAAGCGCCTTTTTTTCATAGTTTCAAAGATTAATGCGACGCACAATAAAAAAGTATAGAAAAAAAATACAAAACTTAAAAGCACTGGCGATGCATTGCACCCACTGTACAGCTACACTTAATTTGACCTCTCTAACTTTACCATAAGAAGTATACAAAATGTGTACACATATGACCGGCTCCGAAAAAATGGATCTAGTGCCTCAAATCAAGTTTTCGAGAAAGACGCGTTAAAAGAAACACGATGAGCACAAGGATGCCGTCAAAAGCCTCAGAATTGATATTTTAGGCAATAAGGCAAATATCTTATGAATTCTCCGGTCCGGGACAGAACCAATTTTTCTAGACTAGAAATTGTGGTCAAAGCCCCACTAGATACAGAAATATTCGCCATACCTATACGAAGCATGGAATTCCTCAAGAGAGCCTGACAAAGCCCCCATCAGTTCTTTCCTAACTAGAAATTCTGATAGGGGCCCCATCAGAACTCTACTTCGAACAGGGAAAAATGGGAAAATTTCTGCACGGGTTCCTCTATAATATGCAGGAAGGTCCGTCTTATCCCGGTCATAAGGTTATTGCATGTTAGAATATTTTTAAAAAATGCAACCCCCTGAGATAGCATAACAGTTTGCGGCAAACTTGCTGAAAGTTTGCGATGTGAGCTTCTGGGCCTTGCACCACAAACTTTCGGCAAATTTGACGCAAACTGTTGTGCTATCTAGACCCCTTTCCCAGTAGCACTCCAAAAAATATTAAACAGGGATCTTTTCGAATTTTACGCACAAATATGGACGCCCGCGCATACGCATGGTTCAAAAAGTAGGCCAGGGGCGGAACTTTGTGAGACGACTTATTCACAAATTTCCCATCCGTATTTAAACTTGTTTATTGTTAAATTAATTGAATAATAACTATTAAAGGTGGATGAAGGTATCATACAATACCGTTATGTTAAGTAATGCACCGAATTAAAAATTGTAACCCCCACTTGTAAATAAAATTCACAGTTAGTGTTGACATTTCATTGACGGTTCTGAGGTTAGGTTTTCTGCAATAAATACACACATAGAAACCGCAATCTGCCATAATTTACAATAAACAATAATTTTGACTATTTCCTAACATAATCAAATATCAAACACATCAACACTATCATAATATGAACAATATCAAACACAATTTTCAATTTTAAATGCCATATTTTAGTGGGGATATCAGAATCAATTTTTTCCAGAAAAATTTAACAAAAATTTGATCCAAATTTTTGTTTGTAATTAATAAATTTCTTTTATTGTTTGGCGTTTCAGGTAAGAGGTCCCCTTAAATCATGCAACTAAAAATTTAATTTTAGTTTCTAAATTTTCCTGGTGATCTCAAAATTAACTTTTTTTCTGCAAAATTTGACAAAAACTAAATCAAAATTTTTGTTTGTAGTTAATAAATTTTTTTTACTATTTGGTATTTTAGGTTGAAGGTCCTTCTAAATTATCAAAAACGATTTTTAGTTTCAAGTTCTATATTTTAGAGGAGATTTCACAATTTTTTTCTTTTTTTTTTTTTGAAAAATTTGACAAAAACTTCATCTACATTTTTGTGTGTTGTTAATAATTGTTTCCATTATCTGGTCTTGTAGGCTAAGGGTTTCTTCAAATCATCAAACACAATTTTCAATGTTAATTGCCATATTTTGGTGGGGATTACAAAATCAACTTTTTGCTGAAAAATTTGACAGAAACTTCATCGAAATTTTTGTTTGTTGGCAATAAATTTTTTTCATTGTTTCATATTTCAGGTTAAATGTCCCTTCATATCATCACGCCCCATTTTTGATTGTTGATTTTTGTTTTTGTTAATAAATTTTTTCATTATTCGATATCTCAGGCTAAAGGTCCCTTCAAATCATCAAACACAATTTCTGATTTTAATTGCTATATTTTAGTGGGGATCTTAAAATCAACTTTTTTTCTGAAGAATTTGACAAAAACTTGATCAAAATTTTTACTTGTAGTAAATACATTTTTTTTATTGATTGGCATTCGAGGTAAGAGTCCCTTTAGATTATCGAACACAATTTTTAATTTTAATAGCTATGTTTTAGTGGGGATCTTAAAATTAATTTGTCTTCCTGAAAAATTTGACAAAAATTTCATCTAAATTTTTGTTTGTTGTTGATGAGTTTTGATGTGTAAACATCTTAGACCTCGATATGGAGAGTCGCGCCTCAGTCGAGTGAAACCTTGGCTCGAAAGTATAATGCAAGGTGTCTCCCCAACGTCGATGCAACATCAACGTGATGCGCACTATATCGATTTATAAATGCATTATTTATGAACATTTAAAGATTTATAAACAATTATAAAATTGTGGAGAGACCTTCAAAGCTCTGACACACGCATTGTGTCGTGTGTCTTGCTTCTCTTCACCCACTCAAAGGAGCACTTCAGTTATTCTTTCGACTTAGTACAGTATTCTTCTACATATTGATATATGTATGGAAAAGTATTTTGACTGATTTTTTAACTTCGTACAGTATTCTTCTATATATTAATATGTATACGGAAAAGTGAAAGTTATTTTTTTGAATTCTGCTTTATGTAAGATTTCAATTTCGGTTAACGTTTACTGAAGATGTTTACACATAAATCTGTCCTGGGTCGTAGTTTAGGATGCATGTGATGTTTTTTTTACGGTCTGGTATTTCAGGCTAAAGGTCCCCTTAAATCATCAAACACAGTTTCCAATTTTAATTGCCATATTTTAGTCGGGATTACAAAATCAACTTTTAATCTGAAAAATTGGACAGAAACTACATCTAAATTTTTGTTTGTTGTTGATAAATTTTTTTATTGTTAAATATTTTATGTTGGAGGTCCCTTTATATTATCAATTACAATTTTCAATTTTCATTGACAAATTTTAGTGGGGGCTTCAAAATCAGTTTTTTTTGGAAATAGCTACTAAAATATAACAATTAAAATCAAAACTTGTGTTTCATAATTTCAAGGGACCTATGACCTGACGAAGCAAACAATAAAGAAGATTGATGAAAAAAAAGGAAATTGGGATCAATTTTTTGTCAAATTTTTCAAAACCTAACCTCAGAAATGTCAATGAAATTTCAACACTAATTGTGAATTTTATTTACAAGTGGGGGTTAAAATTTTTTATGTGGTGCATTAGTTAAAGTTAAGGTATCGTATGATACCTTTATCCACCTTCAATAATTATTTTTAAATTTATTTAACAATAAACAACTTTGAATACGGTTGGAAAATTTGTAAACAACTCGTCACCCAGAGTTTCGCCCCTGGCCTACCTTTTGGACCATGCGCGTGCGCGGGCGTCCATGTTTGTGCGCGAAATTCGAAAATACCTCTGTTCAATATCTTTTTGAGGGCTGCTGTGGAAGGGAGGTTGCATTTTTTAGAATATTCTAACATGCAGCAACCCTATGACCAGGATGAGATGGACCTTACTGTATGTCACATTCTGTTACCGAAGTTTCACTAACAAGCCACGCTCGACTCTCCTTAAAATGGGAAAGGATCTTAAAGAAATATTCAGTATTTCAGAATTTATTTATTGTGTTTGAAGGTAATCTGTAATTGAATATTTTTGCAGTCTTCATACTAAGTTGACCAATTAACAAAAAAAAGTATAATATGAAAATTGAAATCAGAATATGTTGAGATTATCTGCTTGAAATAAAACTGGAAACATATAAATTCTTACTGTGTCCGATTTGGCACTTTTCCTTAAACTATAATCCATACACTTAAGAAAAATATATTTGCAAAACTTAAAGTCTAAGAAAGGTGGAAAGAAGTTTTATATAGAGGAAATATCTATCATCCTTGACAAACAATAAACGGTGGAGGACTGCATGCTCCCACAAATTTAATTAGGCCCGCTGTATCTAAAACAATGATTAAATTTATTATTATTTTCGACAAATATAGGTAAAGCTTTAGCATATTTTTTACTCTCTTTTGACAATAATTTCTTAATTCTTGAACAATAGTAATACTACGCACACAAAAGCACATAAAGTAATCAAAAGTACTGACTATGTGATTATCTGTTCATACTAAAAATTTCATATTATCCACTTCTATTATATGGAAGTAATTTCTCGTTTGAAAATCGTTATTATTAACTTTAACAAGAATATTTTTTTATAAAACTTACTTTTTCGAAGACAACCAGGGTAGCAATTATATGTGCAACCTTTAGTGCCACAATAATACAGACCTTCTCCTAGAGGCTAAAAGCATATCATCATTTTTCAAATTAATTCACACGTTTCCTGTAAGAATCTAGGGTTCAATGAGAAAGAAGAGAAAACCAAAAAAATTGTATACTCACTCCATTGCAGATTTTTCGGCAATTAGCTTCTTCATCATAAGGCTTATCGACATGAACGTTGTCAGGAAGGACAGAGTAATATGTAAAAAATTAGATATATGTTAGCATGAATACTATAAATGTCGATTATTTTATCATTTTATTATTAATACATGAGGAGGATGTTATTTTTAACTCTTATTTCTCAAAACCCTCCCATAGAGAAGGATATTTTATGTTATGTATATGAGAAAGCAAAGTACTCTCAAGATTAAGAATTGAGTACAGAAGAAAACCCCCATAGTGAAGTGCTTCTTAGCGATTTTTCAAATAGTCATGACTAATTATGAAGAATAAAATTATTAAATGAATAGAGAAAATTCTGAGATGGAAAATATTCTTTCCGTTGCGGAAAATAACAACGATATTATAAAAGAAAAAAAACCATTGTTTCTACTTCATCCTGACGATTTTATTGCAAATTTCATATGAAGTTTCGGAATCGGACCCATTCCCTCGTCAGGTAGCCTATTGATAAAATATAAGATATTATAAATTATGTTATATAAATATATATGGAAACAACTGCACAAAACAAAGAGTGGACTAAAAAGGTATGAAACTAAGAATGCATTGATGCGAACTGAAATGAATTTAATGCAAAATAAAATCAATTTACTACGAAGTAAATATATTTTATTCAATGCAAGTAATGAAAATTACATGAGGGTATAGGTCATGTAGCATCTATCTCTGTTCTTATAAAATAATTCTTTTATTATTCTAGAAGAAGTATCATTTTACAATTATGAAAGTGGGCCAGTAAGACTTGCTGTAGAGTCTAAAAAAAATATCTGCAAAGTGTTAGACTCCTTTGCACTAAAATTGTCTACTTATGACTACTTATGACTATATTGAGCTCCCTCCTTTTCATTTAAAGTGTGCATTTTTGACACGAAAAAAATTTAATTCCTTTGTAAGTATTTCAGATTAATTTCATATCCCTGCTCCTTAGCAAGGCGGAAACAGTTACGAAAAACGAGTAATTCATTAGAATGTTTTATTTTCGAAACATTATTGTTAAGACTAACTTTATTTTATTATATTCTGAATTTACTTCGTCAAAGCCGCTAAGTTTACTGAAATATATTTCAAAACCTGTTTGCTGATAGAAATTCTGATCGATAAATTCATATTCATCACACTAAGCCTTATCGTATGAAGGATCTGTGCAAATCATCGAAATTCCACAGGGCAGAGGTTACGTAAACTCAGTCGCCGATTGCCTTTAACCGAGGTGACATATTTGTACACGCTCGGTCATTACAAATTGAATAACATGTTGTGACACTTTCAGTTAATTGATGTACTCATCTTTTTCTTTTTCTCACAATTTTGAGTTATAAAAAGGGTCTCAATTGAAGGAACATTGTTAGTTACAAATGTTGTTTTCACTGTGCATTTTTCTGACATCTTATATTCGAGCAATCGGCAGAATTTCTTATTAGGAATCGGACAAAGTGAATTCTCCCTTTGAAAAGAAATTAAATTACTTTGATTTTTAAAAATTAATATATAAAACTTTGGTACAATCCATAACAATTATCTTTATATTCAATAAATACATTTCGCCCAGAGATTTTGAATCTTATCATTCATAAATTTATCATGTTTTTCATTTTGATCGATTTTAAATCTTTTGATTCATCAATGTATCAATTTTTATTTTTATTAATTTTGAATATTTTTAATTAATATTTTGATGTTCTTGTATCGATTACTGGTCAAATTGGTTTTTGGAGAAATGAGAAAAAATCTACCTCGGCCCGGATTTGAACCGGGAACGCCGACTTTACATGAGTGGAGCGTTAACCAATTACGCCACCCAGGTCGCAGTAGATTGAAGTCGCAGTTGATCCACGGATTGAAAAGGATTGACAAGTGAGCCTTAGATTTATTCAGATTGAATTTGAAGTTGACAAACGGATTGAAAAGTTTGAGAAGGATTGAAAACTTGCTTCAGATTGTTTCGGATTTGTTCGGGTATGGAAAATTGTACCCATGCACAACATTTTCGGGCAAATAGGCCTATAATTCTCTATTTTCGATCCACCTGCGCGTACCAGATTCGCCCGAGATAAACAGGTTGTTTGAAGTATAAGCGGATGTGGCGGAAATTACGGGAAAACGATCACCATCCGTTCACCGTGGGCTCAGCCGTGGGCTATCATTCGCAGCGACGTCGGTTTTGATTCGAGTTCAGAAACTTCATTTCCGGATTCGGCGTCAATTTCACAGATTCCAATTCTGAAATCAACGGACCGTAACAAAGGGGTTTATCAGCGAATGACCAAATCGCTCTATCGCCTAGAGCATTACACCCTACTATCTTCGAATGCGTGTAACATAATAACTCGCATATATTTCTGTTACACTCTTTCGACTATCCTTCTCTATCAAACAATGGCCTCATTGCATGTGGCTTACTCACTGACACTTTGTGTCGCTCGTCGTGTCTGTCTGCCACACTGCCACTGAGTTGATTGGATCCACTTAACGGGGTATACGCCATGCGACATTATTGTTCTATGGTGTATAGCGAAGTGTGTTGCGTTACGCCACCATAACCTGCCGCTGCCGCTGGCGAGAGATTGGAACCGCTCGCGAAACGGCGCCATGAACTGCATTCATAAACGACTGTGAAAGCAGATTGCACAGTGGAGAGGAAGCCGTTCACTCGATACACTGACGTTAATTAAATCCAGAAGCACATACAACGAATAAAAAAATCGTCTGGTAATAGTTTTAGCTGAAAAGCAAATAGAAAACTAGATGTTTATCGGAAGAAATTAAATTCCTTTTCAGAGTTAGTGTAAAACATGTAACAAGCCATATGAAGGAATACTGAGTAGATGGAGAAGGGCGCAAAGGGGTGAGGGAAGTGGTTAGAGGTGTAGAGGAAATGTTTTGAGAAGGTAAAATAAGGAAGAGAAGGGGGACTGTTGATAATGTAATGGGGAAACGTATAGGGGTACAGGGCGTAGGGATAAAATGAAGCAAGATGGTAGATGTTAGCTATAGAGAAAGGGTTGATGGATGAGTGGCGGGGAGTGATAGAAGCGAGAAGCAGAGAGTGCTAGGAGCAGATGGAGAGATAGGATAA
>JAUMHM010000078.1:16952801-16974503 GCA_032362435.1 Melikaiella ostensackeni
GAAACAGGGTCCTAACGATTTTAGGACCCGATCGGGATCGTCCAGGCCGGGGGTCCTTCGTCGAGTCACCAATTTCTTGGTGACTATCTTGAAAGCAAGTCAATATAATAATATTTATTATTTAATTTATTATTTAATTCAATTATCATGTTTGATTTTTTCCAAACAGATCTACACACACACACACACACACACACACACATATATATATATATATATATACAATTTCAATATATTTCAAATCTTCGCGCCACACCTCAAACTTATCGTCCGCTGCAGCCAGAGCTGCCAGACCGCGGACTGGCGGAGACTACGCAGTAGTTATTCCTATGTAATTTTAGGTTATGTTAACCAACTTATGTATTCTGCGCAGCCAAGAAATGCGCCGCCGGTCCGCGATCCGGCAGCTCTGGCTATAGCAGACGATAAGTTTAAACTTATAACCTCAATTTCGTAAGATTTATAATATTAGTTATTCTTATTATTTCTTGTGAGATGAAGTTTTAAATTTTCAAATTTACTTGGCCATTTCAGGCACACGTGTAGCTGAAACGGCCAAGAATCTGGCCGTTTTTTTCGACATCTTATACTTATTTACCTGTTTTCTTTGTGAATTTCAATATTTGAAATGTTTAGAATATATAAAAATATTGCCTCTAATACAATTTATTATTGATCAATGTTTAGAAGCTATAGAAGTAATATTTTTCTCTATTCTAAGCTGGACATTTTAGAACCACTTCCCCTATGCTAGTTCTTATTAATCTTCGTTTTGTTCTATGAAAAATGTTCATTACGAAAAATATGCAATTAAAGTATCTACATTTACGCTCGAAAGGTGTACGTTTGATAACAGTTATTTAGAATTATTGAATTAGTATGAAAATGCGCAGCTTGTGAATGACTCTATGCCTTGAAATATTACAAGAGTGATATATTTCCTTGCCAAGCAGGAAAGTCAGAAAATGCGTCATAAGTCTAGTTCCTCGCATGTAAGGAAGGCGGTCGAAAAAGGGCTACCACTGGAACCGAGAGATAGTCATGTTTATTGCACCCGTTGCACCTATCTAATAAGATATCCTACTTATAAAATGTACAAGCCAATAAGCTGCGTTCCAATCGTTGAAACGCGGATCAACTGCGTAGTAAACCGCGGAGGTGCACTTGCTTATATAGAACGCGAGAATAATTAAGAAGGAGATAATTATTTGCATAGGTGACATAACAATTATCCCACTTGTTTCAATTGCACGTGGGATTAAAAGGCGTCATTTGATCTATTTTATACCACTTTCTCATAACGTAGAACGTCCATATCATCGAATGATCTTTTCTCCATCCAATAGATGATACGGCAAAAAATATAATAGACACATTCATCTGGGTGGAACCTAATATTTTTGCTCTTTTACAATTTCGATGAATGGAACAGAGCATTTCAGTTTATTAGAGAGGGAGCACACTAAACCCGAAGGTACCAATTTGATCTGCAACATAATGATCTAAGGATGTAACAGTCTTTCGTTTCTTTATATTTACGAGTATACAGATTTTCGTATTAATTGAATACCGTTGCAGCAAAAACGATACCTTCAGATTTACTATGAAACAATTCTCCGAGATCTCATGAACTGTTCAAGAGTTTTCAGTGTAGAAATTTTGTATACGTTTAACAAAAACTGATCTATTTTTCATCCAGTCCGTACAAACAATTACCTTGTAGGTAATGACAAAAAAATGCGCATTAATATACTGAAATCTTCCGTTGAAGCTTGCTTTTATCATCTGCTCGAAATTCGATGACAGGTTCAATGCAATTCAATTTTTTCATTCAAGAATCCGTTGAATGCCTGAATGTTTGAATCCAAGAAAACCTAAATATCGAAGCCTTTGAACAAGGTATTCAAAATTACACTAAAATCTTTTCTTCGATGTCCACACTAATAATGAAGAAAAACGCTTTCAAAAATTGGGCCTCGGTTAATCAGTATCCAACATCATGTTTGGAGAATCCATTTTATACTACTATCGCATTACTTATAACGGCCATATCATCCAAAGATATTTTCTGCATCCAGTAGATAATACAGGAAAAAATGACAGATTCTTTTGTTTGAAACCTGCTTTTTTCGTCTTTTACAATTTTGATGAGTGGACCAGAGCATTTCAGTTCATCAGAGGGAAACAATTCTCCGAGAAACCGTTCAGGGACTGTCAGGAACTGTTCAGGAGTTTTTAGTCAACAAATTTTGAACAAATAGTGAACAAATTTTGAAATTGAATTTTAGAAGAAGTTGATCTGTTTTCCATGCAGTCCATACAAACCATTACCTACTAGGTAATTACAAAAAAAAATGCGCATACATAATCAAAAACTTTTTGTTGAAACTTGCTTTTATCCTCTACTTGAAATTCAGTGAAGGGACCAATACAATTCAATTTTTTTTTCAAGAATCCGTTGTGTGACTTCATGTTTGAATCTAAGAAAACCTAAATATCGAAGCCTTCAAACCTGTTATTCAAGAATTCTAACACTAAAATCTTTTCTTTGATGTCCACATGAGTAAGGAAGAAAAACGATTTCAAAAATAGGGCATCTGTCAAGCAGACTCCAACATCATGTTTTTTTGGGAAATCAGTTAATTAAAATGCGTCATTTAATTCATTTTATACTACTATTTCATTACGAACAACGTCCATATCATACAAAGATCTTTTCTGCATCTAATAGATAATACAGCAAAAAAATGACAAATTCTTTTGTCTGAAACCTGCTTTCTTCTTGTCTCACAATTCGATGGATGGAACAGCGAATTTCAATTCGACGAAGGGAAAACTGTTCAACGAGAAGTGTCAGGAACTGTGCAGGAGTTTTTAGTCAACAAATTTTGAACATTTAGTGGAAGTTGATCCGTTTTTCACACAGTTCATACAAGCAATTACCTACTAGGTAATTAAAAAAAATGCGTCTACAAAATCAAAAATTTTCTGTCGAAACCAATGCAATTCATTTTTTTTTCAATCCGTTAAGTGCCTGAATGTGTGAATCGGAGAAAACCTAAATATCAAAGCCTTTGAACAAGGTATTCAACAGTTCTAACACTAGAAGCTCTTTTTTTATGTCCATACCAGTAATGAAGAAAAGCGCTTCCACAAGCAGCGTTTCTGTTAAACAGTCTCCAACATCATGTTTGGAGAATTAGTGAATCAAAAGACGTCATCTAATCCATTTTATGCTACTGTCTCATTACGTATAACTCCCATATAATCCAAAGATCTTTTCTGCATCCAATAGATAATACACCAAAAAATAGACACATTCTTTTGTTTGAAACCTGCTTTCTTCTTGTCTTCCTCAATTTCGATGGATGAACCAGCGCAAAAAAGTTTATTGAAGGGAAAACTATTTTCCGAGAAGTGTCAGGAACTGTTCATGAGTTTTTAGTCAACAAATTTTGAACGTTTAGCAGAAGTTGATCTATTTTCTATGCAGTACATACAAACAATTACCTACTAGGTAATTACAAAAAATAATGCGCATACATAACCAAAAACCTTTTGTTGAAATTTACTTTTATACTCTACTCGAAATTCAGTGAAAGGACCAATACAATTCAATTTTTTTTAAAAAGAATCCTTTCAGTGCCTTAATGTTTGAATCTAAGAAAACCTAAATATCAAGGCCTTTGAACAAGTTATTCAAGAATTCTGACACAAGTCTTTTCTTTGATATCCACACCAATAATGAAAAAAAACGCTTCCAAAAATGAGGCCTCACTTAAACAGTTGCCATGAGCATCATGTTTGGGAAATCAATAAATCAAAAGCCATCATTCAATCCATTTCATACTACTGTTTCATCACGTACAACGTCCATATCACCCAAAGATCTTTTCTGCATCCAGTAGATAATACAGCAAAAAAATAGACACATTTTTTTGTTTAAAACCTGCTTTCTTCTTGTCTTTTACAATTTCGATGGATGGACTAGCGCATTTCAGTTTATGAGAAGAAAAAAATGCTCCGAGAAGTATCAGAAACTGTTCAGGAGTTTTTAGTCAACAGATTTTGAACGTTTATCAGAAGTTGATCTTTTTTTATGCAGGCCATACAAACAATTACATACTACATACTTGCAAAAAATTCGCATATATGATCAAAAATCTTCTGTTGAAACTTACTCTTATCGTTTATGTACTTGAGATTCAATAAAGGGACCAAAATAATTCAATTTTTTTTTTCAAGAATCCTTTGAGTGACTTCATGTTTGAATCTAAGAAAACCTAAATATCAAAGCCTTTAAACCAGTTATTCAAGAATTCTAACATTAAAATCTTTTCTTTGATGTCCACATCAGTAATGAAGAAAAACGCTTCCAAAAATAGGGCCTCTGTCAAACAGACTCCAACATCATGTTTTTTGGGAAATCAGTTTATTAAAAGGCGTCATTCAATCCATTTTATACTACTATTTCATTACGAACAACGTCCATATCATACAAAGATCTTTTCCGCATCCAATGGATGAAAGAGCAAAAAAAAAATAGAAATTTTCTTTTGTCTGAAACGTGGTTTCTTCTTGTCTTTTACAATTTCGATGGATGGACTAGTGCATTTCAGTTTATGAGAGGAAAACAATTCTCCGAGAAGTGTCAGAAACTGTTCCGGAGTTTTTAGTCAACAGATTTTGAACGTTTATCAGACATTGATCTATTTTTCATGCAGTCCATACAAACAATTACCTACTGAGTAATCACAACAAAAAAATGCGCATAAATAATCGAAAATCTTCTGTTAAAACTTACTTTTATCCTCTACTTGAAATTCAATAAAGTGACCAATGCAATTCACTTTTTTTTTTAAATCCGTTAAGTGCCTGAATGTTTGAATCTGAGAAAACCTAAATATCAAAGCCTTTGAACAAGTTATACAAGAATTCTAATACTAAAATCTTTTTTTTTTTATGTCTACGCCAATAATGAAGAAGAACGCTTTCAAAAATAGGGTCTCACTTAAACATTTACCATGAGCATCATGTTTGTGGAATCAGTAAATCAAAACGCGCCATTCAATCCATTTCATACTACTATCTCATTACGTACAACATCCATATCATACAAAGATCTTTTCTGCATCCGGTAGATAATACAGCAAAAAAGTAGACACATTTTTTTGTTTGAAACCTGCTTTTTTCTTGTCTTCTACAAATTCAATAAGTGAAGCAGTGCATTTCAGTTTATCAAAGAGAAAACTATTCTCCGAGAAGTGTCAGGAACTGTTCAGGAGTTTTCAGTCAGCAAATAAACGTTTAGCAGAAGTTGATCTGTTTTTCATTCAGCCCATATAAACTATTACCTACTAAGTAATTACAACCAAAATATAAGCATACATTATCAAAATTCTTCTGTCGAAACTTGCTTTCGTTTTCTACTCGAAATTAAATAAAGGGACCTGTGCAATTCAATTTTTTTTCTAAAGAATCCATTAAGTGTCTGAATGTTTCAATCTAAGAAACCTTGAATATCAAAGCCTTTGAACAAGGTATTCATCATTTCTAACACTCAAATCTTTTCTTTGATCTCCATACCAATAATGAAGAAAAACGCTTCTAAAAATAGGGTCACAATTAAATAGTCTCGAACATAATGCTTAGAAAATCAGTGTCTCTAAAGTAGGTTAAATCGAGCAAAAAATAGGAAGAGAAATGTTATGGGTATCGGTAGCTTTAGATTTCATGCCCTACTGGTTTGAAAATGAGCATTGGTGAGGACTGGAGGCGGAAATGTCGCATCGCCTGCTCACACAGAAGAAGTCCCTAATTCTCTCTGCGGGTGAGAGGTCTCAGCCTCAGCAATTTTTTTTAAGTGCGCGCTCGAGTAAACGTTTATTGATATTATACGCGTGCAGGCAATTTACACACGAGTTTACAGAGCGAGCGAATATACATGCTATAGTTATGCTATAGTTATATATAGAGGTGAATGAACTTGTATACCCGGAGACTACGTCCTTCGTGGACGGTTCACGATATCGTAGCCGACTGACCGAAAACTCAATTAGCCTCGACACAAGGAAGGGAATTTAAGCCAATTCGAGGTTGTTGAACCCGCTCAGGATCGCCAGTAAGTATTGCAGCCACCCTGCATTTCAACGAATCCACAAGAGTATCTTCCGCTGAAGAGCTGTTTCGCGACCGTTGCGTTGCTTTGCGTTGCGTTGAGTTGCGGACATCGACTTATTCTCTGTTTTCTGAACAAATGTCCCCTTTTTCCTTGTCTACCTGGCCATTTCTTATGGCAAGCCAAAAAGGCGAATTTTTCAGAAGACGGTTGAATTTCCAATCCAGAAAGACGAATTTCCAACAAAGCAGTTAAATTTTAGAGCGAAAAAGATGACTTTTTAACAAAATAGTTCAACTTTCAAGGAAATAATTGAATTTTCAACCAAATGTTAAAAATTTTAAACCCAAAAATACGAATTTTCATCCAAGAAAGATGAATTTTCATTCCCATAGGGCAAATTTCTTATCCGAAAAAACGAATGTTCAACAAAACAGTTAAATTTTTAACAAAATAATTGAATTTTCAAGAAAAAAAATCATTTTTAACAAAGATGTTCGACTTTTAATCAAGTGGTTCAATTTTCAATGAAAAAATTAAATTTCAAAAAAAAATATAATAGTAAATATGTCAACCAAAAAAAGATTTTAATTTTTAATCAAAATCAGTCGAACTTTACTAAAAATATGAATTCTCAACCAAATATGTAACAGTTTATATTTCAACCAAAAAATGTTTCAATCTTAAATCAAAAACAGTTGATTTAAACCAAAAAAGATGAATTTTCAACCAAATAGTTGAATCATCAACCAAATCAGAATAATTTTTAACCAAACAGTTGCACATTTAACTGATGAAGAAAAAATATCTGCCAAAAGAGATGAATTTTCAAAAAAAAGAGACGAATTTTCAACCAGGAAAGATTTTTCAGTCAAGAGAGAAAAGAAATTTTAACCAAATTGTTGAATTTTCAAACCAGTTAGAAAAACAGAAAGGAATGTAAAAAATACTTTAAACTTGTTTTAAACTAAAAAAAACGTATTTAAAAGGAAAATATATTTCATACTTTTCTGTACGGAACACTGTATCTAACTAGGAGATGATCAGAGTTGGGATTCTTTCTTAAATCTGATAAGTTTCCTACTGAGATTCCATTTGATGACTATTAGTTTGCCAAAACTTTATTTGCCAATAGCGACCCGTTTTCGAAGAAAATGGACCTTTAAAAAAATTCTTTATGGATTGAACTGTTCATTTATTACATTTTCATGTAAAGTTATGTAAATATAACATTTTTCTACCATAAAATACGAATTTTCAAAAAAATAGACTAACTTTTAACTAAAAAAGATAAATTTTCAAGCAAAAAGATGAATTTTCTACTAAAATGATGAATCTGCAAAACGAAGGAATTTTTAACAAAGGAGTTCAACTTTCAACCAAGCAGTTGAATTTCCAAACAGAAGGACAAATTTTCAACCAAAAAGATTAATTTCCTACCAAAAAAAAACGAATTTTGATAAAGTAGTTCAACCAAGTATTTAAATTTTCGACAAAACAATATTTTCCAATGGCGACCGGTTTTCGAAAAAATCCACTCTTCATAAAAAAACTCTTTATGGATTGAACTGTTTATTTATTAAATTCTCATGTACAATTATGTAAATAAAAACTTTCCTACCAGAAAATACGAATTTCCAGCGAAATATATGCATTTTTAACCAAGTACCTGAATTTTCGATGAAAACAAATTTTAATTTTACATAAGAAATAGTTGAATTCAACCAAAAAAAAAAACGGATTTCCAACAAAATAGTTGAATCCTTAACCAAAACAGATTAATTTCTAACTAAACACTTAATTTCTTAACAATAACAAAATTATTAGCAGAAATTTCTACCAAAAGAGATGGAGTTTCAAACCAAAAAGATGAAATTTAACAAAAGAGTTGAATTTTTAACCAAGAAAAATTTTTAAGTCAAAAAAGAAAAACAATTTCAGCCAAATGGTTGTAATTTCAAGACAATAATGCGAATTTTCTATAAAGCAGTTGAATTTTTAACAAAAAAGTTAATTTACAACCAAATAGTTCAATTTTCTATCAAAATAGTCGAATTTTATACCCGAAAAGAATGTTCAACAAAACAGTTGAATTTTCAACTAAATAGATGAATTTTTCAACCAAACAGTTGAATCTTCAACCAAAAAACATGATTAGAAGAAATTCCCACCAAACAAGATGAAGCTCCAATCCAAAAAGACAAAATTCAACAAAACAGTTGAATTTTCGAACAAAAAAAATTTTTCAGGTAAGAAATACTTCAATTTTTCACTAAATTAGTTGAATTTTCATCCCGAAAAGATGTACTTTTCACAAAATGGTTGAACTGCCAACAAATAAAGGCGAATTTTCAACCAAAAAAAAAGATTTTTCAACAAAATAATTAAATTTTCAACAAAATAATTAAATTTTCAACAAAATAATTAAATTCTCAAACAATTAAAAAGGTTTTTAACCAAATAATAAGAATTTTAACCAAAAGAGATGAATTTTCAAACTAAAAAGACGAAATTTAACAAAAAAGTTTAATTTCAACCAAGAAAGGTTTTTCCGTCAAGGAAGAAAAACAATGCCAATCAAATTGTTGAAATTTCAAGGCAATAGAACGAACTTTCTACAAAGCAGTTGAATTTTCAACCGAAAATGGTAACTTTTTAACAAAATTGTTAAATTGTCAACAAAATTATTAAATTCTCAATCATGCAATAAGATTTTTAACCAAAAGAGATGAATTTTAAACAATCAACAATTTATATATGTAAGAAATTCATCAAGACGAAATTTATCAAAAGTATTGAATTTTCAACCCAAAACGACGAATTTTCAACAAAACCGTTCAACAAAATTGTCCGCTTTAATTAGTTGACTGGCATCTTTCACCTGCAAAGAACAAGAAATCAGTTATTTTGGAAAACGAGAAATTTCATTTCAGAAATTGATAATACACAGAATTTAAAGAAAAGTGTCACATTCAGAAGGTTATAATTTCGGTGCAATTATAGTTAGAGCAATGTGTTTTTTTAGATCTACTCTAAATTGAGTCCCCTTTGATTGATTCACCGTCAATCATTTAGAGATTGATCATTCGATTTTTTTTCTTATTTTACAGGAAATTTCATGCACTTTAATTCTTGTACAGGTACTTGAGATTAACAGAAAAAAAGCAATTTTCAAAAAACTAATTTTTTCCCACTTTTTTCACCATTTTTCCAAAATATTGATGTGTTTCAGTTCTCGTAAGATATTCAGATCCTGCAGCACTTCTTTGGATAATAAATTAAATGACTTATGCCAATAAAATCCACTTTTAACTGATTTTCATGAAAATATGTTGGTTAAACTCTTTTTAAAAAATCAAAAATAGCGTTTTCTCAAAAAGGGCTCAGGCGATTTTTTTCTCATTGGGCACAAAATGATCGTGGGACATCCCAGAAGTATAATCAGAAGAAAACCGTGATATGCAAATCCTTTTGGGCTGAAGTCAGTCGAGACCCACCGTAAAATGTGCGATTAATATAAGTAGTGAAAGTGTGTGTTTTTATGTTAAAATAAATATATAAATTAAAGATAATAACATTATGAATTTAAAAAAGAAGATTTGTTCATTGTAAACGAACTTGTATAACTTAAGGGTAGAAAAAGTCGACAGACTTAAATGCGAGCTTGAATGTAGGCCCAAAAGAGTGGAAAAAAACGTAGAATACTCTTAAATGATTAAACAAATTCAAACGAAATCAAATCAGTAAAACAAGCAAATTTTTAAACAATTTCAATATGTATAAATATTAAAGAGTATTCTTAGCAAACAAAGTAGTACATAAAAATATTTCAATCTTTCGAAAAATGGCAAAAATGAATCATTTGAACAAAATAAAATTGTGCAAACAATTCAAATTTGTTTAAACATTTACGAGTATTCTTAAAAAACAGGCTATTACTTTAAAATATTGAAATCTGTAGAAAATTTAGTCACACAAAATGTTTCTCCTGCTTTTTAAAGTAAACTGTTGTAGTTGAACAAATACGTATTATTGAAATAATTGTAAAATTATTTAAACAAATTATTTTATTGCTTTCATTGATTAAAGAATTCATAACGTCTAGAAAATACGTTCATTTCGCGATTTACCTGAAAAAATATTTTTAAACAGATTAAAATTATTTAAACAATCAAAAGTTAGTTTCAAATTGACTTGGTATTCTTAAATTACTGATTAATGATTACTTATGAGAAAAAACTTTCAAAAAGCATGAATAAACAGCAATATTACATAAAATTCAAATTTGTTACTTATGGGGTTTTCTTTGGGGGCCCATAAGAGTGGCTCAAAGTTATTCGCCCTCAAAATTTATGATTTATTCTTATTCTCTAACAAATTCTGAACAATGTACTGACACATTGAATTATTTGTAACACATAATCGCGTTTAAAAATTAGATTCACAAAAAGCTGACTTTTCCCCATGTTAAATCAATGGGAAAATTCATGGTCTTTGCGCCACCCCTAAATATCAACCGACTTGGCTCGAATTTGGAGATCATTTTTTTAGGCATTCGAACAAAACTGGGGGCGAGAGCAGAGAAATTTAAAAAAAAATGATTGTGGAACACGCGCGGTTGCTCTTACGGTCGATCGATCATGAATGGCGATTGTCGATCGGATCGGATTAAATCGGATCGAGTAGAGAAAGGCAGGCAGCAGGCGTAACAAACCAGCAACTGTTCTAGGTATTTAGTATAACTATTGGGAGATCGGAGTAGGGATGTTCGATTCTTCAAAAAAGGTCAATTCTTAAATCGATCTTAAATTCACAGAAATGAAAATCGAATTAAAAAATCGATTTTTTTACTTTTTTGATTGATTATCTTGCAAAAGTCTAGGTAAAAATTAGACTGGACACCCAAAACTCGGAGCAGATGTAGCCACTCGTTTTGGCTCCTCAGGGCGCATGTTTTCTATAATTTTGAATTGTTCATGGCGATCAGGATGATCAGCTATTGGCTAAACTTAGCGCATGTGTGGAAAAATAAGCTCTACTACGCATGCCTGAAATCTCAGCGAATAGTTGTTCGCCACAAACAATAGAAAATTTTACTGGGCTGCCATAGCGTATACTTGAAAAAAGTGAAGAAAGTGACATATTTAAATCAAAACCCTGGCGAAAGTTTCGGATATAGTAGAAATTCATTCCGAATCATTCCGAACCAATTAGAAATATTCCGAAATCTGTATCCGAATCAATCCGAAAAAACTCCTTGATTTGGTTCGATCCAAATCGGTTAAAACTTAACCTGATTCAATCCGAACTTCCAATCCAAAGCAAACCGAACTAAACTTTCAATCCAAATGAATCCGATTCAATCTGATTTCGGATTCATTCGGATTGAAAATTCAGTATATATCAACTCGACTTCGGATTCATTCCAATTCATTCGGATTAAAAATTTGGTTCGGATTGATTCAGATTGTTTCGGATTGGAAGTTCTGATTGAACCGGATTGAGTCGAATTAATTTTCACCCAATTTGGATCCAGCGAAATAGAGAACTTTTTCGGATTGGTTCAGATACACATTTCGGAATAATTCAGAATGATTCGGAATAAATTCCTATCCGAAACTTTCGCCAGGGAAAGTGACCAAAAGTGACTAAAATTTACTAAAAGTGACTAATGTGCATTAATAATGTGACTTACTCTTATTTTTAATTCAAACGCATTCGATGAAATTTATTGGAATTGAAGGTGAATTTTAACGAATTCAGGATAAATTCATAAGAATTCTGAAATTATTCACAACATTCAAATCAAATTCAAAAAGATTCAAGTGAATTTAACAAATACAATAACTTCCACTGATTTCAGTAAAATTGGAGTGAATTTGCAAAAATTCAAAAGACTTTAAGAGAATTCAAAGGAATTCAGAATAAATTAATAAGAATTCTGGCTGAATTTCAAATGAATTGAATAAAATTCAAAATATTCCATTGATTTCAGTAAAACTAGAGCGAATTTAGAAGAATTCCAGAAAATTCCTGAGAATTAGATGATATCACACGAATTCAAGATTAATTTAAAAGAATTTAGGGCGAAATTTAGAACAATTCTAGTGAATGAAACAATTTTTTTTTTTTAACAAAAAAAAAGTCTATTGAATTCAGATGAATGGGAGTGAATAGAATCAGTGAATTTAGAGGAATTTGAGGAGAATGAGATGAATTCTAAGAAATTCATCGAAATTCCAGGTAAATTTTAAAAAAATTCAAGTGAACTGAAAACAATTCAAAATGATTAGAAAAATTGTTTAAATTCATCAAATTTGGAATGAATTTACAAAAATTAAAGGAAACTGAAATTTTTAAAAAGAATTTATGTTAAATTAATAAGGATTTTGACTAAATTTCAAATGAATTGTAAAAAAACTAAAAAAAAAATCCAAAATTCCATTGAATTGAGTAGAATTAAGTAAATTTAGAAAATTTCAGGGAGAATTAAATAAATTCAAAATAATTCCAAATATTTCAAAAGAATTCAGGATAAACTAATATGAACTCAGTGTGAATTCCAAATGAATGGAAAAAATTCAAAGTATTCCATTGTAACTATTATAAAAATTGATTGAATTCATTAAATTTGGAGTGAATTTTCAAAAATTCAAGGGAATTGAAATTCATTTGAAAGAATTCAGGATAAATTAATAAGAGTTCTGACTGATTTTCAAATGAACTGAAAAAAATCAAACTATTCCATGGATTTGAGTACAATTAGAATGAGTTTAGAAGAATGCAAGAGAATTCGATGAAATTCATACGAATTCAAGATGAATTAAAAGTAATTCAAGTGAATGAAACAATTTTTTTTGATTTAAAAAAAGTCAATTGAATTAAGATGAATGGGAGTAAATAGAATTAGTGAATTTTGCGGAATCTAAGAAAAATGAAATGAATTCGAAGAAATTCATCGAAATTCTGGGTGAATTTTTAAAAAATTCAAGTGAACTGAAAACAATTCAAAACGATTAGAAAATTTGACCAAATTCCTTAAATCTGGAATGAATTTACAAAATTTCAAAGGAAATTAAAATTTTTTAAAAAGAATTTGTAATAAATTAATAAGAATTTTGACTGAATTTCAAATTAATTGAAAAAAATTTGCATCCAAAAATCCATTGAATTGAGTAAAATTGAGTGAATTTAAAGGAATTCAGGGATAATGAAAGAAATTCAATATAATTCAAAAGAATTTAGGGTAAACTAATACGAATTCAGGGTGAATTCCAAATGAATGGAAAAAAATTCAAAATTGAAATTATTACATAAATTTATTGATTTCATTAAATTTGGAGTGAATTTACAAAAAAATGAATTTGAATTTGAATCCAGGATAAATTATTAAGAATTCAGACTGAATTTCAAATAAATTGAAAAAAATTCAAAATATTCCACTGATTCCAGTAAAATTAGATTGAATTTAGAGGAATTTGCAGGAATGCAAGAGAATTCGATGAAATTCGTACGAATTCAAGAAGAATTAAAAATAAATCAAGAGAATGGAAGAAATTTTTAGAATCCAAAAAAATTCCATTGAATTGAGATAAATGGGAGTAAATAAGATCACTGAATAAGAATCTGATCAAATTTAAAAGAATTCAAGCTGAATTTAAAAGTCTTCAAGCGCAATTTAAAAAAATAATAAAAATTCAAAAAAGATTAGCTCTCAGTGAATTTCAAGGAAATTTCAAAAAATAAAAATAATTTAATAAAATGCAGAAATAGATATGTGAATTCAATAGTGATTACCCCTTAGCTTTTCCGTTTTAATTTATTTTTTTAAATTGACTAAAGTAATCTTTTCATTTGAAAAAGCGACTATAATGACTTTATCTTCAGAGTGAACCAGAGTTCAACAATAATTGAAAAACATAATAAAAGTTGAATTTGAAAAGTTTTTTTAAATCATTGGTTAGAGCCGCTTCTTTGTATGGTACACAATAAAAATTTGAATTTTGCAAACCCTACCACCTAAATTTCTTCCATTTGGTGAAAAAATACTGCCATAATTTTTTTTTGTTTTTAAAAAATTATTTAGAGATTCCGCTAGGCCGTTTTAGGACTGAAAATGAATTTTCTTATTTTTTCGCTTTTTAAAAAAATACAAATTTAAGGTTAGAAAATTCTTTCACTCTTAGAAAGTATTTGTTATTTATTTGAGGAATAAGCCCTAAAGTTTATAAAACAAACAAAAATTGTGCAATGATAATGTGACTAATGTTCCTTTGAATTCAAGAGAATTCGATGATATTTAGAGAATTCCAGGTGAATTTCAACGAATTCAGGATAAATTTATAAGAATTCAGATTGAATTAAAAACAATTCTTGTTACATTAAAAAAATTCAAATAAATTGGAAAAAAATCAAAAAAGTTCCATCGATTTCTGCAAAATGGGAGTGAGTTTAGAAGAATTCAAGGTAATAAATTCAGGAAACTTCGATGAAATTCATAAGAATTTGAGTGAATTGAATAAAAAGTCAAAAAATTTCCATTGAATTAAGTAAAGAGGGACTGGACATAGAATTCGATGAAATTTCATAAAAATTGAAGGTGAATTAAAAAAAAAAACTCGAGTAACTTGAAAACAATTCCAAAATATTATCAAAATTCATTGAATTCATGAAGTTTGGATTGAATTTAGAAAAAATCAATGGAATTCACAAGCATTTGATAAAGTGGAAAAGAATGCAAAGTGAGTTTAGAAGATTTCAGGGTGAATTCAAACAAACTTTTAAAGAAGCAAAACAATCCATTGAACTGAGTAAAATTGAGTGAACTTAGAAGAATTCAAGTAAATTAAAAAAAAATCGAAGTAAGTTAAAAAAATGCAAGAAAAATTTTAAAAATTCAAGAGAATTTCAAAGTATTCAATAGTTTAAAAAAAATTCAGGGTGAATTTAAAATAATACAAGTGAATGCGACACAATTTTCAAATTCCATTGAATTCAGACAAATGGGACTGAAGATAAATCTTATAAAATTCACAAGGAATCAAGGTAAATTTTAATGAATTCAAAGGAATTTGATATAATTCAAAGTAATTTAATAGAATTGAAAGGAATTCAAAAGAATTCAATAAAATTTAGAAATAAGTATAGTCCTGAATTCAATATTGGTTAACCCTTGGGTAAACCTAAGGTAAATCTAAACCTGGATAAACTAAACACACATTTTAAAGTTTTAAAGGAATCTTTAAACTATATTGTAATAAAATTACAAATTTTCGTATTCTAATCCCAATACTTAATATTTTCAAAGAAAATGTTTTTTATTTCACACAATTTAGGGCTTATTTCTCAATAAATAAAAAATTCTTTCTAGGTGCAGAGAAATATTTAGCCATGAATTTGTTTTTTTTTTTTTTAATCGGAAACTTAGAAAATTCATTTTCAGACTTAAAGCGGCCCAGCGGAACCTCAAAACAGTTTTTTTTGTATAAAAAATATGTGTAGTAGTATTTTCGCACTTAAAGAGAAATGAAGTAATAATTGAAAAATGTAAATAAAATTGAATTTTTCGCCTCATTATTATATTCAATTTGAAAAGTTCTTTTAAATCATTACGCATACATAAGTTGAAAAAAATTCACAATCGCCCGCTCCGAAAAATTTTCTGGATCCGCCCTGGATTCATACTGATTCATAGAAGATTGAAATAGTAAAGAATCGATGAAAGAAAATCGATATTTCCGACGCTTTGGATCAATCTTGGCAGAATTGAATCGAGACCGCCCAACCCTAGATCGGGGCATTGCACTTTAATGACAACAACAACACGGTTGCGATCGAACGAATGAACAGGATAGACCGATCGGCGATCGGCGATCGACTGCTCATTCCATTCCTGTATCTCGCACCTACGCCACCTTATAAAGCCGCGCAAACCCGTTCCTAATGAATCGACGTCGCATTCCTATCGCCACGCGCTATGACCGCAAAGTCGCTAAGAGTCGATGTGATAAACGACAATAAGCGACAGTGCTGGATTGTATATTTCCGAGCCCATCAAATATTTATAGATTCTTTACACGAAAGAAATTTTTTCGTGGGCGCGCGAAAACCAAGGAATTTCATTTTTTAATTTTCCTACAATATTATATTCAATATCAATTACTTTAAGAAAAAAAGAGATCATATTTTGGAATGTACATATAAGCTTTCAAATGTTCAGATGCGCATATAAGCTTTCAAATGTTTAGATAGATATCAATGTTTAGAAATTATTGGTAACTAGAACAATATGTGCACTATAGCGCGCGTCTCGCATTGCAAACAGATAACATAACAAAAAAAGATCATATTTTAGAATGTGCATATAGGCTTTCAAATGCTTAAATATAGATATCAATGTTTAGTAATGATTAGTAATTAGCACAATACGTGCGCTATAGCGTGCGTGTAATATTGCAAACAGATAACATAACAAAAAGAAATCATATTTTAGAATGCGCATATAAGCTTTCAAATGCTTAGATAGATATCAATGTTTAGTAATGATCAGTAATTAGCACAATACGTGCGCTATAGCGTGCGTGTAACATTGCAAACAGATAACATAACAAAAAGAGATCATATTTTAGAATGTGGATATAAACTCTCAAATTTTTAGATGGATATCAATGTTCAGATATGATTAGTAACTATCACAATGACATCGGCATTTATTTATATAGAACGTTCGATTTCACCAAAAATCTTTTTTCCGAAAAACTTCTAGATTGTCACCAACAATTTGGCTCTTTTTGGGGATCTTTTATATCGTTATTGAAGTCCATTCGAGTGTTAATAGCAATCTAGTGGTTTCTCAAGAAAATTATTTTTAAGGAAATTGAACTTTATGCTAAACCAATACCTACCTAGCATAATATGCGAGCGCCAAGGCGCGTGTGTAACACTGCGAAAAGTTAAAATAACAAAAAACATCATATTTTGAAATGTGCATATAAGCTTTCAAATGTTAAGATAGATATCAGTGTTCAGAAATTATTAGTTACTAGCATAATATGCGCGCTATAGCGCGCGTGTAACATTGCAAACAGATAACATAACAAAAAGAGATCATATTTTAGAATGCGCATATAAGCTTTCAGATGTTTAGATAGATATTAATGTTTAGAAATTATTGGTAACTAGGACAATGGTATACGTATTCATTTAGCATAGAAATTTCTATTTCCCTAAAAACCGTTTTCCCGAAAGACTATTAGATTATTATTAACAATCTAGTATTTTTTAGGAATCTTTCACATTGCTACTTAAGATCCATTCGATTATTAACAGGAATCTAGTGGTTTATCGGCAAAATGATTTTCAGGGAAATTGAACTTTCTGCTAACCGAATACCTACCCAGCAGAATATGCGCGGTGTAGCGCGCATGTAACATTGAAAAAGGAAACATAACAAAAAAAGATCATATTTTGGAATGCGCATATAAGCTTTCGCATGTTTAGACAGATATCAATGTTCAGAAATTATTAGTAACTAGCTCAATGGTATAGGTATTCATTTAGCATAGAAAGTTCGATTTCCCTAAAAACCGCTTGCCCAAAAAACTACTAGATTATTACTAACGATCTAGTATTTCTTGGGATTTTTTATACTGTACTGAAGTCCACTCGAGTGTTAATGGGGATCAAGAGGTTTTTCGGGAAAATGATTTTTAGGGAAATCGAACTTCCTGCTAAACGAATACCTACCTAGCCTTATGTGCGCGCGCTATGTCGCGCGCGTAACATTGCAAGCAGATAACATAACAAAAAGAGATCTTATCTTAGAATGTGCATATAAGCTCTCAAATTTTTAGGTAGATATCAATGTTCAGAAATCATTAGTAACTAACATAATATGTGCGCATGTAACATTGCAAATAATAACACAATAGAAAGAGATCATATTTTAGAATATGCATATAACCTTTCAAATGTTTAGATAGATATCAATGTTTAGAAATTATTAGTAACCAGCATAATGGTAGGTGTTCATTTAGCAGAAAGTTCATTTTCTCTAAGAATCGTTTTCCGAAAAACGATTAGATTATTACTAACAATCTTGTATTTCATTGGGATCATTCATATTTTTGCTAAATATTCACTAGATTGTTACTAGGGATTAGTGGTTTTTCGGAAAATGATTTTTAGGAAAATTGAACTTTCTGCTAAAGAATACCTGCCTAGTATAATACGCCTGCGCTACAGCGCGCCTGTAACACTGCAATAAGGTAACATAACAAAAAGCGATCATATTTTAGAACGCGCATATAAACTTTATATGTTCAGATAGATATCAATGTTAAGAAATTATTAGTATCTAGCAAAACATGCGCGCACTATAGCGCGCGTGGAACATTGCAAGAACATAACACAATAAAAGGAGATCATATTTTAGAATGTGCATATAAACTTTCATATGTTCAGATAGATCTCAATGTTCAGAAATTATTAGTATCTAGCAAAACAAGCGCGCACTGTAGCGAGCGTGTAACATTGCAAAAAGATAACACAATAGAAAGAGATCATATTTGAGAATGTGCATATAAGCTTTCAAATGTTTAGTTATATACTACTTGTTTACTTACTATAGCGCGCGTGTAACACTGCAGAAGGATATAATGTTAACCTGGTACTTATCAAAAAATAAGGTTGCCATGAGGTTTTACATACAATTTTCAATTTTACAACTAATTAAAATGTTAACATGATACTCACCTAAAAATAAGGTTGCCATAGATTTTACATACATTCATTGAATGAAACTATATCCTCGTTGCCAACAAAAAATGGTATTCTGAGAAAGATGCCATACTAAAAATATGTGCATATTGTGTACCACTGAGTGCTTTATTTACATTGTCTCTAATCTTATGATTTTTACAGATAATTTTGTTTTCAAATACATTCAATATATTTTCAGTTATTGTGTACAAAAGTTTGACTAATTTGACGTTATGAATTTTGATAATTTTACACATTTCCAGATACATATATGTTTATTTGATATTTTTTAGATGACCTTACATCTATTACATTTTTGACTTTATTGAACATTCTGCAAACATTATCATAATGTTCCTTTTTTGGGACTTACAAAAATGAAATAAATTTGTCAAAACTATGTTACTATAAATTTTGTTTTTTCAAAAAAAGTTTAAATGATCTGAATAAATTTCCATGAAGTCCTTTTTGAAAAACTCTAACATGTGGTCTCTTACAATGGAGCTTGGACGAGTTTGTCAGAAAAAAATGACAAGTTCGCCCAAGCGAGAACTCCAAGTCGAAAGTCGTAAATTTTCACAAGTATCTCAAATGCCTTTCATCAAAATACGAGAATATCTATGATTTTATACCCTTCGTACATCAGTTAACGTCGAGTTTTGAAAAAGTGAACACGTGGCTGTAGTTTCCGCGTTAAAGAATTTTAGTGTTGTGTTTCTTTCAAAAAATACTTTATCAACTTTTTCGTACTCAAAAAAAAATTTTAATCAAGTGAAGGTTATTATTGTGCTTCAAAACATAAACAACGGATTATAATTACAAGACTCAAAAGGAAAACACAAAGGGAAGTAAACAGAAGAACTTTCTGTCAAAATAAAATTTTTGTTTTCTGGTATGATGGAATTCCAAGAAATTAATGAAAATTGAGGGAGAGAACCTATCAAGAACATAAAAGAATTTTATTCACTCGGCAAAAAATTAAGATGAGCTGCATTACAGAAAGGTTTTCTATTAAAATGTAAGAGTCATGGGGTCTTTTCAAAAAAGATCTTTGATATTAACGAAAAAGTTGCATTTGAATTTAAAATTAGAAGAAATAGAGAGACGTTTAATGATACAGCAAACCAATATAGAAAATCCATTTTGAATCTAGTGATAAAAGATTGGCATGCCAAAATTAATTTTCTAAATGAAAATTTTAAAAAGCTACAAATTTAAAAAGAGACCTGGCTTATAAATTGGATATAATAAAGATAATTTTATGGCATAATTAAAAATCTCCAGAAATCAATTTCGAATAAAATTATAAAAAGTTCGGATTCTGGGATTCATTCAGAAAATTTTCCACCTATGTCAAAATCGCAATTTTCGAAATAATGAATGAAATATGTACCAAAAAACTAAAATTAATATCATTCATATCTTTTTCTTTATTTTCAGGTAAACATAATAATTTTCTAATCAAACAATTTAACAATTTACACCTGCTGTGTTACCTATAAATCATCCCTGATTAGGATGTCTAAATTGGCTTCGAAACATGTTGGGTCTCCAGTAGTATAAAAAAGACGGAGAAAAAAAACAGTGTGAGGATCAAGAACGTATATAATGACAAGAAACTCGAGTGGAGGGGGTTGAGCACCAGTGGCTGAATTGACACGAACGGATCACAACAGCCGGTGGCTCCCCCCACCATGACTACCATCACTGCAATTTTTCGTCTGCACGTTCAGCGTCAGCGTCAGTGTACTTTATAAAATATGGCGGAATGGAAATAACAACGAAACAATAAAAACAAAAACAACGCGATGAACGAAAAAAAAGTGCAGTTTATGTTCTGCTACCTTCGCCAAGAATTTCAACCTGAGAAATCAACACAACTGATACCCATTTTCCCTCTTAAAATAGAAAACACGTCATTGATGGTAGTTATGGTGGGGGAGCCCCCGGCTGTTATGATCCGCTCGTGAAATGACGGCGCCTAGTATGTGGCCACTCCATCGTTGCGTAGTTTGTACTGCACATCAGGCTGTCTCTTTCTCTTGCAGAGAAAAAGAGACAGCTTGATGCGCTGTACGAAACTACGCAACGTCGCGCTCCGACTAGCCGCCGTCTCTCGTGCTACCCCCTCCACTCGAGTTTCCTGTCATTATATACGTTCTCGGTGAGGATTGTTTTAATTGACTCTTTCTTTTTCTCCCTCTTTTTTCTTTCTGTTGCGTACATTTATTGTACACCTGTTTCGAATGAGCCGGAAAGAAGGGTAGTCTCAAAGTCTATTTTTGAATTGAGAATTTTTGGGTGTTCTTTTCCAGTACACGAAAAATTTTCACAAGAAGATAGATTTTGTTCTTCTTTATTCATAATGTGTCCCCTAAGGGTGTACATGATTTTCATTTCTTACAATACTTCCGCATATATATTTTATACTAGCTTATCCTTACTATTAACAGTTATTTACAACTATTTACATAAACTCTTATATCTAGATCCTTATTTCTATCCCTCTCTTATCCCCTTTTTCACCATAACTTTTTCTATCTCTCCTCGGTCTAACGAGTCAAACGCAGCTCTTAAGTCCACAAACATTGCTGTCATTGCCCCTTTCTCCCTTTTAATCCTCTTATTTACTAGATAGTTTAGAACATATATATTGTCCATCACCTCCATCCCTTTTCTAAACCCTGTCTGATTCGGTGGCTCTATCTTTCTTCCCTCAACTTCTTTCTTTAACCTCTCCGATAAAATATTCACATATACTTTATACAATGTTGGCATTAGTGTCACTCCTCTATAATCTTTAACCTCCTCTCCTTTGCCTTTCT
>JAUMHM010000078.1:16990392-17019274 GCA_032362435.1 Melikaiella ostensackeni
GCCTTGTCAACAGGATCTGAGAGAAGATCTTAGCAATACTATTTACAAGGGCAATGGCCCTGTAATTATGGGGATCAGACTTATCACCCTTTTTATGCAGCATAAATGTATGTATTTTAGTCCAGCTAGATGGAACTCTCTCCTCAGCCCAGATCCCATTGAAAAGGTGCATCAAATACTGCAACCAATTACCTGGAAGGTTTTTAAGAAATTCATTGGGAATCCCATCCTCGCCCGGAGCTTTATTACATTTACACTTTAATAAAGAGGCTTCAATTTCATCAATCGAGATATCACAGTCCAATAAAGGGTGCTCGTTTACAATCCAATGTATGCAAAGAGGAACCTTAGTCGGATAAAGAGAAAATAGAAAGTCTTGCCATACCTGGAGGCTTACATTGTTAGTCGAAAGAGACCGCAACCTGAATCTATTGACTGCTGTCCAGAAATCTTTAGGATTATTACAAGCCGCTAGTGAATTTATCAGTGAAGATTCGTAGTGCCCCCTCTTGGACCGACGCAACGCCAGGAAAGTCTTTTTTATTTCCATATATTTTTCCCTCTCCGAGTCGGCAAAACCCGACCTTTTAAAGACATTTAAAGATTGTCTAAGCTTACGGCGCATGACTCTACATTCTTTGTCATCCCAAGGTTTTTTCCCTGGAATACGCCATTTAGGCTTTGCAAGTAAGTCTAAATTATCAGCGACAGTTAAGATTGTAGCAATTAAATTATTATTTAGAGCATTAATTTCACCATTGGAGCACACAGAATTCTTAGAAATAGACATTTCGTGCATATAGTCATGTTTACGGTTTACATTCCAGATTATTTTATTGTATAAAAATGAGTCTCTATTTACAGTTGTGTCCATCTGTATGAAATACGAAATATCAATGCGAACCGGAAGATGGTCGGATGTTGTAGGTAATTGAAGAACTTCGAAATTAGAAATCAGGTCTATTGAGCCAATATTACACGCAACAAGATCGTTAACACTCATGCCCTGAAATCCAATAAAAGTATAATGGGCCGGAAAATCTTTAGGTAACCTCCCATTTAAGATCATCAATTCACCACCCTCAAGAATATTAACAAGAACCTCCCCCCTTGCAGTGACCTCAGAGTCCAATGATCTTCGCATATGCAATGCTGCTGAATTATGGGGAAGGAGTAACCCTTCCAAGCAGTTCAGATTGCCGACACGTGCATTAAAATCGCCTCCTAAAAACATTGGTAAATCTGGACAGCCCGATATAACCTCGAAAAGGGCCTCCTCAAAAGTCTGCTCGAACAGCTTAATATCCATAGAAGGTTTAAAGTAAACATTACCTACAATGAATTGAAACGCCCTCCGCCAGCATTTAACGAAAATACATGTAGAAGAAATTAATAAAATTTCAAAGTTGAATACAGATTTGTTTATAAAAATTGCTAGACCTCCGCTGGGGCGACCAACTTTAGTAGAACGCTGTGCATTACTTACAATAGCGGTGTGATTTGGGATCCAATTAGGGGGTTTTAAAGTCGGCGAAGTTACCCATGTCTCGCACAGGCAAAGGATGTCCGAGCTGAGTACGTGCTCTGCGATATCAGAAAAATTAGAGAGGCCGTGGACATTCCAGAATAAAATACGAAGATTGATGCCTTTAGAAGATTGATGTAAGACTTCCTGCTCAACGACTTCATTCTCTGCTGCAAATTGCTAAGCCTTACCAGACTTAGTGGATTTGTGACTCTTGGACTGAGGCTTCTCCGGCTTTGAAGCAACTTTCCCTAAATAAGAGTCCAGAGAGCTGCTCGATCCGGCCGTTGGACGATTCTGTCGTGTTTTGGATTTGCTTCTTGACGAGGACTGAGCCTCAGTCGGACGTTGCTCATTTCCTTTTTCTTGTAGTAGGGATTCGACTTCCAGAGGAGAGAGCTGACGATTTTCTAGCATAATCCTGCTACCTTTAACGGACACATTGAAGCCAGCAGTTTTCAGCTTGGTGGCAGTGTGGTATAGGGCTTTCCTTTCTTGTCTTTCCTCTGGTGATTTATCAGCTGTGATAGAAAGGTTCAACTCTTTGAAAGCTTCACGTTTGTTGAGAACCTCCTGCTTCCATCTGCTAGAGTTGAAACGCACAAGTACGGGCCTATTGCCTTGCGACCTACCCAGTCGATAAATAGTATCAATATTAGTTTCATCAAGAGAAAGACCAGCGCTGGTAAGAATGTTGAAAACAAATGAGAAGAGGTCCTTGTTGGATTCATCGTCGTCCGATAGGTTGTGAATCAAAACATTACAGGAGCGAAAACCTCTCGTCCTTCTAGGACCTGAGAAACTAGACGAAATCAAGAAGTTCATACGCGGCGCAAGAGACACGTGTTGCTCATACCGGCGCCATATTGCCACTCCGGAAGACGTTTAAGACCTCTAAAAAAACATAAAAATAATTTACATGCACGAAATTATGAAAACTATGGCGTTCATCAATCCACACCAAATTCATTATACATTTTCAGGGCCCTAAAACACTACTTCTCCATCAGATCATCCATCCATCATCATCTTCATTCCATCATCATTTAGATTTCCATCATTTTGATTATTCGAAACACTCGAATGTATATATACTACGTCTTCTCATTTTGAGATTTTTTTAAGAAAACCATCGGCTTATCTCTTCTGATTGATTTCTTTGTTTTTTTTTAAGGTAGAGTACTTCCCATAGGCATTTCCTTTCTTGCCCATATGCTCTAATGATGATGGGGATTTTAAGTTTAAAGGGACTCCATCCTACCATATTTTAAATAAGTACTTCTTTTTGTGGGTTGATTTAGAACCAATCTATTCAGATTATTCCTTTTTTCAAAAAGAAAAAAACCAATAGCACATTTCTAAAAAATTACTCACGTTGTCAAATTTTTGAAATATATTTAAGTGAAATAGGTATCTTTTGGTAAATTGAGTTAATCATTAACAACCTCAATTAAAAGAAATATTAAATATTCATAGGCAACCCTGCAGGTTGGAATCAATCTTTGCTTAATGTGTTTCTTTCAAAATTTCCTAAAAATCGAAATAAAATCTATTTTATCATGAAAATTTTTTGTGTACTGATAAAGAACACCCGAAAAGTTCACAATTCAAAAATAGACTTTGAGACTACCTGTTTTTTTGGCTCATTAGAGACAGATGTACAATAAATGTATACAACAGGAAGGAAAAAAGAGGGAGAAAAAAGAGTCAACCAAAACCATCCTCACACTCTTTCTTTTCTCCGTCTTCTTTATACTACTAGGAAGCCAACATGTTTCGAAGCCAATTTAGACTTATTCGTCAGGGGTAATTTATAGGAAAAACAACAGGTATAAAACTGATGAATTGTTAGATTAGAAAAATATTGTTTTTATCTGAAAATAAAACAGATATAATTGATAGCAATTTTAGTTTTCTTGGTACATATTTTATTAATTAATTGAAAATTGAAGACATGACATAGGCGAAAAATTCTGAATAAATTCCAGATTCAGAACCTTTTATTTTTTGATTGAAAATTAATTCCCGCAAACTCCACATCATGACACAAAACTAAAGCCATTATATCCAATTAATGATCCCATCTCAAATTCTGTTGTATACCTTCCCTCTTTATATCTGTCAATGTTCAAAAACACAAAAACACGAATACTTTTGTTTAGAGTTATTGTTTTTAGATTCATTTTTTTATATGATAGGAAAAAGATCACAAAAAACATATGCTTAAACAGCATTAAATTTTTTTATCGAGAATACAGAGACCGAAGAAAACTGTCTGAGGTCGCGACATATACTAACTACGAAATGACTAAAACTCGAGATTCAGAGAAATTCTCATATTTTAACGAAAAGCATTTTAGAAACACTTGTACAAAATTTACGACGTACGACTTAGAATTTGACGAAACTGTCGTTTTTTTCGGCAGTATCGTCCAAACCCCAAGCTCTTGTAAAAGACACTTGTTAGAAAATTTTCAAAAGACTTCATGGAATTTATTCAGATCATTTTAGCCTTTGAAATCAATATTTAGAGAATACCTACTTTTGACAAAATTATTTAGTTTTATAAGTACCAATATGACATTATGATTATATTTACAGAATGTTCAATAAAGTCGAGAATAGAGAAGATATAGGAAAATCTAAAATAGATACAGAAAAACACATTAGCATCTGAAAAATTATAAAATTAGAAAAATTAGAAACATAAATGTCTGTCAAAATGCAGTACGCAATGGTACATAAGATATGCACATATGTGACGTGGAACGGAGAAATCGCCCTAAGGACCAAAAAATCATCTTCCGGGTTTTTATTGATTCGAACTAAACAAGATATGCCCTATCGATTACAAAAATCGCAAATTTTCCATCATCAATATTAGGCTCATTATAATCAAGATTGTCTTGCGTTCGGCACTTGAACTACTACAACTCTTTCTCTTTGACTCGCTTTTTCTCCCAAACTTACGTTTGGTCCTTAGGGCGATTTCTCCGTTCCAAGTCACATATTGTTAATATGGCATCTTCCTCAGAATATCTTTCTTTGTAGGCAACGAGAGTATAGTTTCTTTTTCCTAAATGTATGTAAAAACCTATTAGCAACCTTATTTTTTGATGAGCACCAGTTTAACATTCTAGTTTGTAATAAAAATGAAAAATGTAAGTAAAACCTTTTGGCAACCTTATTTTATGAAAAGTACCGGATTAACATTTTAATGAGCTTTAAAAAAATTGAAAAAACCTGAATAAATTTCTACAACATTGATGTATACAGAATCATGGGAAATGGAGGAAAAAGATTATAACTCCAAGACCAAATTTTTTGGGTTGATTTAGAACCAATCTATTCAGATTATTCCATCTTTCCAAAAGAAGACGGTGATAATCCAAACCAATAACACATTTTTTTTTAATTGCTTTATTCATCAAATTTGTTATATATATTCAAGTAAAATAGAACATTAAGCAAAGATTGGTTCAAATCTGCATGGTTGCCTATGAATAATTAAGATTTCTTTTAACTGAGGTTTTAATGATTAACTCAATTTACTAAGAGATATTTATTTTACTTAATTATATTAAAAAAATTTGATGAATTCAGCAATTTTTTTTGAAAATGTGTTATTGATTTAGATCACTGCCTTTTTCTTTTTGAAAGATGGAATAATCTGAATAGATTGGTTCTAAATCAACCCACACTCTCTTATTCTCTCATCTAAAATCCCCGCTCATATTTTATAAGCTATGCCCAGCAAAGAAACACCCCTGTAGTTTCCTGTTTCATTTTCATCTCCCCCCTCAAAGATAGGAATTATTCCGACTTTTTTTGAACCCCTTCCTAGTCCACCAGTCGTCCAAAATCCGTTTAATCTACTTTGTAATTCTTTTATTCATAATTTTGGTAATCTTTTCATGAATTCCACTTTAACTCAATATTTCTTTGCTGCTTTTCCATTCCTCATTCTCTTTGTGGCTTTTTCCATCTCCTCGAATGAGGTATCACTGTTTAAAATATCTTCTTTTTTCTATTTCTATTCGTTCATCTTCCCCTCACTCTGTAGGCTCTTCCTCTGCTATTTTTCCTTCTTTTTGTACCCTTTCTCTTCCTTTGTTCGAATCCAACTTATCACTGTTCATCTTACCTGAAAATTTTTCAGAGTGTTTGGTCCATCCATTACCCCCTATTCCTTTCACTATTTCTCTTCTCTATTATCTAAAATTCCCTAATGCTTTAAAAAAAATCCATATTCCAGCTTGTCTCTACCTTTTCCCATTTTTCCTCCCTTTTCTTTCTTTTCTTCCTCTTAAAAATTTCTTTGAATTACTTTTTTTCTTCTGCTAAAGCTTTCTTCTCGTTCTCACCTTTGTTTTGCTTTCAATGAAGTCTTTCAAATTATCCCCAACCTCAACCCTCTGCTCTTTGCATTCTTTATCGAACAACCCTTTTTATTATTATTTGTTCCTCATTCTCTCCTACCTCCATCATTGGCCCCAAATATTTCTGCTGCTTTCCATATACATTCATTAAGATTTTCAATTGATCTTTCCACTCCAAATCCTCTATCCCCTCCTCTATTGATTTCCGAAGTTTTTCCATTTTTTTCATATTTCTCTGTCTTCGTACTATCCCACCTTAATTTCTTTGGTATGGTAATCTGCAACATAAGCTAAGTCATCCGCAAAACTAAGTGAAAATATGTTCTTTATACCTATCACTGTCCCCCCTTCATTCTTTCTCTCCCAGTCATCCTCAATGTGCCATGAGCCCAAGTATCAAACTATTTGCGGTGGGGTTAAATCAACTTCAATTGCAAGGTCCTTGTGTATGCGATTTTCCGATTAATTATGGTAGTCTATTATCCCACGGACATTTTAAGACCAAAAACAAAACAAAAATCCATCGGGCCCTTTTTAAAAAAAGTCGATGTTTTTATAGGGTAGATCCAAAAAACACAATTATGAAAATCGAAATTGGAACTATTAAAAAATATAACTAATTTCTTGCCGATTGACGAACGCCTTAAATTACGCGTTGGCAAAATGTACTTTAAAAAATTCTTTTCATAATTTTTACATTTACGTGTATGTCAATTTGGTAAAATGTTTTTGGAGGTCCTAAAAGTCTCTCTAAATTTTTACAGCTTTTTAGTTAATGCTGTCTAAGGCAATAATATGTATTTAATGCACCCTGATTTTCAAAGAGCAATTTTAAAATCTACAGCAATGACGAAAGCATTTTTTTGAGGTATTGAAGCATTTCTACTGAGAGCGAATGAAGTGAAATGCGGACCGTGTGAACTGACGAAACTATGCGCTTTCAGTGTAGTTACACTAATAACCCTAGTGGATATCCCCTAAAATCAGCAAACCAAGAAAGCACCCCTACCACATTTAACCGACCCCTTCTAAGCTGGCTTAAACTAAAAACACAAAAAAAATTTCAATTGAAAATAATCACGCGAGAAACCTTTGCAGGAGTCCAGGAGATATTCCTATTTCCACACTTATAATAAACAACCCCAAGAAACGATCCTTTTTATATTTGATGAACTCCATTTGAGTTGCTCTTAAGCCTCCGTCACACAGGTTTTTTTTTTGCTACTTCCGTCACACAGGTGGGTCGTCTATGTCCGGTTGTCCTTTTTCATCTTAAAAGCTTCAAAAAAATGTGGAAAAATTCATGTATATTCCTCGGAACTCCTACTACATGCTCTCATTGTTTTTAGAATTAAGTGTGTCACTTTTTTCAAAATAATAATCTAAATATAAAGAAAAACTTGAGAAAATGGAAATTTTGTTAACAAATTCATAACTTATCAATAAATAAATATTAAGAAACTGTACTCTAGGTTTTCGAAGATCAAATAATGAACTGTCTTTTCATTTTGTTTGTTTCTATTTTTTATCAAATTTTACGTCTTTACACAAGACGTAACACGAATGTAACCTCAAAATACACCGTCGCACGCAGATAGAATAATTTTCATCTTAGCACAATTAAAAATTCCACTAACTTTTTTTACAGTATGGGTAAACTTTATTTTGCCGATAAGTACTTGAAAAGAATCGAAAAAGACGTGAAAAATAAAATTTACTTACCGTCGCGTAACACTAACATGGTCACACGGGTGGGTCGTTTAAGGCACAAGCTTCATTTGAAATCTTTTCTCCTCAGAAACGCAGTGATCAATCGCGGCGTCTCTTTGCAGTTCAGTTTCCACCACCAAGAAGTTTTTTTTAGGGAGGAGAGTCAAACCCCGTCATCTCTGGGTTTCGAAGATACTTGAGCAGGAAAATTTGACTGGGTCGTAAACGACCCACCTGTGTGACGAAGGGTTAACTAAAACAGCTCAAAAAGTTTTCCATTAAAAATAATGACAAAAGGCACCTTCCCAAGCCTTTAGTGGATACCCCCATCCCCACAGTAATAATCAGCAACACCATGAAAGCACTCCCACCACATTTGACGTACCCCATTTCATCTGTTTCGTTAAAGAAACTAGTAGGTGAATTTGGGGCTTTTTGAGTATTATTGTGGAGTTGAGAAAATAACCTAAGCTTTACTGAAGGTGACTCGTACGCATTTTTTCAATTTCATAATTTTATAGCTGTTTTACATAGAGAAACTTTAGAATTATTTCGTTAGAAGTGAAAGGGGTTGCTTAAGGCGGTTGTTGAATATTATATTGAGACTGAAAACATAACCTGGAGTTTTGCGAAAGTGACCAGGGTGACTACTTTCAATTGAAAAATTTTATTACTGTTTTACATGAAGACACTTTGAAATTGCTTCGTTAAGAGTGATAGGGGTGAATTTTGGGGGTTGTTGATTGTTATTGTGAGGTTGAAAACATAACCTGGAGTTTCATAAACGTAACCTGTGTGACTATTTCTAGTTAAAAAAATTCGTGGCCATTTTATATGAAAACATTTGGAGTAGTTTCATTAAAAGTGATATGGGGTGTTTTGGGGGGTTCATCATCCTCTGAACCATCAAATTTCCTACTATTTTAACGACGAAGGACTATCTCTATTTGTTTAAACAACTAAATTTTTCATACGCATGGCGTCTCGACTACAAAATACACGAAAAACACACGCGTTTATTGGGAAGGATGGAATGTACATATCTGTAAACAAATAACGGTTTTCCAATTGTTAACAACAATTTCGACTTGAAAATCTCTTTATGGACTCCAGGTACTGTCCAATTCTAAGATACTTGATATTTTGTTGTTGGAAACTAGTATTTTTATTCTTCATAGAAATCACTTTGCATTTGTATTCATTTTTTCCAATTTTTCTGCTAGATAATAGAAGCAAGTGGATACAGATGGGAAGAAGGGTTTTTTTGGAGGGTTGTCAAATGCGAAATTGTACAAATGTGTTTTTTGTGTATCAAGGGATGGGACTCTTTTTCTTCTGTAATTAATCTTTTCATAATTTTCGTTTTTCCAAATATTTGTAAATAAATGCAATTTTCCTTATTTGTTATGAAAAGCTCTTATCAACAAAAGTTTTTAGCCTTCCTACTAGTGATAGTAATTTGTTAAAATTTGTTACACACATTGTGGCGTGCACATATTGTGCATGCCACACATGCTCACACGTACATACACGTTTACCCTCTGTTGTGCCCAAAATAAGCGTCGGACCTAAAATATTTTAGCAACTTTTTTGCTTTTTTTTCTGCACAACACCCTCCTAAAATTAACTATAGTTCGCATGGGACGTATGAGTTCGCATTCTTAGAATTCAATTGCAACGTCCTTGCATATGGAATTTTGCAACTGATTACAACGCTATTTTTGAAAATAGGCCATTATTCCGCTTAAAATATTAAAAACTAAAAGAAAATACAAATATTTAATTACAAGCTTCTTGCATATGTGATTTGCCGGCTGATTATAAGGCTCTTCTTGAGAAATGTCCATTATTCTGATGAAAATATTTAAAATTCTAAAAGTTTGATTGCAAGATCTTTGAATATGGAATCCTCCAACTAATTATAAACTCCTTTTTGGAAAAAATACATTATCATGTTCAAAAAATTTGAAACTAAAAAAAAACTATTAAAATTTAATTACAAGGTCCTTACAGGTGGCATTTTCCGACTGACTGTAAGGCCCTTCTTGAGAAAAAGTCCATTTTTATGTTCAACATATTTAAAACTAAACAGAACATAAAAATTTAATTGCAAGCTCTTTGCATATGTTATTTTCCGAATGATTAAAAGGCCCTTTTTGAAAAGGGTAAATTATTCTGTTTAACACATTTCAAACTGAAAAAAATTCCAAGAATTTGATTGCAAGCTCCTTGCATGTGGGATAACCCAATTGACTATAAGGCCTTTTTTGAATAAAGTACATTATTCTATTCAAAATATTGAAGATTCCAAAAATTTAGTTTCAAGATTCTTACATATGAAATTTTCCAACTGAATATGAGGCCCTTTTCAAAAAACTGCATTATTATGTTTAAAATATTTGAAATTCTAAAAATTTATTTCCGAGATCCTTGCATATGGAATTTTCCAACTGATTATGAGGCCGTTTTTGAAGAAAGTACATTATTGTGTTCAAAATATTCAAAGCTAAAATAAACTCTGAAAAACTATTTGCAAGGTCCTCGCACATGAAATTTTCTGATTGATTATAAGGTCCTCTTTGAAGAGAATACATCATTATGTTCAAAGTATTTAAAACTAAAAAAAAATCTAAAAATTCAATTGCAGGCACCTTGCATATGTGATTTTCCAACTGATTATGAGGCCCTTCTTACAAAAAGTCCATTATTTTTCCCAAAATATTAAGAACAAAAAAAAACAATAATAAAATTTAATCGGGAGGTCCTTGAATGTGATATTCTTAGACTGACTATAAGGCCCTTTATGAAAAAAGTACACCATTATGTTCAAAATATTTAAAATTCTAATAATTAAGTTCCAAGATCTTTGCAGATGAAGTTTTCCAACTGATTATGAGGCCCTTTTCGAAGGAAGTTGATTATTCTGTTCAAAATATTTAAATTTCTTAAAATTTAATTGCAAGTTCCTTGCATATGGGATTTTGCGACTGATTATGAAGCCCTTTTTGGAAAAAGTCCATTATTATGTTCAAAATACCAAAAATTCCAAGTATTTAATTGCAAGGATCTAGCAAGTAAATTTTTACAATTTTACATATTTGAACAGAATAATGGACTTTTTGCAAGAAGGGCCTTATAGTCAGTCGGAAAATCCCACATGTAAGGAGTTCGCAATCAAATTCTTGGAATTTTTTTTGAGTTTTCAATATTTTGAATATAATAATTTACCTTTTTTCGAAAATGGCCTTATAGTCAAACGAGAAATCTCACATGCAAGGACCTTGAAATTAGATTCTTAGATTTTTTTGAGCGAAAATATTTTGAACATAACAATAGATTTTCATCAAACAGGTCCTCAGAAACAGTTGGAGTATTCGATATGTGAGGATCCTGCAATTAAATTTTCAGAATTTTAAATATTTTGAACATAATAATGGACTTTTTTCAAAAAGCGCCCCATAATCATTCATGAAATCCTACATGCAGGGACCTTGCAAATAATTATTTATAGTTTTTTTTTTAGTTTTAAAAATTTGTGCATAATAATGTACTTTTATCAAAACGGGCCTTATAATCAATCGGAAAATCCCATATGCAAGGAGCTCACAAATAAATATTTACATTTTTTTTTAGTTTTAAATATTTTGAACAGAATAATGTACTTTTTTCAAAAAGGGCCTTATAATCAGTCGGAAAATTCCATATGCAAGGACCTTGCAATTAAATTTTTAAAGTTTTTTCTTTCAGGTCCAAATATTTCGAACATAATAATGTACTCTCTTCGAAAGGTCCTTATAATTAGTTGAAAAACTCCATATTCAAGAATTTCGCAATTAAATTCCTAGAATTTTGAAACTTTTGAACAGAATAATGGACTTTTTTAAAAAAAGGGCCATATAATCACTCGGAAAATTCCATATGCAAGGACCATGCAATGAAATTTCTATAGTTTTTTTTTTTAGTTTTAAATATTTCAAACATTGTAATGGACTTCTTCAAAAAGTGCCTTATAGTCAATTGGAAAATTACATATTCAAAGATCTTGCGATTACATTTTGGATTTTTGAATATTTTGAACAGAATGATGTACTTCTCCCAGAAAGGGCCTTATAATCACTCAGAAAATTCCTCATGCAAGGACCTTGCAGCTGAATTTTAAGAATTTCTTTTAGTTTTAAATATTTTGAATATGATAATGGACTTTTTTCAAAAAGGGCCTTATAATCAGTCGGAAAGTAACATATGCAAGAAGCTTGCAATCAAATATTTATAGTTTTTTTAGTTTTAAATATTTTTTAACATAAAAATAGACACTTTTTAAAAAGAAGCTTATAATCAGTTGTAAAATGTCATATGCAAGGATCTTGCAATTGAATTCTTAGAATTTTAAATATTCTGAACAGAATAATCAACTTTCTTCAAAAAGGGCCTTAAAATCATTTGGAAAACTCCATCTGCAAAGATCTTCGAACTAAATTATTAGAATTTTAAATATTTTGAACATAATGGTGTACTTTTTTCAAAAGGGGCCTTATAGTCAGTTCAAAAATGCCATATTCAAGAACCTTCCAATTAAATTTTAATATTGTTTTTTTTTGTTTTAAATACTTTTGAGAAATAATGTACTTTTTTCAAAAAGGTCCTCATAATCAGTCGGAAAATCACATACGCAAGGAGCTTGCAATTGAATTTTTTTAATTTTTTTCACTTTTGCATATTTTGAACATAATAATGTATTTTCTTCGAAAAGGTTCTTATTATGATTTGGAAAATAACATATGCAAGGAGCTTGCAATTAAATTCTTAGAATGTTTATCAGTTTCAAATATTTGGAACGTAATAATGTACTTTCTTCAAAAAGGACCTTAAAATCAACCAGAAAATTCCATGTGCAAGGACCTTGCAACTAAAATTTCAAAGTTTATTTTAGCTTCAAATATTTTGAACACAATAGTGTCCTTTCTTCAAAAACGGCCTTATAATCAGTTGCAAAATTTCATATGCAAGGATCTTAAAACCAAATTTCTCAAATTTCAAATATTTTAAACATAACAATGGAGTCTTCAAAAAGGACCTGATATTCAGTTAGAAAATTCCATATTTAAGAATCTTGCAACTAAACTTTTGAAATTTTAAATATTTTGAACAAAATAATGTACTTTTTTCAAAAAGAGCCTTATAGTCAATTGGAATATCCCACATGCAAGGAGCTTGCAATAAAATTCTTGAAATTTTTTTGAGTTTTGAATATACTAATAATGTACTTTTTTCGAAAAGGGCCTCATAAGCAGTCGGACAATCCCGCATGCAAGGGCCTTGGAATTAAATTCTTAGCATTTTTTGAGTTTTTGATATTTTTAACATAATAGTGCACTTTTTTCAAAAAAGGCCTTTTAGTTAGTCAGAAAATCTCGCATGCAGGGACCTTTCTATTGAATTTTCAGAATTTTGAATATTTTGAACAGAATAATGTACTTTCCTCAAAATGGCTTGTAGTCAGTTGGAAAATCCCACATGCAAGAACCCTGCAATTAAATTTTTGGAGTTTAAGACATTTTCAACCTAATAATGGACCATTTTTAAAAAAGGCCTTATAATCAGTTGGCAAATTTCATGTCCAAGGATTTTGGAATTAAATTTTTAGGTTTTTAAATATGTTGAATAGAATAATGGAGTTTTTTCCAAAAGGGCCTTATAGTTTTTTGAAGAAGAGCCTCATAGTTAGTCGGAAAATCTCACATGCAGAGACCCTGATATTAAATTTTTAGAATTTTAAATATCTTGAACAGCATAATGTACTTTCCTCAAAAAGGGCCTTGTAGTCAGTTGGAAAATTCCATACGCAAGGACCTTGCAATTAAAGTTGGTTCAGCCCCATCGTGTGAGACATATTTGAAAAAAATTTTGCAATTATCTGCTCAGAGAAGGAAAGGTAAGAGATGATATTTTAAAAACTGATTATCATAATGACTCATTCTATGAATACAAAAAAAGCATGCTTATTTCGCAAAGTATGGAACAGGTCTCTGTCACAGGCCCGAATCAATTTAATGTTATGTATCTGGGTTTTGGGCAGTCTCCCAGTGGTAACCTTGGGCCCATTTTCGTATAAATATACACATGTACATTTACTTGCCACCCTCCATCAGATTGTCATCTTAAGGATATAAATTATCGCGTTCTCTTACCAATTTTTCACCTTTCACACGTCTCGAATTCGAAATCGGTCTAATAGGCCATCGTCCTTCGGTTATGTAACGACTCTTCCACTTCTAGTTTTCGGGCATCTGATGCAGAATGACGAATTTGGCTTTCTTAGTTCAACTTTTACGAAACTTGTATTGCCGAAACACAACGTTTGTAAAATGCAAATAGAGGCGGAGCTTGAGGAAATTTATACAATTTGAATTTGTTAGTTCAGTAAACCAGCTCCACTAAGAATGGATTTTTCAAAGTGTATTGACCAATTTCTATACTTAGGAATGCTTGCTGTCCTTTTTTTAACTTCTGCAGGAATTAGAATATTGCATAAAAAATCGGTCAACAGATGGCCTTACGTTAGAATAAATTATATAACTTTCACATTCAATTACCGTAGAATATCCTAACTTTGGACATTGGCCCAAATTTCGGACACCCATTTTTTTTTCTTTTATATAATCGAATAGTACAAAAGCGACAAAAACTTTGAAGTCTTAAGCCAGAAAATGAGAAAGGAGTCAATTTCGTTTTCTAAAACTAAGCATAAATCCAAGAAAAATAGGTGTCCGAAGTTTGGGTCAGTGTCCGAAGTTAGGTGCAGGCTTCAAAGTGTTCTATGGAACCAAAGCAGTATCAAAAGAGTATATTTTTGAAGAAAAAAGTATCCTCAATAACAAAAAATTACTAAAAAAGTAGCCTTTTTGAATCAGTCAAAAATTAGTTGTTTAAATAAAAAAGTGGTATAAAAAATTCTTCAAACTAAACAAGGACGTATTTGAAAGGATTTTCTTTCAAATTTTTCTGTTTGTAAATCACTGCGCGGATGGGTGTTTATTTTAAATCTCATAAATTTCCTACTGCGAGTCCATTGGATGAATATAAATTTACCAGAAAATTATTTGCCAATTGCGACCCGTTCTCGAGAAAAATTGACTTTTTCCAGAAATTTTTTCTTATTGCTTCAGATGTTTATTTACTGAATTCTCATGTAAAATTATGTAAATATAACACTTTTCTACAAGAAAGGACGAACATTCAACAAAATACATGAATTTTCAACCAAAAAGACGAATTTTCAACAAAATAGTTGAATCCTCAACCAAAACAGATTAATGTTCAACCAAACACTTAAAGTTTTAACCAAAAACGATGAATAGAAGAAAATTCTACCAAAACAAAGTTTTAAAACAAAAAAAAACGAAATTCGAGAAAAGAGTTGAATTTGCTTTTTTTTTCAAATTTTTCAGTCAAGAAATAAAAACAATTTCAATAAAATTGTTGAAGTTTCAAGCCAAAAAGACGAATTTTCTACAAACCAGTTGAATTTTCGATAAAAAAGTTTATTTTCAAACAAGTAGCTCAATTTTCTACCAAAATAGTTTAATTTTCAACCCAAAAAGACGAATCTTCAACAAAACAGATGAGTTTGCGAAAGAAAAAGACGAATTTTCAACCAAAAAAGATAACTTATTAACAAAATCGTCAAATTTGAAGCAAAATAATCAAATTTGCAACCAAAGAATAAGATCTTTGACCAAACTAGATGAATTTTCAAACCAAATAGTTGAATTTTCAACCCAAAAGAGATGAATTTTTAAACCAAAAAGACGAATTTTCCACCAAAAAGTATGACTTTTTAACAAACTTATCAAATTATTCAGCAAAATCATTAAATTCTCAACCAAAGAGTAAGATTTTCAACCAAAAGAGATGAATTTTCAAACCAAATAGTTGAATCTTCAACCCAAAAAGACGAATTTCCAACAGAACAGTTGAATACTTAACCAAAACAGATCAAATTTATCTAAACAGTTGAATTTTTAACTAAAAAAGATGATTAGAAGAAAATTCTACCAGAAGAGATGAAGTTTTTAACCAAAAAGACGAAATTTAGCAGTAGAGTCAAGAAAGAAAAACAATTTCAACCAGACTGTTAAAGTTTCTAGTTGAAATCGCAATCAGAAAGACGAATTTTCAACTAAAAGGGATGACTTTTCAACAAAATTGTCAAATTTTCATCAAAATTATTCAATTCTCAACCGCAGAGTAAGATTTTCAACCAAAAGGATGAATTTTCAAACCAAAAGTTGAATCTTCAACCCAAAAAGACGAATTTTCAATAAAAGAGTTGAATTATTAGCCCAAACAGATAAATTTTCATCTAAACAGTTGAATTTTTAACTAAGAAAGATGATCAGAAGAAACTTTCACCAAAAGAGATGAATTTTATAGTAAACCAAAAAGACGAAATTTAACAAAAGAGTCAAGAAAGAAAAAAATTTTCAACCGAATTGTTAAGGTTTCTAGTTGAACTTACAACCAAAAAGACGAATTTTCAACCGAAAAGAATGACTTTTTAAAAGAATTTTCAAATTTTCAACAACATATTGAAATTCTTAACCAAGGAATAAGATTTTTATCTAAAAGAGATAAATTTTCAAACAGTTAATGCAAAATTCAACTAAAATGAATTTTTAACCAAAAAAATTAAATCTTAATTTTTGAAAATTAGGAAGAAAACGGCGACCCATTTTTGAAAAAATCACCGACTTTTTTTAAACAAAATTGCTCATGGATTTAAATATTTATTTCTTAAATTCTCATGTAAAATGATCTAAATATAACGTATTTAACACTTTTCAAAAATATAAAATTCGCGGTTTTCTTCAATTTTTTGCTGTTGAAAATTCAACTTTTAAAAATAAACGAAAATTGAATTTTAAACAGTTGAATTTTCAATTGTTGGAGATCGAAGAAAATTTCAAACGGAATTTTCAACAGTTGAATTTTTATTTTTTTTTCTTATTTCAACAGTTGGAAATTCAACTGTAAAAAAACCAACTGTCAAAAATTCAATTTTCTTCAATTTTCAACAGCTGAATTTTGTATCAAAAACAAGTGTCAAAAATCCTATAATTGCGTAATTTTATATGTGAACTTCGAAGCCTACCTTGCTTGGTTTTATGTTAGAATAAATTATCACTTTCACATTTAATTATTCCGACAATTTGGTAATAAAATTACAATAATGGAAATACTTCAGTGCATGTTTTAAGTCGAAATTTTCTCAATGTCGTGTCCAAAAAAATGAGATGCATTCTGTGTATTAACATAACTCAGCAAACTAAACCTGCACCCGTTACAATTTCTGAATACTTCAGGTCTGAAACAATATTTATTGGTTTATTAGTTGCGCTAGAGTGCACTTAATAATAAAAGGCTGCTAGTTTCGCACCACCTCGATTATAGTAACTGCAGAAATCAATAACTCAAGAATTTTTTTTACAAATATTCCTCATTTCCACGGCTCATAAACCGGTATTATATGCCACTTTTATAATTTAGACCTGCTTTCGTCCGCTTTATTCAGCAATTGCGTTCTAATTTTCTCCACGGTAAGATTCCATCACCGAATGTTTATAAATGCGAATTTTTAATTAGCAGCCTGCATGATATAATTCTTAAAAATGCACTAAATACACTGCCGTGCAAAAGTTTCTGACTTTAAAGGGTCAAATCTATTTAGATTATTCCATTTTTCAAAATAGTAAAGGGTAACCATCCAAAACAATAACACATTTTTAAAAATTGCTAACTTCCTCCAATTTTTATTTTTGTTTATTATTTGTGTATTATTTTGTATAAACTTGTTAAAAAGAATAGATATCTTTTGGTAAGCTGAGTTAAATATTAATACCTTAATTAAAAGAAATCTTAATAGTATTCATAGTCAATCCTGCAGACTGGAAAGAATCTTTGCTTAATGTCTGTCTTCTAAAATTTCTTGAAGAACCGAATAAAATCTACTTTCTTATGAAAATCTTTTGTGTACTAAAAAAAAAACACCCAAAAAAATTCAAAAATAAAAAATAGACTTCGAAACTACATGCTTCGAAGCCAATTTAGACTTCCTCATCAGGGGTAATTTATAGGAAAACAACAGGTACGAATGGTGAAAACATTATTAGATTAAAAACCATTATTACCTGAAAATGAAACAGATATAATTCATTACGATTCTTATTTGCTACATATTTCATTTCCTTAATGAAAATAATTTTCACATTGGCAACTGTAGTTTTGGTCAGAATTTTGCCTATGCGCAAATCAATTTCCATTTAAAGAATAATATAATTGACTTTAGTTTCTATTCAGAATGTTTGCCTACGTGAAAATCATTTTCAATCTAGCTATTAATTATCTCTATTTTATTTTCAGGTAATAATGTTTTTCTAATCTAAAAATGTTTTCATTATTTTTCACCTGTTGTTTTCCTATAAATTACCCCTGATGAGGAAGTCTGAATTGGCTTCAAAACATGTTGGTCCCCAGTAGTATAAACAAGACGGAGAGAAGAAAGAGTGAAAGGTTGGTATAGTTGACACTTTCTTTTTCTCCCTTTTTTTTGTACATTTGTCTCTAATAAACCGTAAAAGTGGGTTGCTTCGGAGTCTATTTCTGATTTGTGAACTTTTTGGGTGTTCTTTTTTGGTACACAAAAAATTTTCATATGAAAGTAGATTTCATTTCGATCTTTAAGAAATACTGAATATACAGTTCAAAAATTACAAAGTTTCAGAAACGCAATGTATACCAGGAAATTCTTATTCCTTTTTGAAAAAATTTAATTCCTAGAAAAATGTAATTCAATCAGATGAAATCTTGCACTTTCTCATCGAGGTAAAAGGTTAAACTCTAAATATCTTCGTTACTTTAATGCTTAGAATAATATTTTCCTAACTTTTCATAGAAAATTTGATGGTCTTGTGTAATTTTATAGAAAAAAGTCTTTGGATACATTTTTTATATATTTGTCTTCTTCTTCTAATTATCAAGACTTTTAGAGTGACTAGAGTTGTAGATATCTTTTGACACGAATTCACTGATACCATATAAATTGTTTTCATTATTATTTTTATAACTTTATTATTATTATTTGCATTTCCAGATAAACAGAAAAGGCCTAAATAACCATGAAAATAATTTATATGGTATCAATAAATTCGTATCGAAAAATCTCAATTATTAGAAGAAAAATTCAATTATATAAAAAATGTATTCAAAAATATTTTTCTATAAAATTACACAACACCATTAAAATTAATTTCAAACTAGAAAACAGACACGCGCATTATGCGCGCGATTGTTTGTCGGTCTCAAGCAATTTTTAAATTACAATATAAAATTAATATTGATACAAAATTATTGTATTTGATAGCATCTATTATCTAAAATAATAAAAAAGAATACCAAGGACAAAATTTGTGATAATTGGTGAAAATTGATATCTTATCTTCTGAATTATAATATAGTGTTATTGTATAAACAATAAAACCTTTTCATTTTTGTTCAAGAATACTAATTTCTGCCAAAAAACACTAACGTAACATAAAGTTGTTAAAAAATGCAAGTTTAATATTCAAAGTCAAATGATTTTTGTTTAAAATAACCGATTTCCGATGAAAAACGCTAACATATCCTATTACTGTTCAAATATTGTAAATATCCTTTGAATTCTAATTTTTTATTATCAACAATAGATATCTTCGAAGAAAGACGCAAACATAACATAACAAAAAATAGTTTAAAATTGTACATTTTTTTTAAACCTAATATTTTATGCTTAATATAACCGATTTTCAGTGAAAAATGTTAAAATAACCTTACATTTTTCAAAATTTTTTATCTCCTTTGAAATCCAATGGTATTTTATTAAAAGTACCGATTTCCCGTATAAAGTGAAAATAAAACGAAAAAATTTACAAAAATTGTGAATTCAATGACCAAATGATAAACTGTACTCGTAAATATTTTTTGAAACCTATTGCTTTTTGTTTAGAATAACCGACTACACCAATGAATAACATAAATAACAATTCATAATAACATAACCTTGAATAGTTTCAAAATTGTAAACCTTTTTTGAAATCTATATCGATATTTTCGGTGAAAACATTTAGCTTAAACTATACTTGTATAGGAGATTTTAATCTTCTATGAAGTCAAAAGATTTTTTACTAAAAATACCGATTTTCGGTGTAAAACGTCAGCATAACCTAAAACTGTTAAAAGTTGTAAATATTCTTTCAAATATATTTTTTGTTTAAATCAAAAATACCAATTTCTGACAAAAAACACTCCCGCAATCCAAAATTTTCAAAAGATTCTAAATTTTGTTCAAAATATAAATATTTTTGTTCGAAGATACCAATTTTTAATGTAAAACGCCAACTTAACCTAAAATTGTTCAAAAATTATGAATCTTCTTGGAAATCTAATGATTTTTCAAAACCAATTTCAATTTTCGACGAAAAACATTAACACAATTCAAAATGGTTCCAGATTGCGAAGATGGGAATGGGTTGAAGGAACAAAAAGAAGGATTAATGATAGAAAAGATATGGATAGGAGACGAGAGGTGGAAGATAGTGGGGGTATATGTGAATGGAGATATGGAGGGGAAAAAACAGCAGTTAAGGGAGTTAATGGAAGGAACAAAAAGGGGTGAATATAATCACAGGGGGGACTTCAATGCAAGAACAAGAAAAAGAGAAGGAGAAGAATGGAGAGAAGAAGGGGATGGGATTGGAAGGAATTCCAAAGACAAAGTAGAGAATGGAGAGAAAAGAAAATTACTGAGTAGACTGGAGGAGATAGGATGGTTTATCTTAAATGGGAATATAGAGGGAGATCAGGAAGAAGAGTACACTAATACGGGGGGAAAAAAGGAACAGTAATAGACTATTTTATTGTTGACGATGAGGTAAGGAAGACCATAAGGAGGCTGGAGGCTAGAGATAGAGGAGTACGTAAACTTGGGCCACTAATAGTGACAATAGAGATTGGGAACAGAGATGAACCGAAAACAGTGAAAGAAAATAAGACAGAAAAAAGAGTAGGAAAAAGGTAATTAGTTAGCAGAGGAAATAAAAGAATTTAGAGTAAAGATGAAGATGGCGGAAATGGGAGAGGGAAATGTAAAAAAAGAGGTGGAAATAGTGATAGGAGAAGCAAAAGTATATTAGAGGATACAGTTAAGAATGGAGTCAGCGAGAAGGAAAAAAGAGGTAGTTGGGATGAGGAATGTGAGGAGAAAAAAAGGAAATGAGAAAGGAATTAAGAGAATGGAGAAACGGAAAGGGGCAGAAGGGGGAGGGAGAACGGGAAGAATACAGAAGTGAGAAGAAAGAGTATAATGAGTTATGTGATGGAAAAAAAGAGGAAGAGAATACAAAATTTGAGAAGGAGGCAGAAAAGGCTAGCACAGAGGAAAAATTATGTAAAGTAGTAAACAGAGAGAGGAGAAAAAAAAAGAATTGATCAAGAGATTGAAATGGTAGAATGAAAAAAAATTTCATAGAATTTTTAGGAGTAGTGCAAGAGAAAATAAGGAAAGGAGGGCAAGAGGGAAAGAGGAAAGAAAAAATGATGAAGTAGAGGATATTACAAGGGAAGAAATTACAAAGGTGATAGAGTTATTGGAAGAGGGAAATGCAGTAGGTATAGATGAAATCCCGAATGAAGTTTGTAAATATAGGGAGAAGGAATTGAAAGAGCGGGCGTATATAATGTGCAACAGGACATGGAGAGGGGAAGTATGGAGAGTGGTATCAATAATGAAAAGAGGAAAAGAGGAAGGCGTTAAAGATTACAGGAGGGTGACGTTGATGCCGACTTTATATAAGATATATGTGACAAGAGTATCAGAGAGGTTAAAGAAAAAAGTAGACGAAAAAAGATAATTCTACCGAATCAGACAGGATTTAGGAAAGATATGGGAGTGATAGATAATATTTGTGTGCTAAATTATATTATGAATAAAGGATCAAAAGAGAGAAAGGGAGCATGACAACAATGTTTTTGGATTTGAAGGCGGCGTTGGATTCATTGGACAAGGAAAATATAGATAAAGCTATGGAGAAAAGGGGATAGAAGAAGGTTTAAGGGAAAGAGTAGCAGAGATCTTTAGGGAGACAAGAAGTAAGAATAGGGTAGAAGAACAAATAGGAGGCAGTTTTTGGTTGTCTTAAGGCTTGAGGCAGGATCGTCCTCTACCGCTTCTGTTTAATATATTAATTTCAGATTTAGATGAGGAGGTGAAGAGAAAAGAATGGGAAGAAGTAAGGCTAGAGAAAAAAAATTATACACACTGGCATATTCGGATGATATTGTGTTGTTGGCGGAAAATAAGGAAAGAATGGCGGGTTCACCTACGAGGTTTGAAAAATGGTACATGGAATGCATATTAGGGAAAGGATTGAAAAAAGCGGCGGAAGTAATGAAACAGATATGGGGAATAGGAAAAAGAAGGTTTAGAAAGAATTGGAATAGGCGAATGTGTTTGTTTGATACACTGGCATGGCCGGTATTAGGCTATGGAGCAGAGATATGGGGATGGAAGAAGAGGAAGGAGATAGAGAAGTTGCAAGAGAGATATATTAGATGGACGTTAGGGATAGACTGTAAAATTCTGGGTAATATGGTAAAAGAAGAGGCTCAAAGGGATAAATTAAGAACAAGGGCGGGAAGGAGGGCGTGGACATTCGAAGAAAAACTACCGGAGGGAGAGGGAGCGGTATTAGCGAGAAAGTGTTATAAAGAGGTGGAAGAAAGAGGAAAGAGGGCCGTAGAGTTAACGCGATGGGAGGAAGAAAGAAGAGATTTTTTTAGAGATCAAGAGATAGAAGAAGAAAGAAATGTAGGCTATGAGGAATTGGAAAAAAGAGATAGAGAAATGCAAGTAACAGATAGATGGGGGAGGATAGGGAAATCAAGATACAATAAATGGTATAAGGTGATAAAAAGAGCTTGCCAAAATATCTGGGAAGAGAATGGGGAGAAAAGAGATAGACAAGAATAGCTATATGAAGACTGGGAAATGAAGTAAAAGAAGCAATGTATTGGGAGAAGCATGAGAATAGAAAATGCAGAGTACGTGAATGGGTAGAGGAGACATGGGAGCATGTATGAGATGGTTGCATACGAGGGAAGGAGAGGGATGGATAGCATCAGAATGTTAAGAAAATGTTAGGGAAGGAAGGACTGGGACAAGAATGGATGAAGGAGGTAGAAAGAGCTAGAGGAGTTAAAGAAGGTGGATAAGGGAGTGTGTTTGAGAAAGAATGGAAAGCATGAGTGGGCACATCAAATAAAGAACAAGAATTTCCACGTGCACATTGAATTTTTGAAACTTGGCGATTTTTGGACCAGCAGGAATTTTTGATTAGAGGGTGATAAAATCGGGTTTTGGCTGAATTTGAAGAAATGAAAAAAGGTGCGATGGGGCGAAAAAAAAGGCAAGCAGGTGTGTTAAGTATGGAGAAATAAAAAAGAAGCTTAGAGCCACGAACCATCACGGAATCGGTGTTTTGAAGCCAAGGTCTTCTGGCCGGGCATTGCCGAATATTACGGCGCAACGGGTGGAATGTTAATGCAGGTCGGGTTGTTGTCGAGTATGGTACGGTATATGCTCGCCCACGGTCGACGAGTAACGAGCCATAATGTGAATATGGCGTCAAAAACAATAAAACATCACAAAAAGAAAAGAAAACACTGAAGAAGAATCCAACCAAGATCCCAACCTCCAACCAAAACTTCAAGTATCCATCGATTTTTTGCTTCAAGACCCGCGACAGTACCTAATAGTAAAAACCTTGAAAGTCTTGAAAAATTAACTTAAGAAGAACCCAACTAAGATCCCATCCTCCAACCAAAGCTTCAAGTATTCATCAAATTTTGGCTTCAAGACCTGCGACAGTACCCAATAGTAAAAACTCTGAATAAATTCTTAAATTATACGAAATAGTAAGTGGGGAGGTCTTGAAAAATTAACTTGAGAATCCAACTAAGATCCCATCCTCCAACCAAAACTTCAAATATCCACCAATTTTCGGCTTCAAGACCCACGACAGTACCCAATAGTAAAAATCCTGCATAAATTCATAAAATATATGGAAAAGTAAGTGAGGACGTCTTGAAAAATTAACTTAAGAAGAATCTAACCAAGATCTCATCCTTCAACGAAATTCCAAGTATCTACCAATTTTTGGCTCTAAGATCCGCGACAGCACCCAATGGTAAAAACACTGAATAAATTCATAAAATATTCGAAAAAGTAAGTGAAGAGGTCATGAAAAATTAACCTCATGTGTCATAAGGAAGATGACATAAAAAAGGGGTTCGCTAATGAATTATATAAAGACGATTTTTGGATCACCTATATATTACGTGAACCCACCTACTTTCCTTTTTCACATGTAGGGTTATATTCATTTCCTTCTTTTTCTGTATTGCTAAATTCTCTTCAAACAGAATTCAAGAAAATATTAATGAAAAGGATGAGAGGATAATGCAGGCCTCGGAGTCATTTGAAATACTCAAAATATAATCAATAGTAGCATAAATTTTGAAAAATAGTAGAAAACAAGTGTCATGCAATTTTCAAAATATAACGTATACAATATATATATATATATACAATATACATTATACATATACACAATATACATTAGGGTGGTCCACAGAAAACCAAATTTTTGAGTTTTGAAAATCTCACCCCCTCATTTCGTGTTAATTAGTGAATACAATTTTTAGGAGTAGCTATTGATCCCAAAGCGTCAAAAATTCAATAAGTCGTTTAAGTTCCAAAAGAATCGTAAATGATTCATAGACGTGTTGTACCCCATAAGATTTTATAACTTAATTTTTGAGCATCTTTTCTGAATTTTATGAAATTGAAATGAAAATTTTAATGGAAAATTACTTTAAAAATGTCTTATATAAATATTGAAAAGACTAAGCTTAAATTAAACGTTTTTGAGTTACAGTATTTCAAGGGATGACTTTTATGGAATTTGGGGATGAATTTATTGACAAAATGCAATTTTTATCCTTCGTTTTGTTCATGAAATTATTTCACATCGTCTCTATGAAGCATTTACGATTCTTTTTGAAAATTAACGACTTATTGAAATTTCAACGCTTTGGAATCGATAGCTACCTCTAAAAAATTTTTTTTTTGACTGAAAAAATTAGAACATTTTCTTTCTCACCAAATAAGACAAAATGAGGGAGTGAGATCTTAAAAACCAAAAATTCTTTTTTTTTTGCACCACCCTGACATACATCTCCCATAAAATCACGTGAAATCTTTTCGAATCTTTTAAAATACCCTTAAAGCTTTAAAATCCGTTCAAATCCTTTAAGAACCCTTGGAATCTGTTGAGATCCTTTGAAATCCCTGGAAAACTCGTCAATATTTTTAAATCCCTCAAAATGTTTGAAATTCCTTTACTCAATCCGTAGAAAATTCTTGAAACATTATTAAATCCATTAAATCTTGTGAAATACCTAGTAATCCCACAAAAATCGAGTGAATTTCCCAAAAACATCTTGAAATCTGTAATATCTTTCAGAATTCCTTCAAAAATGATGAAGTCTTTGAAATCCTCTGAAATCTCACAAAATCTGATAGATTCTCTTGAAATACCTTCAAATATTTTAAAATACGCTAAAAACTTTTGAATCCCTTAAAATCTTCGAAATCCGTTGAAATACACTGAAATATATTAAAAACTCTTGAATTCCATTAAAATTTTCTGGAATCACCGGAAACTCTCTAATTAATTTCAAACTCCTAGAAATCTATAGAAATTCCTCACAATCTTATGCAAATTTTTAATTTTTTTTTAAATTCTATGAATCCCTCAAATATCGTAAAATTCCTTGAAATCTTCGAAATCTGTAAAATCTTCTAAAATCTTACGAAATCGTTTGAAATTCCTTGGACATTTTTTAGTATTTTGAAATTTTCTATATCTCAATCTTTGAAACCCTCCGAGACCCCATAGAATCGCGTGAAATCCATAGAAATCCCTTGAAATTTATTAAATTTTTTGAATATTATGAAATCCCTGGTATTCCCAAAAAAATCGAGTAAAATCCTGTAAAACATCTTGAGATCTGTAATATCTTTCAGAATTCCTTTGAAAATGATAAAATCCTGAAAAACCTCTGAAATCCCGTATAATCATACAAAATCTGACAAAAGCCCTTCAAATCTCATGAAATTAATCGGAATCTTTTGAAACACAGTTTATTCTTTAAAATCCCTAAAGTCTTGTAAGATCCAGAAATTTTTGGAAATCCAGTACATCTTAAAATCTTTAATGTTTTCTGAAATTCGTTTAAAAATATACAAATCTTTAAAATACTCTGAGACTCCACAAAATTCCATGGAATCCACATAAATTACTTGAAATTAATTATTACTTTGAATCTTGTGAAATCTCTAGTAATCCGACATAAATCGAGTAAAATCTTGTCAAACATTTTGAAATCTGTAATATCTTTCACAATTCTTACAAAAATGATGGAATCTTTTAAATCCTCTGAAATCCCACAAAATCTGCTAAAGCCGTTTGAATTCCTTTGAAATCTTTGATATTTTCTGAAATTCCTGGAAATATTTTAAAATCCCCTATTAGGTTTGAAATCCTATGAATCTCTCAAATATGGTATTTCTTGAAAACTTCGAAATCTTTTAAATCTTTTGAAATCTTACGAAATCATTTTAAATTCCTTGAAATCTTATAAAATACACCACATTCTTCAAAATCCATTGAATCGTGTAAAATCCCTAGAAATATTTTGAAATCCCGTAAAACATATTGAAAACTTTAATAACTTTTGAAGTTCCTTTAAAAATGTTCAAATCTTTCAATTTCTCTGAGACTACATAAAATCCCATGAAATCCGTAGGAATTCCTTGAAATTTTTTAGAATACCCTAGAAGCTTTGAAATCCCTTGATATCTGTTGAAACAAACTGAAATATAGTAAAAACCCTTGAATTCCGTTCAAATCCTCCAAAATCACTCCAAAACTCTCCAATTTTTTTAATCTCTTGAAATCTATAGAAAACCCTTGTGATCTTATGGAATCAATTTCTTTTGAAATCCTATGCATCCCTCAAATGTTGTAAAATTCCTTGGAATTTTCGAAATCTTTTAAATCTTCCAAAATCTTACGATATCATTTGAAATTCCTTAGAAATTTTTCAATATTTTGAAATTTGCTATAAGCCAACGAAATTCTTTGGAATATCATGAAATTCTTCGAAATATTTTAAAATACACAAACTATATTCTTGAGATTCCTTAAATCTGGTGAAATTCTTGAAATCATTCGAAATTCTGTACAACATCTTGAAATCTTTTATATCTTTTAAATTTTCTTTACGAATGTTTGAATTTTTAAATCTTCTGAGAACCCATTGAATCCCATGAAATCCATAGAAGTCACTTTAAATTCCCAGGAGGCAGTTAAAATTCCATTCGCTTTATTTACTCCCTGAAGTTCTCTAGAAATTCTTTGAAATTTCCTAAAATCACTTAAGTCTCCGAAATTCTTTGATATCTTGCATACCCTTTTAAGATTCCTCGAAATTTTTGAAATCATTAAATCTCTTTGAATCTTGTAAAATACCCTGAAATTTTTGAAATCCTTCGAAATGCATTGAAAATTTAATCTTTTAAGTCCTTAGAGATCTTATAAAATTGCGTAGTTCTGGTGAAATCCCTATAAAACGCTGAAATACTTTGAAATCTCGTGAATTATTTTGAAATTTGTAATGTCTCTTAAAATTTCTTCAAAAAGTTGAAATCTTTGATCCCCCTTGAAATCTTTTCAAATCTTCAAACCACGTGTGAAAAAGCCCTGTTTAGCCCTCTTTGGAATGTTGGCCCCAGTCAAAAAAAAAGAATGGGCCCATGTGGACAATCCATAAGGTAAAACCCACGAGGGCCCTGCTCGTTTGCCCTTACGGTCGATCGATTAAAATTTCTATATCCGAAGGGTTAATATTTTTTTGACACTACGAATAGTGATGTTTGATGAGTTCAGGCCTACAGAAACCGCATTTTTGTCAGAAATTCAATGACATTTTCTTGGGAGTTGAACTTTAAAATTTCAAATATTGCACGAAGGCCCCCACAGGGGGGCCCTGCTTATTGTCCCCATGCCTTAGTTTACGAAAATCAAACGAGTTTGTTGTTGTAATAAACTGTCTTTTATGTCATATAGTAACAATATCTCACTTAAATGTGCACTTATTGAAAATAAAGATAATTCTAACAACTTTTGATGCATGTGCGGAGTGCCTAGCTGAAAAAAGTTATAAACAATGTGGTAAGCTGGTCAAAAGGAAAAACTGAAGTCTGATAAGATGCTCGTCATGAATTCAAGTCCCGATAGAAGCGCTAAAAATTTTTTTCAATTTTTTATACATATATATTTATTAAAATATGCATATAATGATGATTATTAAAAGTAATTTTAGAAAATATTTACTGTCGGGGCAACTGCGAGGGACCTAGGAGGGAAGCCCATGTTGGATCCTTATGGATTAGCATGTCGTTTCCATGAGGGGCCACACGTGGATTGCCCTCACGGGCCCCTCAGAACCTGAGGGCAATCTGTGAGAGCCCCCTACGGGGGTCCACTCCATTTTTTCTCACAGGAATCTTTAAATCTTTTGAAATTTCGATTTTTTAGATGGCAGATATGCTATTTTAGTCAATCAACGTAGAAGTTTGAAAATATGTTTAAGGGTAAAGTTAAAAAATATTTGCATTAGCGAGCAATTTGAGAAAATAGTAGCATGAGAGTCATTTTTTAAAATAGTAGCAAAACATTTCTTAAAGATCGAAATGAAATTTACTTTTTTATGAAAATTTTGTATGTACTGAGAAAGAAACACCCAAAAAGTTCACAAATCAAAATTAGACTTCGAGGCTACCCGCTTTTCCGGCTCATCAGAGACAAATGTACAGTAAATGTACAAACAAAAAAGAAAAAAGAAGGAGAAAAGGGACAGATTCAACCAAAACCAACCTCACACTCTTTCTTTCTCCCGTCTTTTTTATACTACTGGGGACCGACATGTTTCGAAGCCAATTTAGACTTCCTCATCAGGGGTAATTTATAGGCAGTGATGGGAAGTAACTAGTTCCTTTTAACTTGTTACTGAAACTAGCTACTTTTTTTGGTAACGATGAAGGTAACGAAGT
>JAUMHM010000078.1:17019374-17040773 GCA_032362435.1 Melikaiella ostensackeni
ACTGAAAATAGCAATTATAAAGGGTTGCGATTGGCAATCCTCATAAATCACGAGACCTAGAATTGGCCAAAATTGTTTACTCGAATTTTTGTAGAAAGGGATTCCGTCAACATTAAACAATAATGCTATTGTATCACAACCATATTCCGTAATCACAATCTCTTTCAATTGATCTTCTATGCCAAAATAAACGTAAGATCTAACTGTATTTCTTAAGCCAGCCATTTCTTTAATATTTTTGTTGGAATTGGTTTTCAATAATCTCTTTGCTGACTTAGGAATATTGGGAATTTTCTCCGAACGTAATAAATGAAGCAAAGAGCCGATTGCATCTACTGTCAAGTTTTGTCGAAAATCGACCGCCCATTTTTGTAAATTCTCGCGAAAATTATATTGATTAGGGATCTGATCAGTAGCAATATTTTCTTCCTCGCTTCCAATTTCCTCTGTTAGTTCTAAAGAGCAAATGGAATCAGAGTCCGAGTTTTCCGAAATGCTGCATTCCAGCGTTCTATACGTGAAAGCAAATGAGGAATGAGATGCATTTTCATCTTCTGATGCATAAAAACATTCATTTTTCTCGTCACAAGTTTTACGTGGCGAAGAAAAGCTGGGAGAAAGACTAGATAATCTTATCGAAGGACTATTTGGTGGATCTGATGTCTCAAGACAGTTGGCATTTTGTAACGGAGAATTTTCATCATGCATTCTATCAGAAGTCGATGCTTCGGAATTTTTTCTTGAATCTCGATGCTTTTTTAGCCTATAATAACCCACTGACATTATTATTTCTGGAAGAACGACAAAAGAAAATTTAGATAGCATTTTGTGTAATATAGTAAATCATTAAAATTTGTAAAATGAAAAAAAAACACGTGAAAATTTAGAATTAAAATTTTTAAAATTGTATTAACTGTTATTTTTTCAATATTTACGAAATAAATCCTGGAAAAAAATTCACAAAAAAAATTATTATTTTAATTTAAAAAAAAAAAATTCGAAATGACACATCCAAAATTCTTCAAAAAATTTAATAAAATTTAGAAAGGAGACCCATTATGATCGACGATGAAAATGAATCAAGTAAAAATTATACATTCATATTGTAATTGAAATATTGGTTTATAAAATAGTAAAGAAAGATTCTTTGAACGAAAAAAATTGCATATTACTCTTAAATTTCAAAGATTTGTTAAAAAAATGAAATATATTATGGAATGAAAAATGTAAATTTCTCTAATTCATAAATCAACATGAATTTTTAAATTTATAAATTTTTCGAGGAATCCAGAATAAGATTTGTTGTAAAACAAACCTTGAACGCAGGAAAAAAATTGTGAAAGGTCTGATCTCGTTTCACATTTTTGTGAAAAATTACTACGCAAAAGATCTTTTAGATATCCATGATTGAAAATCGTTTCAAAAATTCATGAAATATGAAAAAAAGTTAGAGAAAAAGATAAGTATATGAATTTCAAAAACTCTTCAAACAATTGCTTTCATGGCAAGAAACTAGAAAAGCCTATAAGTTTTAATTTGTAAATTTATTTTTTGATGTGTCTAGGCTGCTTTGTTACAAAAAATGCACTCATTTTCATTAGAAATTTTACAATTACGATTGATGCACGTGAGAAAAAAATCTAACCTATAGTTGTTTTGATATCAGTACTTAATCATTTTTTAACGTTAGAATCCTAAACTTACCTTGAATTACTGATGCTCAGAAATCTCAATCTTTTTTTTCATGAAAACGGAATTTGTAGCTGGAAATTTCTTTCGCGAAAATCGCACTTTTTCCGCAAAAACAACGAAAACGTTTCACGATGTCGAGTAAAACCACATTTAATTGATTTTTGGTATGTATTAAGGCATTGGTAGACATTTAGATCATACCAACTTCTGGCAATCATGCACAAAGCGCGCGAAAATTTAAATTCAATTCAAGGTGGAAAAACATTAGAAGATGAATAAATAATAATAAATATTAATTTTTATTCCAAATTATTAAATATCTGATATTATTATTATATAAATTGGAAAAAAACGTATAGTAATAATATTTTTTAATTATACTTTATATTTTGAAATTGAATATTTTTAATATTTATCAATGTAAAAATATGAAATATTATAATATCAATAAATTATGGAAATGATTAATTATTTTTTTGGATCAGATGTAATAATAAATATTTGAATATCTTTTAATAAAAAAAGTTGTGCTTCTTGTATGAAATAAGTTGGAATTCTATTTCATTCTTTATTTTTTAGTAATGTCTTCCCAGTACTGGCGCAGTACTAAATATTGATAATAGTCATTATTGCGCCAGCAATGGCAAGTCAGTAGCGGCTAACCCGTACTGGCGCAGTACTGAATTTTTTGTGAACGTCGCCACAACACGGATTAGTCCGACTGGAAAATTTTGTTAAGAATTCGTCTTTTTGGTTGAAAATTCAACTGTTTATTAAATTTTCCGTTGGGAATTCATTTTTTTTCGTTGAAAATTATTTTTTTCATGCAAATTGAAATATCCCATTTTTGGTTAGAAATTTATCTTTTCTAGTTGAAAATTAATGTATTTCGTTGAAAATTCGACTTTTTTTTGTTGAGAAATTAATCTTCTTTGTTGGAAATTCATCTTTTTGGTTTAGCATTTAGCTGTTTATGAAAATTCACCTTCTTGGTTGAAAATTCATCTTCTTGGTTAAAGATTCACCTTTTTGTTCAAAAATTAACTATTTGGTTGAAAGTTGAACTCTTCTATTACAAGTTTATTTTCTTGGTTGAACATTCATCATTTTTGTTGAAAATTCATCTCTTGGGTTCAAAATTTAACTATTTTATCGAAAATTTGTTTGTTTTTTGGTTAAACATTAATTATTTAATTTAAAATTTAACTATTTCAGTTTCGGTTGAAAATTTATCTTGTAGTGTGTTCAATAGAAATTATAACAGCTGTCGCTCGACAGATATGAATGAATTTGTGTAAAAATTGAATTTTGAATCGGTAACGATAACGATAACTAGTTACTTTTCTCGTGATGTAACGGTAATGGTAACTAGTTCCTTTCAAAAAGTAACTTACCCATCACTGTTTATAGGACAACTAAAGTTATAAATAATGAAACATATATCAATTAAATTCAAATACTACCTGAAAGTATAAATAAAACATTTTTTATCAGCAAATGTTGTTTGGTCAATCTTGACATTTTCTTACTAAAATAAAATATCTTTAAGATCAATGTGAAATTCACTTTCTTATGAAGATTTTTATTATACTAAAATAGAAAACACTATAAAGTTATGTGTATCTGTGCATGACAGCTCCTTCAAGCAAATTCAAAGAGACTTATTGAATTTATTGGTATTTTTATATAACTTCCTACGTATAAGGTCCAAAAAATTGTAATCCAATGTTTTGCAAACATTTCACCACAACACTAATTGAACAAACGTTTCAATTACTTTTCAAAAAAAAATATTATTTTGTTGGTTTTCTTTTTTCTAAAGATAAAAACATTAATACACTTTTTCAATGTAAATTTTTTAAATTATGAGAAAAATTCTTCACGGAGAAGAAAATTCAGAAAAGCGAAGTGTAGCGATCGAAATATGGTCGAAGACTGACCGTCTACATAGACCTTTAGAAAAATGATCGTTTTAACATTTTTTTGAGAGAATAACCACTCCCAAACCCTCGCAAATGTCATCTATTCGAAGAATGCTAATAGATTTTAGGAATTTATACAGAAAGTCTTAGCCCCAAATATCTAAATTCAGAATTTAGTCCAAAGAGACAATAATAAGATAGTAAAATATTTTTACATTTAGTTATGAAATTCAATTTTAATTGTATTCAATTATTATACCTCAAATTATGTACATCCTTCTGGCAAACTTATATTTATAAGTACTAGGATGACATTTTAATTATATTAACAGCATATTTAGAAAAAAAAACAAATGTATAGTAGACTGAAAAATATATTAAATATATTTGAAATCAAAAACATCTGTGAAAATCATAAAATTAAAGAAAAATGTTAAGGAAGTACCTAATGGTACCAAATGACAGAATGCACATATTGTCCATATGGCATCTTTCTCAGGATTCCATTTTTTGTAGGGAATGAGTGTATCATTTCTTTTACCTGAATGTATGTGAAACCTTTTGGCAACCTTATTTTCTGATAAATACCAGGTTGACATTTAAATTAGTTATAAAATCGAAGGAACCTGAAAAAATTAAGGCAGTTGCATCGTCGAAAAAAGTGGCGTGAGTCGGAGGCCTGGATTAAGTAATGTGAAAGGATTCAAGATTGATTTTCAAAGAGTTCTTTGCTTGTGAAAAAAAATGTGAACTAAAAGAGAATTTAGTGAACTGAAAAGTAATCGATGAAGATAAAACACGGTTGTATTGCCGACCTTCGGAAAAGTTGAAAACTGCAGAAAGTTAGATAAGAGAGTCGCGTTTTGTATTGACGATCTTTATCCTGAGAGGGATAATGATCAGAATGAAATCTACTTTCTTATGAAGATTTATCGTGCACTAAAAAAGACTTTCTAAAATCACTTGAGAATGTTAAAATAATCATAAATCACATTTTTGTTTCTTTTGACGTAATAGCCTTGTTTCCTAACGTTTCATATTAAAAAGTTAAACTTGACATAGAAAAAAGATGGGATATGATCAAACTTCATACTAAGATTTCGAAAAAACGATTTCTTGATGCTATCGAATATGTTTTCAATTCCGTTTATTTCAAATGCAATAGTACTTTCTATGAACAAAAATTTTGAACTCCGATAGGTTCAGTCTTGTCCCCAATTCTTGCTGAAATTGTGATGGAAGATTTGAAAAATGAAGTTTTTTATCAAATTAATTTTGAGTTAGACTTTTATGCAAGATATGACAAAAGTAAGATTATGCAAGATAAATTTCAATTCCAAGCATTTCATTCAAAATAAAATAGGTGTTGTAAAGAATTTACTTCATAGATCTCTTAAATTATCTCATCCAAAATTTCATGAAAATATTATTGAATTATGAAAACAGATTCTTTTTCTCAACCATTATCCGATTGCCTTTATTGACAAACATATGCATAACAAAATTGTTCAAACTAAGAGTAAAGGCAATAATCAGAACAAAAACAATATCCAGAATTACAATAGATTCCATACGGTTATCCTACCTTATTTTGGAAAAATCTCAAGTATCCTAGAATCAATGACAGGGGCCATAAAAGATGAATTTTCAAACCAAAAGGATGATTTTTCAACAGAATAGTTGAATTTTCGTCTAAAAGAGTTGACTTTAACAAAACAGTTCAATTTTTAACCAAATGGCTGAATTTTAAACAAAATAGCTCAACTTTCAAACAAACAGTTACATTTTCAACAAAAGAGTTCATTTTCTGCCCAAAAGTTCAATATACAAATGAATAGTTTAATACTTAACGAAATAGTTGAATTTTCTACTAAAATGATTCAATTTTCAATAAACAATGGGAATGTTTAATATGAAAGTTAATTTTCAACCAAATAGTTTAATTTTCTACCAAATTGTTGAATTTTCAAGGCAAGAAGACGAATTTTTCAATAAATAGTTCAATCCTCAACAAAAGCAGATTCATTTTCAAGCAAGTAGCTGAATTTTCAAATAAAAAAGATAAATCTTTAACCAGATAGTTGAATTTATAACTAAAGAAGATAAATTTTGAATAAAAAATGAAATACTCAAATTTTCGATTAAAAAAATTACTTTTCAACCAAAAATGGAACGAATTCTTAACACAATAGTTAAATTTTTAACCGAAGAGATGAATCTTCAATCAAAAAAGACAAATTTTCAACAAAATAGTTAGATCGTCAACCAAAGCAGATTAATTTTCAACCAAGCAGTTGCATTTTTAACCAAAAAGGATAAATTTCAAACTCAGAAGATTAACTTTCTACCAAAAAAAAAAAACAATTTTTCAACAATCGACATGAATTTTCAACATAACAGATTAATTTTGAACCAAAAAGAACAAGTTTCATTTAAAAATATAAATTTTCAACGAAAAATGGAATAGTTACATTTTCAGTTAAAAAAATTAATTCTAAACGAAAAAAAAAATGTCAACAAAATAGTTTAATCCTCAACCAAAGATATGAAGTTTCAACTAAAATGACAAATCTTCAAGAAAAAAAAAATTTTCAACAAAAGAGTTGAACATTCAATCAATTAGTTGAATTTTCAACCGAAATGACGACTTTTTGACAAAAAAGTTTTAATTTAATTAAAGTTTAATTTCTAAAGAAAGACGAATCATCAACAAAATACATGAATTTCCAACCAAATAGTTGAATTTTCAAAGTAAGACAGATTAATTTTCAGCGAAAAAGTTGTATTTATAACCACAAAGGATGAATTTTCAACCAACAAAAGTGAATTTCTATCAAAAAAGACATTTTTCAACAAAATACGATAATCTTAAACTAAATAGTTGAATTTTTAACTAAAACAGATTAATTTTGAACCAAACAGTTGCATTTTTAACCAAAAAGGATAATTTTTCACCAAATAGTTGAATTTTTAAATAAAACAGATAAATTTTCAATCAAAAATTAAATGGTTATATTTTCGTTTAAGAAAATTAATTTTCAACCAAAAATTAAACGAATTTTCAAAACTGTAGTTGAATTTTCAACCAAAGAGATGAATCCTCATCCAAAAAAATTAATTTTTAACAAAATACTTAAATTTTCAACCAAAGAGATGAAATTTTATTCAAAAAAGTTGAATTTTCAACCAGATAGTTGAATTTTCAAACTAAGACAGATTAATTTCCCGCAAAAGATTTGTATTCATAACCATAAAAGATGAATTTTCAACCAAAAAGAGTAAATTTCTACCAAAAAAGTCGATTTTTCGAAAAAAAATTAATCTTCAACTAAAACAGATTAATTTTCAACAAAACAGTTGCATTTTTAACCAAAAAGGATGAATTTTTTAGCAAATAGTTGAATTTTTATCTAAAACAGATAAATTTTCAATCAAAAATTAAATAGTTATATTTTCGTTTAAGAAAATTAATTTTTAACCAAAAATTAAACGAATTTTTAAAACTGTGTTAAATTTTCAACCCAAGAGATGAATCCTATCCCAAAAAAAATAATTTTTAAAAATACTTACATTTTCAACCAAAGAGATGAAATTTTAATCAAAAAAGGTAAATTTTCAACCAGATAGTTGAACTTTTCACTGAAAACGATAAATTTTCAAACAAAAATGGAATAGTTAAATTATCAACCAAAGAGATGAATCTTCAACCGAAAAGACGACTTTTTGACAAAGAAGTTGAATTTCCTACCAAAAAAGACGAATCATCAACAAAATACATGAATTTTCAACCAAATAGTTGAATTTTCAACACAGTAGTTAAATTTTCAACCAAAGAGATTAAATTTCAATTAAAAAAGATAAATTTTCAACCAGATAGTTGAATTTTTAACAAAAAACGATAAATTTTCAAACAAAAATGAAATAGTTGAATTTTCAAGCAAAGAGATGAATTTTCAACCAAAAATTAAATTTTTAATAAAAGAGATCAACTTTCAAGCAAGTAGTTGAGTATCTGACCAAAAAAAAAATGACTTTTTACCACAATATTTGAATTTCCAACAAAATAATTGAATTTTCAATCAAGCAGTAGAACTTTTAACCAAGCAAGATGAATTCAGAATAGTTCGGAAATAGAAATATAGTATGTAGTAGACTTTTCAAACGAAAAAAAAACTTTTAACCAAAAATAGTTAAATTTTCTTCATGGGTTCCATTAATTTGGTTTGCATTTGAGAAAGAAGAAAAGGGGAAGTTTCTTGAAAAAAAAGGAAAAAAGAAGAATTCTTCAAGAAAGAGGAATAGGGGATAGAGTGTGAAGTCTAAAATATGCAAGTGATTTTCAAATTCATCAAATTATTATTGAACTGTGCCGTTGCAGAGACATCTTTCGCAAAATTCATAAACTTTGTAAAAATTTAGCAATTAATTTTGTTAAATTTATAATTTAATTTTGTGCGTAATATTGCTTCCACCGACCTCTCCCTCCATGTTACCAATCGTAGTTTTTGGATATGCAAATCAATTTTCATTTAAAGAATTAAATAACTGACTTTAGTTTTTATTCAGAATGTTTGGCTATGTGAAAATCATTTTTAATCAAGAAATGAAATATGTACCAAAATCACAATTAATATCAATTATCTCTATTTCATTTTCAGGTGATAATGATTTCTTAATCTAAATAATGTTTCCTTTATTTTTGCCTGTTCTTCTCCTATAAATTACCCCTGATGAGGAAATCTAAATTGACTTCGAAACATTTGGTCCCTAGTATTATAGAAAAGACGGAGAAGATAAACGGTGAGAGCTTGGTTTGGTTGACTCTTTCTTTTTCTACCCTTTTTTTCTTTTTGTTGTGGGTAGTTTCAAAGTCTATTTTTGACCTGTGAACTTTCTGGGTGTTCTTCTTTAGTATACGACAAATTTTTATAACAAAGTAGATTTTATTTCGATCTTTAAAAAATTTCGAAAGAGAGGCGTTAAGCAAAGATTCTTTCCAATCTGCAGGGTTGATAATACTAATAATAATAATACTATTAAGATTTATTTTAATTGAGATATTAATGATTAACTCAATTTATCAAAATATGTCTATCTTACTTAAATGTAGTAGGTACAAATTTGAGGAAGATAGCAATTTTTAGCAATGTGTTATTGATTTGGATTACACTCAACTCTCCATTTAACGGAACTCAGTATACCACCTTCCTAGAATTGCCGCCGACTCGCATTCGTTAATAAGGGGGTACAAAGGGCTGAGAGAGAAGCACGTGAGCTCAGCGAAGTTCAGCAGCTCTCCCTGACTGTTTACATTGTAGAAATTCTTTAAAGAGCCTCATGGTCATAGCAGGCCATACCGAAGACTCAAGTTAAATGGAGAGTTGAGGTATTTCCTTTTCCTATCTTTAAAAATGGACTAATCTGAATAGATTGGTTCTAAATCAACCTATAAGGATAATGTCAGATAAAATGCATTTACTTAGTCGGTAATGGAAAGGCACGTCTGTTATCGACAGATAATTTTTATCTTAAGAAGGATCATGTAAGATAAGGGGTGTTTCCGACGTCTCACTTGGAGCTTACTCTGAGTGTACAGGGGTGCTCATAAATTTTTTCCGACGATTCGTTGTCTGTTGAATCTGATTGGCTAATCGCCCAGTAAATGTAGAAAGATTAAAAATAATTTAAAGTTAATAGGGAATGCCAAGATTTAAACCCGATTTGTGGAAATTTCCGGATTCATGAGTGTTTTGGTAGGTCGGAATTACGTCGAATCCTGAATGTAATGATTAGAAGAAATGCCTGGTCCTATCCATATTAATCCTTCGCGCTTTTTTTAAAGTTATGTTTGGTAAAATTTTTGTTTTCTACGTTATGCCTTGAAGAATTCTCTAATTGGAATTAAGGTTAATCTATGAGAAGAGAAGAGTCATTCCGTCGAATATTAGTGCGGGCTAATTTCAGAAATAGAATTGCATGATGTTTATTAAAAATACTTTCAAATTCGAAATTTATTTTTTTTCTTTTTAATCCTAAATTTAAAATAACAGCCATTTCAGTGACATGGAAGTGCCATGCAAAGGTCCACTTTGCCTAACGAATTCAACAGCATGTCGAGCCATGTGTACATTAAATTTTGCTGATGGTTATTTTAAAAAGGATCTTTCCACAATGTCTATGATCTGTATGTAATATTTTATCAACTTTTATTGTTCAAGTGCCTTTCTCTATTGAAATTTAACGTTGAATGTACATTACGCATTCACTCATGGTGCTATTATTTCAAGTGAGTTCTACGAGTTACAAAATTATAAATGTATGAATTATTTTCTGGAAATGCTAAATGAATATCTAATCTTTGAATTGAATTGATTTTATTCTTAACTTATATTTTATCCCAATAATGAAAATCCATTTGAATTCCACATTTAGTATTTTTACTGCATGAAATTCAATTCCTTTCAATACGCCGCGGTTCTTTTCTAACCTAAAAATTCAGTTCTATATCACGAATGGAGAGAAATTTCAATTTTATATCAGCTTATTTCTTTCAAACCCATAAAACGGATTGAAAAGAAATTCCAGATTCCAATTATGTTTAATTCTTCTGAATCTTTTTCTATTTACTGGGCGATGTCTTACTGTGTCGTGATTGGTGAAGAGACGTACTGACGACGCGACGTGTGATTTTCCTGCAGATTTTGCTGTAATATGGCAAAAGAGGTATCTATGTTTGACGAATTTTGCCGCTTGCATTCTATGATGAGGGGGTCCAAGGAGCCGAGAGAGAGGCGCTGCGAGCTCAGCGGAGTTGAGAAGTTCCGTCGCCACAAAACTGACAGTTCGAACAGTCGCGTGCATACTTCTAAATCGAGGTTCCAGTGTATATGATCAAAAAAGGAACAGTGTTCAATAATAATTGTTGAAATTTCGTGACTTCAATTTTTTTTATTCGCCTTGAAGGCTTCTTAATTCACCTTCAATTCTTGTGTTTATCAGATTTCTACTCACTCCCATTGACCTGAATTCAATTGAATATTTGGAATTTGCAAGTTTTTGCTGCACTCACTTAAGTTGAATTCTTCTAAATTCACATTACTTTTACTGAAATCAGTGGAATATTTCAGATTGTTTAAATTTTTTGCAATTCATTTAAATTCATTTAGAATTCACCCTGAATTCTTTTATATTCTTGGGAGTTCTTTGGAATTCTCTTTAATTTTTTTAATTTGCCCTTAATTCTGTTGAATCCACGAGAATTCTTAGAGATTTCATCAAATTCTTTTGAATTTCCTTCAATTTTTTTACATTAACTCCATACCTAATGAATTCAATAAATTTAGTTCAAATTTTTAATTTGTTTTCAATCCACTTAAATTATTCAAAACTTCACTATGCATTTCTATGAATTTCATTGAATTCTTCTCATTTCCCATAAATTTCGCTAAATCCACTCGAATTTTATTTAATTCATTGGTTAAAAAAAATTTTCAATTCATTTCAATTCTGTTGAATTCGCGCTGAATCCTCTTTACTCCCATTTCAGTCAGTTCAATGAAAATTTTTTTATTTTTTAAACTCTATTCAATTCACTCAAATTCTTATGAACTTCATTGAAATCTACTGGATTCTCTTGAATTCTTCTAAATTTACCTCCTTTTTACTGAAAACGATGAAATTCTTCGAATTTTTTCCGATTCATTTAAATTCTTCTAAATTTAACCTGAATTTTTTTCAATTCACTCTGATTTCTTATGAATTTGTCTTTAATTCTGTGTTTTTATAAGTTTCGATAAGTTTTGCTTACCGACTCAATTACATTTTTAATTGCTGAAAATAAGGCTTGATATGAACAAGAATAGGAGATGTACCTTGTGTCATAGGGGAAAATTATATATTCACATGTTAACATGATAATAAAATTTTTTTTGATCCTAAAAATTGAACTCTTCCGTTTGCATTATTATAACTCTATTATCATTTTAACATGTAATGTACATAATGTTACCCTAGTCTGAAAGTGAATTTTGTTACTTCTTGATTCTTAAAATATAGAAATTCAAAGGAGAAAAACTTTTTCACCCCTAAAAAAGTATATTTTGTGTATTGAAGAATAAGTTCTAAATTCTACAAAACAAACCAAAATTTTGAAGACTTTATCGCGCTTAGAATGCGAACATTTTTATTATACTTACTATTAATCTTCTATTATTATAAGTCTATCATCATTTTTACAATTAATGTATATATATATATATATACCCTATTACGCAAGACATACCTTCTATTATTTTTTATATCAAATGCATTATTTTCATCAATTAATTAATTATTAATATTAATTGTTATGAAAGTACGAATTTTCGTACTCTAAGCCTGATAATACCTTCGAGAAATTTGTTTCGTTACATAAAATTTAGGACTCTCTCCTCAATAAATAAAAACACGTCCCAAAGGTGACAGAATTTTTTAGCCTTAGACTTGCACGTTTTAAAAATATAAAACTAAGAAAATTCATTTTTAGATATGAAAAGACCTAGCAGAACCTCTTAACAAATTTTTTTAAATAAAAGAAAAATTATGGCAGTATTTTTTTAGCCAGAAAGAAGAAATTTAGAGAGGTAGCGTTCGCAAAATTTGAAAATTCACATTTTTTTGGGGGCAAAGTCTTGTATACTTTAAATGCGTCTTGGTAAATTTAATTCACATCAACATTTTTGCAACCTTAAAAACCCCGACGCCATATCCCCCAGAAAATACAGGTTCCCAAACGGTAATTAATTAATGAAACAGTATTTAGTAAAGTTTGAAAATAATTGCAATTGAAAACAATTAGGAGTAGAAAACGACAATGTTCTCAAAGGATGTTTCACATAATATCCCCGAAGAATTGAAAAAAATATAAGAAATTCATAAAAGTTATTAAATAATTGCAACTACCAAAACATTTTGGTGGATAGAAAATGACCATCTGCTTAGAGGGTGTTCCAAAAAATATAACTAGGTAACTTCGGAAGACTTTTATTGCATGAACAATTGCATCTTAGTGGGTGGAAATATGCCCGATTTTTCCCAGATAGTTCTTAGGTGCCAATTTGGCCCCGATTGGGCGTCCCATTTTAGAAAAATGTAATAAATTGAAAAAATATTCTGACAGGTTATAAGTAACCCAAAATAAAAGTTTTCTTGCTAATTCGTTTTTCATTTCTTAAATTTTATTTTTCTGTAACATCTTAGCCAATGAAAAAAACTGTCTATAAATATTTTTCCTACACTAAGAAAAATATTCATGCAATCAAATATCATTTTTTGGCTCAACAAACAGTTTTATTGTCACAACAAAACATTTTGTTGGTTTGAAAAAACGTTTTGTTATGCAAACAAAATTTGGTAGATCCAGGAAGAAAATTTGTTGCACAAATAGCAATGAAACTATTTTATTGCACGAACAAAACATTTTTCTTAGTATATTATACCTATTTCCTCTGTTTACGTTTTTATACATTTTAAAATTACCCGCGCTTTTTCATGACCTTACTTTGACCAATCAGAACGTGGCGAGAAACAATGCCAGCGCCCTCAGTTGTTCGTGCCGCTCAATGTTTCTTTCGTTCTTTTGGAGGACGCGTAATGACGTAAATCATGCAAATGAAAAATGAAGGTGCAAGTGAACAATAGTTATCTTTGATTAAGGCAGTCAAAAGCAGCCTTTTATAATACTTTTAAGGTTTGTTTTTCGAAAAAGCATTTTGAAAAAAAAGACGGAAGAAGAATGTGTCGAAAATTTCATTCTTATACCATCTCATCCAAACATAATAACTTTCTGCCTTAAGGAACAAAATAAAATTTGTATACTTCAGTAAAACAAAATACATAAGTGCTATAGGTAAACAAACTTCATTATTATTATAATATAAATAAAAAATTTCCTTTTTAAATTAGTCAGGCATAATTAAGATTGCCCAGCTGGGGCCAAACTGGATCGTCTAATTGGGCATAGGTACAACTTACCGTCAAAATCCAGACCAGAGCCCAATCTGGGAGTAAATGGGGTGCCCAACTGGTGCCTAATTGGTAGTTGGGTAACCTAACTGGGACCTAGTCTGGCCCCAGTCGACTTTTCCACACGGGATTCTTCTCAAAACGTCTTGAGTATTATAATATTAAACTAATAGTAATCTTACATTATTATTAATAATAGAGTTAGATACTTTTATCACAAAGCATCTCGTATCTGTGTGCGTCTATATCAAAACAGCCCACATTGTCGCTTGTTAATAAGGGTCAACTTCAAACTGAATTCTATCTGAAGTTGACCCTTACAAACGAGCGTCAAAGTAGGATATTTTCATATGGACGGTACACATTTATAATAATGTTTACACTACATTATTTTGTGCTTATGACAATCCACATCAAAGTGTAGTTCACATGAAAATCGGAACTTTAATTTAATTATGATTGAGCACCCCTGCACACTCGGAGTGAGCTCAGAGTGAGACGTTGGAAAACCCACATGTATGTAGTTGGTAATGAAAAGGCACATCTTTTATCGACAGTCTTGTCAACCTTATTTCGGATGTCCTGTGAGGCCTTCTCCACTCCAAGCTTCATGTCCAGCAAGATTTGAATGTCCTCAAAATTCACCACGTCAAATATGCATCGTACCCCCTATACAACAAGGTATTTTGTTTGAATTAATTCACATTGCTAATATTTTTTACTTTTTGTTATTTTCTATTATTTTCTATTATAGTTCTATCCAAATAAAATAAATTTCCTCTTAAAAGAGACAATTATATTTCAAATCAGGCAGAGGTCCAACTTAGGGTGATAGAATGATTTTGTATTTGGATATATCATTCTATAGTGAAACTAAAGAAACACGTATTTCACAATTTGATCAAGAACTTTTTTTTTGATCTATGTTACTATAAATTAAAAATGACTTGAGGATTCTGAAAACTTGACAGCAATTTCTTTCCAAATGCAATAGTTTCCGAACTAGCTTCGGCATTCTGGATTATCTTCCTCTGAAATTCTTGCTTTTCCAATTGATTGCAAAAAAAACTTTGAAATTGAGAAAAATGGCAAAATGGCGGCTATCATTTTTGGTTATTTTCAAAAAAGTCAAATTCAAACAAAAACTATGGTTTCGAAATTTAATTTTTTATTAGCATTTAGTACCAAAAAATGGGATGAAGTTCCGAAAAACGTCCGACCTCCGATTATTTTCAAACTATCTATACTCATGTATTTAGACGCACTGATTACGAATATGGTAGCGAAAATTGGCGAAAATTTAATCTTCATGATAAAAATTATTAACAATTAATTAAAAACATGGTTTCTTGCATTTAACTCAGTAAATACGAAAAATTCCGTGAAATATTCCACACAAATGTTGCGGATATCATAAAGCACACATTTTCGATCTCATCGATTTTTAGCCTACGAGTAAGTTTTCGAGTTAATCGAAGTAGATGATGGTAAATCACAAGGATTTCATATTTCTTGAAGTATTTCTGTGACCAGTCACAGAAGTGCCTTTCCTTCCCCCACGACACGTTGAAGAAGGGTCGAAAGTGACCTAAACTATTTCTGCGGCCAGTCACAGAAGTGCCTTGCTCCCCCCTCTCCTGAGAGACGTTTGAAAGGGGTAGGGATGTGACCTACATTGTTTCTGTGAACAGTCACAAGGGTGCCCTTCCCCCACAAAACATTAAAAATGAGTAGCAGTGTGACCTAAACTATTTCTGTGACCAGTCACAGGGGTGCCTTTCCGCCCTAACGAGACACTAGAAAGGGGTTGCAGTGTGACCTGAACTATGTCTGTGACCAGTCACAGGCATACTTCCCCCCACGAGAAATTGGAATGGGGTAACGGTATAACATAAAATGTTCCTGTGACCAGTCACAGGTGTGCCTTTCTGCCCCCACCAGACATTGGAAAGGGGTAGCGGTGTGACCTGAGCTTTTTCTGTGACCAGTCACAGGAGTGTCTTTCCGCCCCCCACAAGACGTTCGAAAGGGGTAGGGATATGACCTGCATTTTTTCTGTGGCCACTCACAGGGGTTCCCTTCCGCCTCCCACAAGACTTTGGAAAGCGGAAACGGTCCCGCAGAATGGCCTCGAAAATGCTCGAGAATAATGAAGACGCACCCGAAAGCGCATTTTTATGGTTTTTGCCATCAAAATCATTTTGTCGCCAATTTTCACTATCCTATTCGAAATCAGCGCGTCAAAATTCGTAAGCATTCGTAATTTCAAAAAAATCGTAACTCCGACGTTTTCGCAACTATACCCAAACATTCTTGACCCCAAAGCGAAACAGGAGGACCCTTTTTGATTTTGACAAGTCATTAGGAATTTTTATTTGTACGCGTAGCAACTTTTCAGCTTTAGCCATTTTCGATTTTTAGAAATTTTGATTTTTAGTTAACGCAACTGTAATTCGTAACTTGAAGTTTCAAATATTGAAAAATTTTATCTGAAAAATAATATCAATTATTTAATTGGTTGTATAAAATTTTTTCAGTTTTTAAATACATGATTTATAATTTAAAACAATTTTTAGTGAAAATTGTGATGTTTTTAGGTTTCTTCTCATTATTTTTTTCTTTTGTATTAAACATAAAAATCGACTTTATCCAAAAAGGGCTCAATGAATTTTTTGGTTTTTGGTCCTAAAATGTCCGTATGAATATAACCTACCATAATCGGTCAAGAAATCTCATATGCTAGGATCTTGCAAATAAAGTTGGGTCAGCTCTATGGCCTCACGCGCAAAGTTGATCATTTTGAACAAATCCAAAATGGCGGACATATAAAAATTGTGACTTTTTGAAATCAAGAATGGTCCTATTGTATCACAATAATATCAACAGATTTTGGTATCAAATTCTCACAAAAAATTCAAATTAAAAAAAATATAACTTTTGCTTCAGTTAGAATTTTTTGAAAATGAACAGAAATGACATTTTTTAAGAATCAGTTAATTTTTATTAAATTTTTTTTTTCTAGTTTTATGTATGGCATGTCCAATTGCATGAGACGACCAAGGCATCATTTCCTCAGATCTCGCAAAAAAATTTGTTTAGACGTTGCATTTGTGAAAAATTTGCGTCTTCCATATATAACTTTCATGAGGAATTCTGAGTAAAACCTTCGAAATGAGATATTTTTCTCAAATGTAACGGAAATCTAACGTTTCACCTAAGGGGTGGCGGCTTTTGGCATACTGAGAAAAATCCGTAATGTGCAAGGTTGATAATTTTGAAAAATTCAAAATGGCGGACATGAGAAAGCTGTGATAATCGCTATTTTGAATTTTTTAAAATTATAAACCTTGCACATTACGACTTTTTTCAGTATGACGAAAGCCGCGACCCCCTCCTACATGAGATGCGTTAGACTTCCATGACATTTGAGAAAAATATCTCATTTTGAAGGTTCCACTCAAAGTTCCCCATGCAAATTACATGGGAAATTTCAAATACGATGCGCGAGATCTAAATATTGCCCGATTTTGATTTTTTTTTTGCAAAATCATTTTTTCATCAGATGTCACCAATTATCCTGAATAGTTGAGGAGTAAGTGGCCATAAAAGCATTTTCGTTTTTCGAGAAATGTAGGCAAATTTTCTATGCATAATGTACTCGAGAATAATTTTAACTGGTTTCGAGCACATTAACGTTTTTAGAATTTCATAAAGTTCTTTCTGTGATGAAAATTTGCCTCAATTTCTCGAAAAACGAAAAATGGACTTGTGCATTTATGGCCGCGTACTCCTCAGTTAGTGATCAACTTTTTTCACTTCGCTTTTTTTGTCAAATGCTTAACAACTCACTTAAAATTTTTTTCTGAAAATTCTATCTAGGACCCCGATGGAAGCCCTGCTGTATCCGGAAAAACGGATACCCTTGTCCAGCCCACGCTCATCCACGTCGTACCCTCAGATTCAATGCTTGCGAACTGGCCTCTCAATACTAGATCAGCAACCGAAAATTAGAACATCCGTATCTGAGAAATTGCCCCAGGCAGAAGAAAGGAAATCGGCCAAAGTCAAGTTCTCTCCAAGCGAATTGGATTGAGATTGTGCCGATTTCAAGGTCGCTGATTTATCGACAAACGGCATGTGAACGAACTTCACTTAATAATATCAAAAGCCAAGAATATTTAAAGTCAAGCATATCAAGAGTCAAGAATCACTGAATCATCTATCCATTATTTTCTAGAAAGCTCGACGAAAGTTCGAGAGAGCAGGGTTCAGCAGCCGTACCAGGGATGTTAATTTATCCAAGTTTTTTTTATTTTTTATATTTTTTTTATATCTCAGAGAAAAGCGATATAGGCTGAATTGGTGACTCAGGAGTTGACCTCAACATGCTCAGCATTGAGAATGCACTGAAAGTTCTCGAAGTCATCCTTAGAATTAGTCTCTTATTTGCAGGCAAGGGCTTTTTAATATTTATCAGATTTTTTTAAATTCAACACTTCATGTGAGCAATTGGTGACATGATATTCAACTGTTTTCAATGAGATTTCAATAACTAATAAATAAAGCGAATAAAAATTGAAAAAGTACTAATTGGACATTTTTTTACTTTCAACTACCGCAAAAGGAGTGCGAGCTGCCCACTTTGTCGCTACAGTATTGCGTGATTGCCTCAAGGACGCCGCGCGTCTTCCCCTGTCCCCCGGACTCCCTCGTCATCGAGTGCGAGCTACAAAAAAATTATTTTCAAGCCTAAAATTTGAATAATAACAAATTAAAGGAATTTATAATCTAAATTCAGTGAACAATTAAGGGCAAATGGTATTCTATGACGTCACCACTTACCCACACCCAGTGGTCCCAAAACCGAAAAGGCCGGCCAAAATTAAAAAAAATAGTTTTAAAGTGTAAAAATTTGTAAACACAGATTGATTGAAAACTGTCTGACAATGAAGAAACTGCACAAATATAATCTCATATTTGCAATGTATTTTTACTTCTCAAAGTTAAGCGATTTAAAAATCTCCTCGTGTCATAGATCTGTCACTATGTTTTAACAAATGCTGTAATAAAGTTAACACAAAAATATTTTGAAAGATTACATATACTATTATTCTCATATCTTAACCAACATATAACGACAGTAAAAATTAAATTCTTCCGTAAATTTAAAATTTTTAATTTCAATTAATTAATTTTTTTAAATGAAATCTTACCTTTCAGACACCTTTGGAAATTTTTAATTGTTAATGAATATATAACTGGGAACCTTCTAGCACCTATTGAACCAAGCGTAAAGTTAATCCATAACTTCTACAATCATCCTAAAAATGGCTTCAGTTTTTTTCTCGAATAGCACCCATTCAAAGTGTTTCTTTTGGCGAAAAAATGACCCCTAAATCTTGGCAGAATTAAAGAAAATATTAAGGGTCTCCCGAGTCGCTTTTCAAAATAAAATGTTCATTTGATTTATATAGTCACTGCTAATCGACTTCTTCACTTTGACATTAAATGAATTAAACTCTTTATTCACAAAAGCCGAATTGGGGGACCCCTAAATATATTTTTTTAAATTGTAATAAAAATCAGGGGTCTTGTTGACACAAAAAAAAACACTTTATAAGGGTGTCATTTGAAAAAAGAGCTTTTTTTTGGACCACCCCAATAACTATTTAGAAACTCTCAGAACTTGTCCCTACTGATTTTTAAGACCACCTTGCCTCTTCCAAGTCGCAAAACTTGTCCCTATTTATTTTCAAGAGCACCTTGCCCTTTACAAACCCTTTTCAACTCTAAAAATTTGTCCTTATCACTCTTCTTATTATAAACAATTGCTCTTCATACATCCCTATCCTTACATACCTCTTTTGCTTCCGTTACGAACTCATTAACTTGTTCTATCCTCTCTTCATTTAAGGCAATGTTGCATACTGTTTTCTCACCCCTTTTTTCAAAAACGATAATTTTCATCTTATTTGCGTTAATCTTAAGATCCATACTTATCATCAAAACAGTTCCCTATTTATTGTTATGAACACCTTCGCCCTTTCCCAACCCCTTCAAACTCTAACAACTTGTCCCTATTGATTTTAAGAGCACCTTGCCCCTTCAAAGTCTCAAAACAGGTCGCTCTTGATTATTATGAACACCTTTGCCCTTTCCCAACCCTTTCCAACTCTAGAAAATTTGTCCTTATTGATTTTTTTTACCACTTTTGCGCTTCTTATTCTTAAAACTTGTTCCTATTGATTTCTAAGAGCACTTTGCCCTGTCCAACTCTCAAACTTTATCTCTATTGATTTTTATGACCACCTTTGCTCTTTTTAACTCTCAAAACTTGTCTCTGCTGATTTTTATAACCAGATTTTTCCTTTCCAACTCTGAGAACTTGTCCTTATTGATTTTTAAGAGCACCTTGCCTTTCCCAACACTCAAACTTTGTTCCTATTGATTTTTAAGACTATCTTCGGCCTTTCGAATTCTCAAAATAGGTCCCTATTTATTGTTATGAACACATTTGCCTTTCTCAATTCTTTTCAACTCTAAAAACGTGTCCCTATTGATTTTTATGACCACCTTTGTCGTTTCCAACTCTCAAAAGATGTACCTATAGAGACATTTTCTACGTCAGAAAATACTGTATTTACTCATTATTTCATAAAATTGGCAATAATGTAAGAAAAAAATATCCACGCATATTTGGAAGATTACACGAGAGGAAGCGGAAACTAGTGATAAAAAAGCGGAGCATCAGGGAAAGGAAAGGAACGGATCGTATTTTGGTTGCCAGGAAATGCGAAACTGTCTTTCCTTTAAGCGACTCGCATATACGCATAATCGCATATCGCACGTGTTAGGATATATTTAGGAATACGCACTATCTGCACTTCTTCACTTCATATTCACGCAGCTATGCGAATTCCTTACTTTTATTCATTCCTTGTCTTCTCTTCCCTTCGTTTCACTCTTAATTTCAAACTTCAGTCTAGTCTATAACTGGTTCACACTGGTTCAAACTGGTTCATTTTTCCTTTCAATACCGTCTATTCACTTCTATTTCTCAACGTATTTTGTCTTCTTGGAAAATTGAGGGTGGTCGCAAGGAACTGTTATTTATTCTTCTCGGAAGGACAGCGTTTCCTGCGAGGGCGTCCCTCATAATCGTCAATCTATTTTCTATATTCTTAACCGATAGACGCTTTACCTACCGCCCCACGAGAAGAATGAGTCTAGACTTCAGAAGGAGGAATTTGACCGTTAGAAATCAAAGGTGCGAGGGTCTTTCGAGTCACCCTCCAACTATTTTTTCTCCTAATCGAGGAACTCTTTCCAAGTTATGCATTTTGTTAGATATTCATCTGACAATGAGTCTCTGTGGCGCATTTGGAAGACGGGGAAAGCGAAATTCCACTTTAGGTTAATGATCTTCACATCTTTCCTTAGCAGGAAAAATGACCCAAACAGGTAATAACGATTTGGTGGATTGTATAGAGGATTATAGACAGGAGGTATTTGGACAAATTAGAATGACGTGTCACTTCCGAGGAAGAAAATCGATTCTTTGAAATCGCATTGACTTTAATCTTCCTTCGGTGCAAAATAGCTTATAGATCTTGAGATAGGACTAATGACACAGGGTAGGCTATTAGGTGACTCAGAAAGGCAAAATTTCTACAAGTTTATGGATACCATTGTATGGAAAAATATTATCAGTGAACGAATTATCCGCCTGTGAATCACTGAATCTTTAATATTGAAAAAAAAGATTATATAATCGCCCCCCCCC
>JAUMHM010000078.1:17040873-17060794 GCA_032362435.1 Melikaiella ostensackeni
GTAGATTTTTTCTCATTTCTCCAAAAAATCAATTTGACCAGTAATCGATATAAGAACATCAAAATATTAATTAATTATTAATAATATTTTATATTTCCAGAAAAGTCTTTGAATGAATAAATACAAACAAGTTTGTAAAGAGCCAGAATCCCTTGAAAACCTCGTGAGATTCCATGAAATTTGACGCTATTTTCTGAAATTCTGGAAAATTTATTTAAATTGAGTGAGGGCCTTTAAAATTCTTTAAAATCATCGATATCATCGAAAATCCTATCAAATTCGTTAAAAATCCCTTGCAATCTTTTGAAATATCCTAAGGCCTTATAGGTCCTACAAAATTCTTTCAAATCTTCCAAAATTCTTTAAAACTGCATGACATCGGTCTAAATCTAATAAATTACATAAATCACATGAAATCTAATATTTCTCAAAACCCCTTGAAATATTTGAAATCTTATGAAATCCTTTGAGATCCTGCGAAATGCATTAAAGTACCATATTAAGAGCCTTCAAAATACTTTAAAATTACTGAAATCCTTGGAAATCCTATCAAATCTTGGGAATCCGTTGAAATTTCCTATTAATTTGGAAGAAACGAAATTTTGATTATTTATTTTTCTTCTAAATTGGAAGAGGGAAATTTGTTATTTTTAGCATTTTTATCGAATCGGAAGGGAGAAAATTTTGGTTTTCAATTTTTCTTCATTGAAAAAGGCCATTTTTAACAAATATTTTCATCGAGGGATCATTCACGTAATACGTGACACGTTAGGGGGGGGGGCTGTGAAAATGACATCTATGTTATGAACAATGAAAAACGTATCATATAGGGAGAGGTTCAAAATTCCTAAAATTTGTATCACGTATTTTGTGAATGACCTCTGAGTTGGAAGGGATGATATTTTTTGATTTTTTTTTTTCTAAATTGAAAGAGGTAAATTTTTTCTTTTTACATTTTCATTGAATTGGAGGAGAGGAATTTTGGTATTTAAATTTTTTCTGAATTGAAACAGGCACTTGTTTTTATTTTAACTTTCTTATTGAGGTGGTAGGGATGAAATTTTGGTTATTTTTTCTATGAATTGGGAGATAAAGATTTTTTATTTTCAAGAATTTTATTGAGTTGGAAGGAAGCAAGTTTTGATTTTCAATTTCTTCTGAATTGGAGAAGAAAAATTATTTTATTTTAAAAATTTTTGTCGCGTTGGAACGGAGAAAATTTTGATTAAAAATTTTTTCTATATTGGAAGAGGGATTTTTTTCATTTTTAAGATTCTTGCAAAGTTGGAAGGAAGGAAATTTCGGTTATTAATTATTTTTCTGAATTGGAAGAGGCAATTTTTTTCTTTTTAGCATTTTTATTCAGTGGACGGGGGACAAATTTGGTATTTTCAACATTCAGATGAATGGAGGGAACTTTTTATTTTCGATTTTGTACTGAATTAGAAGAGGGACATGTTTTATTTGTAACATTATTATTAATGTGAGTTGGAAGGTAGGACTAGATTTAATTTACATAATTGAAAATGATAGCGCGGATTTATATTTTTTAACCGGAAATCATTGAAGTGTTCAATTTATAAAAGTTTAAAATTAAAAATTTCGCAATGTAATGACATTTAATTTAAATTTTTACAATTAGAAAGTGTTAAAAGCTTCCATTTTATATGTGTAAATAATTGAGCTTTTGAATAAAAAATTTCTGAATCAAAAATTTTGTAAGCTTCAATTTTATAAGTTTGAGAGTGAAAAGAGTTCCACTTTCAGTGCTTTAATTTGCAATTCAGCCTTGATTACTTCAAGTGAAAAAATTTTCAGTTTCAAGAATTCGAATTTTGCAATTTCAATAACCGTCCCGGAAAAAATCGGAAAATGTCCGGGAATTTTTTCCTCAATTGAAACGACCAACTCGCCTTTTTGAACTCAGTATACACCTATTCTTCGGGGAAAAATAGATTCCCATCGAAAAGAATCGGAGTCTGTATCTTCCTTTCAATAGGTCGGTGACCTGCACCTGCAAGATAAAATCTATTCTGTATACCTGGGTTTTTTCCATCACTTTGCATGAAAAGTCATTTTCAGTGGGACTTTACCTGTTTGTAAAGGCAGAAAATGCCTGGAGAAGATGAATCACTCTCTCTAACACTAAATTAGTCAAAAATGACTAACTGAAAACCAAAAAGTGAGTATTTAAGTAAGTATTAGTAAAGTGACTAATCTTCAGTTAAATTTCACATTTCGATTATGCTATTCGACTATTGACAGAATATTATTTTCGCTAATGTTTTGGTAACTTTTTCTACTAACTATTTCAATTTACCTATTTATTTTATTATTATTATTATTGTAAATGATTCGAAATCTGAAAAATCGTAACTTAGCTTTTAATTATGATGATTCAAAATTTATATGAATTTCTTACGACATCGTGTCACCAGAATTAGATCTAGGGGATTTTTATAAATGCAGGCTTCAAAGTTCCACACTTCTTTACTTTGTTTATACTTTTTAAGGCAAAATTACTTTTTTACTACTTTTTTCAATGTACAGCTTCGTTACTGCTACTTCCTTTCAGTAAAGTGATATAAAAAATTGATCGTACTACGAAAGTTCATTTTTTAAAAATAAAAAATAAAAATCATTCCTTTCTCCTTACAAGAGATGATCAAAGTTAGGATTGAAAAAAAATAATATTTGGATGTTGGTGGTAAATTGTTTTTTAATCTCATAAATTCCCTACTGGGATCTCATTGGATGACTATTAATTTGCCAAAACATTATTTGCCAATGGCTATCCGTTATCTAGAAAAACTTATTTTTTCGAAATTTTGTTATGGGTGGAAATATTGATTTATTAAGTTCTCATGTGAAATTATGCAAATGAAACATTTTTAATACAAAATTCCGCTGTTGAAAATTGAAGCAAATTGAAAATTGAATTTTCAGCAGTTACAACTGTTCAACTGTTGAAGAACTGTTGAAAATTTAGTTCTTAATTTTCTTTAATTTTTGATAGTTGAATATTTAACCATTGAAAATTCAAGAATAAAGCGAACTTTATATAAGAAACAAGTGTTAAAAATGTTATATCAAGATAATTTTGCATGAGAATTTAATAAATAAACATTTCAATCCATAAACAAACAAGTTTTAAAAAGTCAATCTTTTCAAAAACGGCCCGCCGCTTTTTTGTTGAATTTTCAACAGTTAACAGTTCATTTTTTTGTTTAAACATTCATTATTTCAGTTAAAATTTTGTCTCTTTGGTTTGAAAGTTCGTCTTTTCGTTTCTATGTCTAACTGTTTTTTTTAAATTCGTATTTTTAGCTTGAAACTTCAACAATTTGGTTGAAATTGTTTTTCTTTCTTGATTGAAAAATCTTTCTTGATTGAAAATTCTAATCTTTGGTTTCGTCTTTTTTGGTTGAATTCAAATATTTTTGATTTGAAATTAAAATCTTTTCTGGGCAAAAATTCAACTACTTGGGTGAAGTTATACTACTTTTGGAAAATTCATTTTTTTGGCTAAAAATTTATCTTTTTTAGTTGCAAATTCATGTATTTCGTTAAAAGTTCGTATTTTCTAATAGAAAAGTCATCTCTTTGGTTGAAAAATGATCTTTTTCAGTTAAAAATTTAACTATTTGGTTTTAAAATTCTTTTTTTTTTAAATATCTTATTCTTTGATCAAGAATTTAATTATTTTGTTGGAAATTTGACACTTTTGTTAAAAAGTCATCCTTTTTGGTTGAAAATTCGTCTTTTTGGTAAGTACGACTATTTTGTTGAAAATTCGTCTCTTTGAGTTCAAAATTCAACTATTTTGGTAGAAAATTGAACTATTTGGTTGGAAGTTAACTTTTTGGTTGAAAATTCACATCTTCGGGTTGAAAATTCAACTGCTTTGTAGAAAATTCGTCATTTTGGTTTGAAACCTCAACAGTTTGTTTGAAATTGTTTTTCTTTCTTGACTGAAAAATCTTTCTTGTTTTAAAATTCTAATGTTTTGTTAATTTTCGTGTTTTTGGTTTGAAACTTTATCTCTTTTGGTAGAAATTTCTTCTAATCATCTTTTTTGTTCAAAAAACAACTGTTTGGGTGAAAATTAATATATTTCGGTTGAGGATTCAACTATTTCATTAAAAAATTTGTCTTTTTCGGTTAAATTGAACTATTTTTGATTTAAAATCTTTTTTGGTCAAAAATGCAATTACTTGGGTGAAAGTTATACTCCTTTTAAAAAATTCATTTTTTTGCTTCAAAATTTATCTTTTAGTTGAAAATAGAACTATTTGGTTGTAAATTCATGTATTTCGTTAAAAATTCGTCTTTTCTGATGAAAAATTCTTTTTTTTTTCGTTAAGAATATATCTTTTCCAGATGAAAATAGAACTACTGGCCTACAAATTTATGAATTTTGTCGAAAATTCGTCTTTTCCAGCAGAAAATCAATCTTCTCGGTTGAAATTTCGTCTTTTAGGTTGAAAATTCAACTACTTGGCTGATAGTTGAACTCCTCTGTTAAAAATTCATTTTTTTCGTTTGAAGATTCATAATTTCAATTGAAAATTCGTTTATTTGGTTGAAAATTGACCTTTTTTAGTTAAAAATTCAACTATTGGGTTCCAAAATTCATCTCTTTTGATTGAAAATCTTATTCTTTGGTTAAGAATTTAATTATTTTGGTGGAAATTTGACAATTTAGTTGAAAATTCGCGTTTTTGGTAAGTTCGACTATTTTGTTGAAAATTTTTGATATTTTTTTTAATCAGTCGGTATTTTTCATTTTACTTGTTATTTGACTTCATGTGAAATATAAATGACCATCTTCGACCCTCAAATACCCGAATTGGGTAGTTTTGTTTTGTTATCCAAGATTTCACAAAAATCAATTTACAAAAATCAAATTTAATTTTTTTTTTCAATCCCTAGTGGAAATTTTTGTACAAGTGCGAAAAACTCCATTTTTACAGAAAAATACAAATGAATACAATAAATTACTGTAAATTAGAACTTTTGTCTATTATTTGGACGAATTTTAAACTTTTTTTGTATTTTTTGTATATTGTTATGACTTTTTGTATATTGTTGTATACTGTTATATTTCCTTGTAGTTTTAATATTTTACAAAAAACTGAACAAGAATTTACAGTTTGTGCTTCAAAATATTTGTTTTGTTTTCGGCCTAGGATGACAAACATTTAAATGATATAATCTCTATAAATCGGAAAAATTTAAATTTATCTTAAAGCTCTGCAAATTACAGTTTTTTTTTTTAGAGATTATTGAATTCTAATTCTTGAAATAAATGTTTGCTTGGAATTGTTGATAAATTGTAAGAATATTAATTAAAATTAAAATGAAAAGTTTGAATCTTACATGAAGGGGTCAGTCATATTTTGAAAAATCTGTCTTTCAAATTCCGTTATTCCTAAATTAATTTAAAAATGATTTGTTTGTGTAAATGTCTTTATAAAAATGTTATTTGAGAATTATTATTATGTATTTACATTTTTATTGCAAAAATAAGGTTAATTAAATTCTTCAACTAACGTCGAGTTGTTGACAGATTTTCGTATTTCACAATGAAAAAAATAACAAAAAATATTACACTTACCCGAAATCTGATTTTCAATTATTTCATTTTTCTGAAAGCATCTCAGTGTTTTTTAAAATGATTGATTGTAGCCATAGCTAATGATAGCCACATTTTTTATAAATATAATTAGAAATATAACCTTAATATTATAAAAAATAATTTTACAAATAATTTGTTTTTTATTCCAAATTATCTCCTAATCACACTAACTCGAATACATCCTACTATAAAATACAACATTATAAAACAATATACAAAAAAAGTACAATAGTATACAACAATGTATAAAAAAGATACAAAAAAGTACAAAATTCGTCTTTCATTTTCTGAAATTCGTATTTTACGCCAACTCTTGACCAATTCAATTTCAAATCATGGAAAATTTTGAGAGAAGTCTAGGTCATGGTGTCAAAATGATTTAGCATTTGGATATACCATTCTAGACTGAAAATAAAGAGACACATATTTCACCGATTGCCAAAAAAAATTATATTTTTTACAATCATTTGGAGATAACATGAGAATTCTCAAAAAATGACAGAAATTTTTTTTAAAATGAAGTATTCTCTAAAGAAGCATAGATATTTGTATTTTCTCAAAAACGCAACTTTTTTAAATTTCCATTTATTTGTTGAGAGATAGATGATGAACTACACATTCCCTGAGTTATGTTCCTGGTAAACCACTACTTCATATTGAAAAGAATTATTTTTGAAAAAAATCAAAATTTTGTGATTTTTTTTGAAAAGCAATAGCCGAAATGGGAAAATGTAAAAAGGATGTTTTTTGGTTAAAAATTTTACAAGAAAAAAAAATTGGCACAGCACCAGCTAACATTTGATTAAGCTGAACAGTAGGGTGCACCGAAAAAAAATTTCTTTAGGTTTTTATTATGGCTAGCAAAAATCTCTTTCTACATATCAGAATGAGTCCTCATGATTTTTTCAAGATTTTGAAAACAATATCTTCAGTTAGCAGGAACTTTTTGAAGTTTGAAATTTTAAAAACAGTGATTTTTTCGATACATTTTATATTGTGTCACCACTTCTTCATCAAATCATTTTTTTCTGTCTGAATTTATTTATTTTAATGTAACGAAACGAATTTCCAACACAAAAGTTAAATTTTCAGCCAAAGAGATGAATCTTCAAACAAAGAAGACGAATATTGAAGAAAATAATTAAATTGTCACCTAAAGTAGATTAATTTCCAACAAAGAAAATTAACTTTCTACCGAAAAGACAAATTTTCAACAAAATACATGAAATTTTCAATGAAAAATGGAATAATTAAATTTTCAGACAAAAAAAATAATTTTTTACCAAATAAAAAACGAATTTTCAAAAGAATAGTTAAATTTTCAACCAAAGAGGTAAGTCTTACAAAAAATAAAATGTTTGACGAAGTAGTTTATCTTTCAACCAAAGGATTAAATTTCAACTAAAGAAAAATGACATTTCTACCCAGAAGTTTCTACAAAATACAAAAATTTTCAATAAAATTGTTGAATTTTGAAGCTAAAAAGACGAATGAATGATCTACAAAACAGTTTAATTTCCCATTTAAAAATATGATTTTTTAACCAGAGAAGTGAATTTTCTACTGAATAGTTCAGTATTAAAATAAATAGTTTGATTTTTAACCAAATAGTTGAATATTCTACGAAAAAAAATGAATTCTCAGGAAATATGTAAAATTCAACCAAAGGGATGAAGTTTCAATTAAATTGATGAACCTTCAACAAAGAAAATGAATTTTCATCAAAACAGTACAACATTCAATCAGATAGTTGAATTTTCAACCGGAAAGATGATTTTTTAATCCAGAATATTAATTTTTTACAGAAAAAGGCGAACTTTCAAGTAAAGAAGATAAATTTATAACCAGATATAGAAACCAATTTTTAACACAATAGTTGAATTTCAACCAAATAGTTTAATTTCCTGCGAAATTGTTGAATTTTCAAGAAAAAAAGAAGAATTTTCTACAAAAAAGATTGCATTTTCGTCTCGAAAATATGAATTTTCAACATAAAAGTTAATTTAGAATCAAATATTCAAATTTTAAACTAAAATAATTATGAATCTTTAACCAAACGAAAGAATTTTTAGCAAAGTAGTTCATTTTTATACCCAGTAGTTGATTTTTAAACAAAAAAGATGAATTCTTAACGAAACATGTGACAGTTGATATTCCAACCAAAACAGATTTTGATTTGAAATAAAAAACAGTTGAATTCAACCAAAAAAGACAAAATTTTAACAAAATACTTCAATCCACAACCAAAACAGATCAATTTTTAACCCCGCAGTTGGATTTTTAACCTAAAAGGATGAATTTTCAACCAAGAAAGATTAACCTTTTACCAAAAAAGACGATTTTTTGACATAATACATAAATTTCCAACTAAATAGTTGAATTTTCAACTGAAAAAGATAAATTTTTAACCAGATAATTGAATTTTCAAATTAGCAAGCACAAATTTTCAACCAAAAATGGAATAGGTAAATTTTCGATTCAAAAAATTAATTTTCTTCCATAAATGAAACAAATTTTCAACACAATAGTTGAATTTTCAACCAAAAAGATAAATCTTCAACCAAGAAGACAAATTTTCTACAAAATAGTCAGATTGTCAACCAAAACAGATTAATTTTGAATCAAACAGTTGAATTTTCAACCAAAAAGGATGGATTTTCAACCAAAAAGATTAACTTCCGACCAAAAAGACGATTTCTCAACAATGTACATGAATTTTCAACCTAATAGATGGATTTTGAACAAGAAAAGATCAATTTTTAATGAAAAATATCAGTTTTCATCCAAAAATGAATAGTTATATTTTCAGTTAATAAAATTAATTTTCAACCGAGCGAGATGAATCCCTAACTGTTCCAAATAAAAAATATAATAGTAGGCTTTCTAACCAAAAATTGTTTTCTATTAGTGTAGTTTGCATTTAAGCGGGAAAATGAGAAAAGGGAGGAAAAAAAAAATTTTCGAAAAAGGGGGAATAGGGAAAAGAGTGTCAAGTCTTAAATATGAAAGTATTTTTTGGACGGATTGATTGATTATTAGTGAACTGTTCGTTGCGGGGTCATCTCTCGCAAAATTCGCAAACTTTGTTAAAATTTGTTAATTAATTTTGTTCGTAACGGCACTTCCACTGCCCCCTCCTCCCCATCTCACCAATCGTAACTTTTCCCGCGACGCGACGTTATGAAAATTTCTGGTGTACTGAAAAAGGAACACCCAAAAAGTTCACAAGTCAAAACAAGAAATAATAATTTTCGCACATAGATTTCGGTGTGGTATTTGCCATTAATTAAAAATATTTTTATTCTATCAGAACTGCTCTACGTATAAATTCGATGTTGACTAAAGTGGATTTTGAAATTGAATATAATGTAATCAATTTATTTACGAACTTTCTACTATTACGGAATTTTCCGTAAATCCATTTCCAGCTAGAGCTATAGTTTGACCGGCTTGTCTTACGGAATAACCCGAAAGGCCTGACCGTGCCATTTATTATTCTAAATACTTAGAAATGAAACAAAAATGCTTTAATGTAATTCGATGTTCCGAAAGGTGTTGACCAGTGTGGGTAGATGTGAGAGGTGAAAAAAAAATTGTCGATCATCTGGTCTGGTTTTTATTCTCTAGCCTAGTTATTACGTCGTAACAATTAATTTTATCTTTTTTTTTTTGACTGAAGCAAACTCAATATTTTGTCTATTCACCATATTTTGTAATTTCAAAGTAGTCTATTGTATTTTGTTGAATTTGCTACGCTTTTGAATCCCAACCTTAATAAGGGTTTTCAAACTCAGTCGAGTTTTCATTATTCTCTAAAATTGTAAATTTCAGTAGTAACCACTGGTTCGTTTGAAGTCGTAAATTCATAACTAAGCAGATGTTCGTCAACTGTAGGGATTTCAAAACTTTGTATTCTATGAATTTATTGCTTAGAAGTGATGCCCTCGTCATTGCTAAGGATTAGGTCTCCAAATCCTCCTTAATTGTTTTATGATGCTTAATCCTTCGACGAACCTGAGCAGAGCCTGCACATTGTCTTCGGAATTTTCTGAATTTTAACCAATAGGCATCGGCGATCCTTCCAATCTTGTCTTTAACCGATCATAAGCGACTTTGTATAAATTTTCGACACACCTTCTGTACGTCTCATCACCCCCCGAATGCCGTTCGACTCGTAAAAATAGACAGATACCTTTTAGCCTCCGTGACGAAATCTTCTCTTGACAAATTGTATTGTGAAAATAAATGTGTTATATATTTGAGTGTTGCAAAATGACCTTGTTTAATTCTTTCTAAAACACAACCTCAATTTTTCCATTAATTTCATCAGTTAGGAGCTACACTAGTATTTATTCTCCTAGGTTTTATGTTCTTGCTGAAACTCCTAAACCAGATATCCCATTAAGACCTGTTATTGCTTTTGATGACGCTTCACATTACAATCTTCTAAAATATTTAGCAAAACCTATTCAAAAGGTTTTAGGTAAAACAAATTATTTCATTAAAGATAGCTGAGATTTCAAAGACAAAATTGACAACTTTATAATTCCTAACAATCATAAGATCATTTCTTTAGACATTGATTCTATATATGGTATACGAGCATCCCCCCATTCTTATAATTAACTGCATACAAATGAACTGGGGTGAGATCTCACAACATGCTAACATTCCAGAAACAAAATTCTTACACCTAATTAAACACTGTTTAAAAAATTCTTATTGCAAATTTAATGATAAATTCTGTAAACAAATGTACGGTATCCCCATGGGATCTCCCATTTCATCAGCTCTTGCCAATTTGGTTCTCGAACGTATTGTACAAAAAATTCTTGCACGAATTCCGTATGATCTCACTTTCTTTTTTCGCTATTCTGATGATATCTACCTGTATTCCTGGTGATCAAGTTGATAATATTGTCACTAGATTGAACAATTACCATCCTAAACTTAACTTTACAGTTGAAGCTAGAAGAGAAAATCAAATCAATTTTGTAGATCTTACTATCATCAGGATCGGTGAAGGTGTCATCACAAACTGGTACAGGAAACCTACGTAGTCTGGCAGATGTTTAAATTTTTTCTCTTACACAGATATTAAACATAAAGTTAGTGTCATTAACAAAATGATTGACAGAGCTAGACAGAGATAGATTTTCAGTTCTTCCCTTCACATCTGATTTTTGTCGAAACTTAAAAATTTTGTGAAACAGTTTAAGGTCACTCCAAAGTTTCAATCCGAAAGAGACACTTTCAATTGTTTTGCTAATTTAGAAGATCCTATTAAAAAATCTAATAAAACACACATCATATATTAAATTGACTGTTCTGGCTGTAATAGCTGTTATTATTGGTCATTCTGAAAGATATTTCTATGTTCGTCTTAGGGAACATAAAAATGATTGTAGACATGATGATCGTGGCACTGCTCTTGTACAACACTCATATGAGTTTGATCACCATTTTGATTTTAAAAATATTGAAATTATTCGCATTGAGTTTAATTACAAAAAGACTTTTTTAGATAAATGTTTCGTATATTAAAAATCAAAACTCAATTAATTTAAGATCTAATACACAAAATATTAGTAATCTTTATATCGATTTAATAAAAAAATATTTCCTAATATTAAACTTTGCATGTTGTTTATCATGTTCTCTGTGCTCCATTCAATTTTCTATCTGTCTTTTTTAACTCATTTTTATATTCTTCACATGATAAGCTTAGTCGCCATGTTTGTTTCTCCCTAGTCACTACGATTTTACTAGATGTTAACACATACACATTTACATGTCCAGCTTGTTTTCAGACCTAATTTCTCATGTGTCCATGATTTTATTTTCACTGTTCGTTCGACATCTTAAAATATTGTCACTTCTATCTGTGGATTGGGAATGTATGTGAGTTATCCACCATAATGTTTGAATTTGTTCAAATTTTCTTCCAATCCACAGGTATACTTTCTTTTATTTTATTTTATTTACAATATTTCAACATTAGTTTTGGTACAACACGATGTTTTACTCAATCCTTACATATCTTTTGTACAGCTTTTGGTCGCTAAACACATTTGCTTAAATACTTGTTTAACTATTTTTAATTTGGATCTCTAGCGTATGTTCCAAATTTCGGAAATTGGTTTTATTAGCCTAAAATAATTGTTTTGACCTAGCTCATGTCTCTGTAGAAGATTATGGTCCAGTTCACTTTCGAAGTGAGTCAAAATTCATGTCTGGTAATTTTAAAAAGGGTGATTGCTTGTATTTGCCCGTCCTTTTCACGATTCAATACTACTTTCTTGTTTTTTTTTTTTGAGATTAAAAAGTTATGCAACTCCTTGTGTATCAATATTTTCGTTTTTGGAGACGCGCCGTTCCTTTGACAAGGGTCAATATGGGAAGTGGTTGTTTCTTTCAAGATATTTCTTTCGCGATTCAATAGAGCTATGTTATGCTCGAAAGTAATTTGTTTTTTTTTCTCAAGTAAAAAATGAAAAATCATGCAACTCTTTCTGAGTTGAAATCGTCTTTTTCTGGGACGTGCCGTCCTTTCAAAAAGGTTTTCTCGCAGATGATTGCTTTTTTTAAGCACTGTAGAATTAATATTTTCAAATATCTGTGAATTATAGTATGATATTTGTATATATTGCATGGGATTTTGAAGGATAGCAAGAGACTGAATGTGATTCTAAAAGATTGCATGTGATTTTAAAGGATTGAAAGGATTATAGAAGTTTGCATGGGATTGCATGAAGATTGCATGACATTGCAAGGTATTTCAAAGGCTCGCATAGAACTGCATCGAGATTGCATTGGATTACAGAGGATTGAATAAGATTCCACGAGATTGCATGATATTGCAAGCTGTGCATGGTACTTCACGAAATTTTATAGAGATCGTTCTAGATTTTATAGAGATTGCATGGGATTACAAGGTATTGTAAAGGATTGTATGAGATTTCACGGGATTTGCATAAGATTGCAAGTAGTGAATGAGATTGCGCAAAATTTTATAGAGATCTCTTGAGATTTTATAGAGATTGCATCATGATTGCATGAGTTTACAAGTGATTGTGAAGGATTGCATGGGATTGCAATGTTAGAAAAATCTGAGTGAATTTTGATGCTCATGTATTGGGAGTTTTTTCCACTCTTGTACATTAAATTCCACTTTAATAATTCGTTTCAGTTAAAAAAATTTCCATTCTATCTACATTATTCTGTTGAATTAATAGTTTCGAATATCTGTGAATTTTAGTGTGAACATATAAAAAATAGGATGAAAAGAATTGTTATAAATGGACTTTCAGTTACAAGTGCAGGAAAATCACTTTCAGTTACCAGTACCTGAAATTTGAGTAACATTTGTCATTAAAAAGTCCTTTGTATTTTCAAAAATTTTTTAACAGTATGCATGAGGTACAAAAAGATTGAATGTGATTTTAAAAGATCACGTGGGGTTTTAAAGGATTGTATGGGATTGCATGGGATTCCACAGCAGCAATTTTATAGAGATCTCTTGAGATTCTATAGAGATTGCATGAGATTACAAGAGATTGCATAGAATTTCATCAAGATTTCATAGGTTCATAAGGGATTTTAAAGGATTGCATGAGATTATTGCATATGTCTCGGAAGTTTTTTCCAATCACGTACATTAAATTCCATGTGCAGTGTGCATTACACTTAAAACACGATAATTTAAGGATGTGCTCGTTTTAGCTTCCAGTTTAATAAATCATGCCAGTTAAAATTTTTTCATTCCGTCTACATTATTCTGTAGAATTAATAGTTCCAAATATGTGTGAATTATAGTATGAAGATATAAAAAATAGGATAGAAAGGATAGTTGTAAATGGATTTTCATTTACAAGTGCACGAAAAGCGCTTTTAGCTACAAGTACTTGAAATTTGAGTAACATTTGTAATTTAAAGTGCTTGAAATTTCCAAGAATTCCCTAACAGCGTGCATGAGATTCCACGGGATTTGCATAAAATTGCAAAAGTTTGTATAGGATTTTAATGGATTGTATGGGATTGTAAAGGATTGCATGGCACTTTAGAGGATTGCAAGAGATTAAATGTGACTTTAAAATATTGCATGGGGTTTTAAAGGATTGCATGGGATTGCATCAAGATTACATGAAATTACAAGAGATTTTAAAGAATTGCATAAAATTGCATCGAAGTTGCATTGTATTACAAAGGATTTCATGAGAAATTTCATAGTGATCTCTCGAGATTTTATAGAGATTGCATGGGATTGCATAAGATTTTAAAGGATTGAATGGGATTACAAGGGATTTCAAAGGGTTGCATGGAATTGCATCGATATTGCATGAGATTACAGGGGATCTTTAAGAAGTGCATTGAGATTTCACAGGATTACAAAAGATTGCATGAGATTCCACGTAATTGAATAAGATTGCAAGCAGTAAATGGGATGGTGCAAAATTTTATAGAGATCTCTTGAGATTTTATAGAGATTTCATGGGATTACAAGGGATTGCAAAGAATTGCATCAAGATTACGTAGGATTATAAGAGATTTTGAAGAATTGCATAGGATCACAAGGAATTGTGGAGGATTGTATGGGATTTTAAAGGATTGCTTGGGATTGCATGATATTACAAGAGATTTTGAAGGATTGCATATAATTGCATGGAGATTGCATGGGATTACAAGGTATTGTTAAGGATTTTATGGGATTGCATGAGATTGCATTGTTAGAAAATACGCACTGAATTTGAATGCACGTGTATTGGAAGTTTTTTTCACTCACATACATTAAATTCCACGTACAGTGTGCATTAAAATTCAAAGAGAATAATTTAAAGATATGCTCATTTTAGCTTTCAGTTTAGTTAATCATGTCAGTTAAAAATTTGTTTATTCTATCTGCATTATTCTGTAGAATTAATAGTTTAAAATATGTGTGAATGATATTATGAGCATATAAAAAATAAGATAAAAAGGATTGTTTTAAATGGATTTTCATTCACAAGTGCACGAAAAACGCTTTCAGTCACTAGTTACTGAAATTTAAGTAACATTTGTAATTTAAAAGTGTTTGGAATTTCCAAAAACTTCCTAACAGTGTGCATTGCATGAAATTACAAAGGATTTTGAAGGATTACATAAAATTGCTTCGAATTACAAAAGATTGCATGAGAAATTTTATAGTGATCTTTCGAGATTTTATAGAGATTGCATCGGAATGCATGAGATTTCAAAGTATTGAATAGGATTACAAGGGATTTCAAAGGACTGCATGGCAGTGAATCGAGATCGCATGGGATTACAAAGGTTTGTAAGGGATTGCATGGGATTACAAAGGCTTTTAAAGGATTTGAATGGGATTACAAGGGATTTCAAAGGAATGCACCGAGATTGAAATTACAAGGTATTTCAAAGAATTGCATGGGATTACAAGGGATTTTGAAGAATTGCATGAGATTTCATCGAAATATCATGGGTTTTTATAGAATGGCGTCGTTTTGCACCGAGATCGCATGGGACTTTAAGGGTTTGTAAAGGATTGTATAAGATTGCCGAGTGAGTGTACACCAGATTGCAGGAGTAATTCCTATCCGAAACTTTTGCCAGGTTGAAATCAGAAGTAAAGTAAAGTTTTCTAAACCAAAAAGAGGACCAAAGCGCTTTCTGGTCTCGTTTCTCGAGCGAAAATATCCAAGGAAAGAACCGAATCCTAGAAAAGTGCGTATATAGGAATTTGAAATGATGGATGGAAGATGGGCCCCAGAGAGGAGTAAGGAGGGTGGGTTCCGTATCCGGTGAAAAGAGTCTGTCTAGATTGTCTGGAAACCCGATACGGGACAACTAAACGCAACGCCGTGCCGACTTGAAGTCGGCGTAAGAAGGTGTGTGCATAATAAAATCGCTTTTGGGTTGGTATCACGTGGAGGAATGTGCGGACCGTGCGAACGAGACGTGTTAAGCAGGAATTCGAGGAGTTTTGATTAACGAGGGTACGAGTGGAGTGGAGGCAAACGGGCAAACTAAGAATCTTCGAGAAGGGCCCCATTTGGATTGGGCTGTTTTACAATATTCCATACGTCCTTCCCTTTGAGTTAAGGCCAGCAGCCAGTGCGCGTTACTCATCCAACGACCTTCCTCTCTTTCCCACTGTTCAGTTCGACTTCGCTTCCTCTCAAGCAATCTCAAAGCGGAGGTCGATGAACTCCACCGTCCCGTCACTCCAGGTCGGAAATTTTTGTCACACTCCCTTTTCGCTTTTCGCTTTCGATTTCTATTTCGACGCCAAGCGGCCAAGGATGGTCAACCTTCTACATAATTGATGATATTATTATCGAATATGTCAGCTCCGAAGATTTATGCTTTCATGGACCTTTCTCGAGGAACTGAAGAAGGTTTGGGAAAATGAGGCATCACGGAAAATAGATAGCATGGCCCAGGAAATTTATTTGAATTCTTTTTTCTTTATTTTACAAATTAACATAGTTATGATTCACATAATAAAAGACCAATTCCATTTTAAATCATGCAGAGAGGTCCAGCTTAGGGTGTCAATGATTTGGTATGTTCGCACGATTTTTGACAATCATTCGAAAACTACCTAAGGAGTCTCAAAAAATGGCAGGATTTTTTTTTCAAAATGCAGTATTTTCCGATCGATCATATGGATTTGTGAATTTCTTTTTTTTTTAATTTACGTTGGAACTCCTGTCCTTTCAATCAGTTAAGGAAAATAAAAAAAAAATTGAAAAATGACAGAAAGTGGATAACACAGCCTAGGAACTATATTCAAATTTTTTTTCTCCATTTTACAAATTTGAATAGTTTTGTTTCATTTAATAAAAGACCAATTCCATTTCAAATCATGCAGAGAGGTCCAGCTAAGGGTGCCAGAATCATTTATGACAATAATTTTAAGATTACATGAGGATTCTTAAGAAATGGCATGACTTTTTCAAAATACAGTATTCTCTGAACGATCATACGGAATTGTAATTTTCTGTTCTATTTAAAGTTGAAACTCTTGTTCTTTCAATCGATTCAAGAAAAATGAAAGAATTTTGAAAAATGTCAGGAAATGGTTAATAACACTTTCCTGAAAATTCAGTCAGATTCTTTTTTCTTGATTTTACAAAATTTAAATAGTTTTGATTCATTTAATAAGACACCAATTCCGTTTCAAATCATGTAGAGAGGTCCAGCTTAGGGTGTCAATATGATTTTCGACAATCACTTGGAGATTGCCTGAGAATTCTCAAGAAATTGCAGGATTTTTTCTTTCAAAAAGCAGTATTTTCGGAACGATCATAAGGATTTGTGATTTTCTTTTTTCTATTCTATGTTGGAACTCCTTTTCTTTCAATTGATTCGAGCAAAATGAGAAAATTTTGAAAATGACATAAAGTGGATGATAGCACATCCTAGGAACGTTATTCAAATTCTTATTCCTTCATTTTACAAATTTACATAGATTCGATTCATTTAAAAGAGACTAATTCCATTCAAATCATGCAGAGAGGTCCTCTTTAGGGTTTCAGAATGATTTGGTATGATTATTCACACTCATTCAAAAATAAGCTGAGAATTCTTAAAAAATGGTAGGATTTTGTTTACAATGCAGAATTTTCCGAAAGAGCATAGGCATTTGGAATTTTTATTTTTTATTCCATGTGGTACCTTTCTTTCTCTCAATTTAACGTAGTCATGATTCAGTAAATAAGAGACCGATTTCATTTCAAATTATGCAGAGCAGTCGAGCTTAGGGTGTAAGAATGATTTGGTATGATTATTTACAATCATTTGAAAATCGACTGAGAATTCTCAAAAAATGACAAGAGGGCGGTAGTTTCTTTACAAAATTTAAGAATGGACTTTCTTAGAAACGCCACTTTTTAAAATTCTAATTTTTTCTTCTAGAGATAGATGGTAATACATGGACTGGAGGGTTTCAAAAATATTCACCGTGATTGGAATCGCAAAAGAGTTCATTTCATTATTAAAAAATAGATTAGTAAGGAGAGTTGGAAAAGGGGGTTGTTAGTATTACAATAGTTTAGTGTGCTTTCTGAGTTAAAAGAATCTATTTCCACGAACATTTAAATTAGCAGGCCACTTAGCTGGAGGGTTTTAGAATAGTTTATTGGACCTTTTGAGTTGAAAAGCGTTTATTTCAATTTTAAGTGAATTTAGATTGGTAAATAGTGGTGGAGAAAGAACTGGAGTGGTTTGGAGGAGTTAGACATGTTTTTTAATTAGAAAAAAGCTTATTTCAATTGTACATGAACTTAGATTGATGAAAGAAGCTGGAACATGGACTGGAGGATTTTAGAATAGTTCAGCGTGTTTGGAGCTGCAAAAGGGTTCATTTCAATATTAAAGAGTATTCGTAAAGAGAGTTCGAAAAGGGGGTTGTGGATTAAGGTGGTCTAAGAAAAAGCTTTATTCTTTTCTCAAATGGCACCCCTGCAAAGTGTTCCTTTTGGTGTTTTGGTTTAGAGGATGAATTACTTTTCCATAAACTGGAGGAAGCATTTGGAATGATTTTAGTAAAACTGTTTAGTAAAAGCAAGCCACTTAGTTGGAAGGTTTCAGAATAGTTTATTCGACCTTTTGACTTAATCTGAAAAACGGAAAAAAATTCTAAAATGTGTTCCAAGTTTCTTACCCAAAATGTGAAGCATGAATTTAGTAGATTTTGAGGGTAAATAATTGAAAATAAAGTTAAATCCCCCTAGCTGTCGGAAAAAATAGATGAAGCTTTTTCTTAATTATTTACCACCAAAATCTACGAAATTCATGCCTTAGATTTTGTGTAAGAAAATTGGAGCAAATTTTAGTTTTTATTTTTTTTTATTTTTGAGACTTAGGGGTTGATAACAGCAGCTTACCGCAGCATCTAGAGGGATGAACCATTTTCCGCAGTTATTCGACACAAAAATTAAGAAAATTCATGCCTCAAGTTTTAAATAAGAAACTTCGAACAAATTGTAGAATTTTTTTCGTTTTTTGAGACGTAGGGATTGAAGGTGACAGTTTTCTTCAACAGCTAGGAGGATGAAACTTTTTTTTGCAATTATCTATTTTCATTATCAAAAATTAAATTTGTGAAGATAGTTGGGAAAGGGGGTTATGGATTAGGCTGGTCTAAAAAAAAGGCCTTATCTTTTTCTCAAATGGCACCGCCTGAACTTTTTAAAATTTTGCCAAAATTCTTAGTGACATATTTTACTGAAAAAAGTATACTGTATGCATGCTGAAGTGAAAATACACAAACAGCGATTATTCAAATGGAAGAAACATTTTATTTTTGAAAACCGTCTTGGGAAACCCCTGAATATTTTTCTTAAATTCTGCCAAAAATTAGGGGTTATTTTGACACCAAAAGGAAGACTTTGTAGGGGTGCCGTTTGTGAAAAAATAATCCTTTTTTTGGACCACCCTATTGTGGATGTTATCATATTTGATTGTGCTTTCTGCGTTGGAAAAGAGTTTATTTCCACTAATCTTTAAATGAAACATAATGAGACTCAACAAACTGTGAAACTATTTTTAATAGTATGCAGCTTTTTTATATATTTTGTTGAAAAAAATTTGCCTTCTATTTAAAAACATAATGTTAATGCAAACATCATTAAACTGTCATTGTGGTCAACATAATTACAAAATTATAGCTGAGGTAATTGTGTAATTGCATTCAATTTATCCATGATGTAATTTTAATGCGTGAGCATAATTTAACCGCACCTTTGTGGTTAAGTAAATGATTACACTTAATTTATCTCAGATTATATATTCACTTTTCATTTCCTTGAGGATTGCCAAAGATTTTTTTCACAATGTTATATTTTGGTAGTGACATTAATTTTTTTTCTGGAAGCTCTTACCCCGCTCAAAAAACTTGTTTTATGGCAAGGTAACTTGACACTATTTTCAATTAGTAAGAAAACGCTATAAAACCGTTCATTTTGATGATTGTGCGATTTTCTAAAAGTAAGGGTGACTAAATTTTTTTTGGAAGCTCTTACCTCACTTAAAAAACTCGTTTTATGAAAAAGTAATTTAACACTACTTTCCATTAGTAAAAAAAGGGTATAGAGGCGTTCATTTTGATGATTTTGCTAATTTCTGAAACTAAGGGTGACATTAAATTTTTTCCCCACTCAAAAAACTTGTTTTATATCAACGTGATTCAACACTATTTTCAATTCGAAAATACTGCACAGAGGCGTTTATTTGGATGATTCTGCGATTTTCTAAAACTAAGGGTGACATTAAATTCTGTTTCGG
>JAUMHM010000078.1:17068218-17078424 GCA_032362435.1 Melikaiella ostensackeni
TGACAAGGGTCTGGATAGAGATTCTAGTTTCAAATATATATATATATATATATATATATATATATATATATATATAATGGGACGATATAGGAGTAATCTCTCATTAGTTAGAAATCTTATATTGGTATTCCGGCTTGAAAATAATGCGATGACACCGCGATATTGTTGATAATTTAATGAGGTATTAAAGAGTTTATATTTGCCAAACACAGGTACCCTTTGCGAACTTTAAATCACTTTTTTTGTTTTATCAACCTACTTTTTTTGAATTAAAAAAAAATGTTGTTTTAAGAAAACTACTACTTTCTAAACATGCTTATGCATAAGTAACATTTTCTATGAAAAATAAGAAAAAAATTACAAAGTGACGGAGGATGGTTTGCCTTTAAATCTTCCCAATTGTAAGTGAAGTCATCGAGTCTCCGTGGCGTAGTGGGAGGTGTGGTGACTTTGTATTCTTCTCCTCCCAAGCGTCTCGCGTTCGATCCCTGGTCCTGCTACCGAAGGAATGAATTTTTCATTCAATGTTTAGCATGTTTTATATACTCGTAAAGGGAAGTAGTATACGATAATTAATTTTTTCTTTCTTAAAAGAACTATTCCCTCAATATATGCACTTTATACCAAACAATACGAAAATTTGAGACTTTTGCTACCGTTTACTACGGTTTTTATTTATATTTATCAAATTATAAATATTTGCACAATATTTAATAGCAAAATAATTAAACATTCACTATAATAATCCAGATCGGTTCTATTTTTGATAGGGCATTAACCAGTTTTCCCTACATAGGGCACAAGTCTGCAAAAGAGTTACAATCTTGTCAGACTTTAGCCAGTTTTCCTGGCCAGAGCCACACTAAAAGTGGGATAAACTGGCGAAAACCCCATCAAGCACACCAAAATTTCTGCACGGGAGGGTCTTTCATTTCTGAAAATTGTGTTCTATGCTACGCCCTATTTCATATATTCACTTTGTGTAGAATTTAACGGTATACAGATTAACGTGTCAAAAATGTATTTTAATCTGTGTAGAGTTTTAGAAATATTAATTATTGAATTATATTGTATAGAATTTCCTCGTACAGAATTTCATTGTGCATAGTTTATTGAGGCTCTCTTCAATTCATTATTTCGTGTAGAATTTTACGGTCTAGGATTTAATTGGGAAATATTTATATTACAATAAACACGATTTGGTCATTTTGACCCTTTTTTAAAACACAATCCGATTTCTTTTTAATGACATACTTAAAATTCGTCTAATTAACATTTGAAATGAAACCACACTTATTAAGGAATCAATTAAAACCGCTTGAAATCATTTTTTATGATAAAAAAAAGTCTTTTGAAATTCTACATCCTGCTTTTCTTTACTGATCTAAGAATTAGCTGTTGAATGAGCATGTTATCTTGTAATTTAAAATTTTCTGATTACCTTCAACTATCTATAGAAGATGAAGGTTCTTCCTTGACTTTTTCATAATGTTATGCTCTTTTCAGACCGTTCAATAAGCAATAAGTATTCCATTATTGTGTCATAGGTAGGAGGGCGAGGGGTAGAAAAAATCAAGTCTTGAAGGTCGAGGAATTCATTGAAGGGCTATTATTATTCAATATGCTTTTAAAAGAGAAATCACTAGTCGTTGACCTCTTTTACGTTCGATTAAATAATAGACTCGAATTTTTTTTTCCTTTTGTATCCATTGAATAAAGAATGTTTCCTCTTCTAGAATTCAATCAACAAGGAAAAAAAATATTTAAAAATATATTATGACGGTTTAGATTGTCTATGAAATTGCACTACTTCATATCAATTTACATTAAAATGTATTATACAATATTAATTGATAATAATAAAATAAACATTAATGAAGGGTTTTGAGTTTCCTCATCTGAAATCTGCGCAGAGATAGGGTGTGTCGCCATGATTCACAATGCCAAAATCATTTCTAAATCACTCTCATTCAATTTCACAACTTGTGATTTCGAGTGATGCGACCAAACTTGAAAAAAAATTATAATTATTATGTTAAGCATAAGAGGAAACATCGTAAATTCCTTGCTTACGATCTAAAGATTCTTGACCCGAAAACAACATGCCAAACGTGTATGTAACACATTTTCATCAACGCTGATTAAATTTTCATATTATTTGATTGCTCATTATACCTGTATTCCAGTTCTGCAAGCCAAGTTTTGCAACTAGATGATTCACTTAGGTTATGGACTTACAGAACTCACATATTTCTATTATACGCCATACTAAAAACTCTTGAAGGAGGATTACCATATTTCTATAGGTATCAAAATTAGAATGAGGCAGGGATCACAGCGCAAAAGGAAATCAAAAAAGGGGAACTAGGGTCATTTTTTCACGAAAAAGGGGAAGAACAGGGGAAAGATTGAACATTTGAAGGGTTCCGGGGCATAAGCGCGTGAGTGCCAAATTTCGGAGAAGCTTTTTATTGGCTTCAACTAATTGCTCTGACCTAACTCATGTCTCTGTAGACGATTATAATCGAGTTTAATTTAGAAGTGGGTCAAAATCCATGTTTGGTAAGCTAAGCAATTGCTCAAAGGCACTTTCTCGTTTTTTTTATCGAAAAATAAAAAATTTATGCAGCTTTCTCTGTGTCAAGTTCGGCGTTTTTTGGGGTGCGCTATTTTTTGATAAGGGTTTTCTCGCGAATGGTTACTTTTTCTCAAGCGATCCTTTCGCAATTCAATAAACCTAAATGATATCTGGAACATAATCTCTTCTTTGTTTTCAATTTAAAAGTAAAAAAGTTATGCGACTCTTTCTGAGTCGAAATCGGCGATTTTTGGAACGCACCGTTATTTCACAAGAGTTTACTCGCAAATGGTTGCTTTTTTAAAGCTCTCCGTTCACGATTTAATAGAACTAAGTAATAGCTCGAAAGTAATTTATTTTTTTCTTAAAATTGAATGCGTTGAAGTTGGACAGTTTTTTGTGTCTCCTGAAAAATTCTGGTTTTGACACTTATACCCTTATGCCCCGGGACCCTTCATTCATCTTGACGCGTAGAAAAGAAGAAACAATCTTTTTATAAGAAGTATTATATTTATAAATAACGTAAAATGATTTTTTTATGATTTCTGCTATTAAGGAATTTATTTTTGAAAATTGATCGTTGAAAATCTATTCGCGGCGACATAAAAAAGTCCGATAAAAAATAAAATTTATCTGGTAATGTTACGGATATGTTTGGGGCTTGAATATATTGTTTTCCAAAGTAAGGTATGAGACAAGTATTTTTTGCTTTTACCAAATAAAACGTCACAAACTTAGGGGCTACTTGATTATCTAGGCAGACAGGGCGGCTGCAAAACTTCATTTTCAAAATTTCCTGACTCCTCACTGATTTTTCTCTGAAAAAAAAGTGAAAGAGTGACCAAAATAATTAAAAAGTATTTAATGAAATTTATAAGAATCCCAGGTGGATTTGAACGAATTCAGGATAAGTTCATAGCACTTCAAAACAATTCAAGATAAATTCAAAAGAATTTAAATGAATTAGAAAAATACGAAATTTTTTTATTGATTTTAGTGAAATTGGAGTGAATTTACAAAAATTTAAGACGAATGAGAAAAATTTGATAAAATTCATGAAAATTTAAGGTGAATTTAGAAGACTTCAGGATCAATTAAACAAAAACTAAGAAATTTTTTTAGAAATCTATTGAATTGAGTAGAATTGACTGAATTTAGAAAAATTCAAGCAAATAAAAAAAAACCAAGAGAATTCCAAAGAATTCAAAAGAATTTAAAAGAATTTAGGACAAATGAATAAGAACTCAGGGTGAATTCCAAATGAATGCAAATGAATTGCAAAAAATATTTTAAAATCTCTTCAAATCTTTAAAACCCTGCGAAATCCCTCACTTCTTGTGAATGAATTCTTTGAAATCCATCAAAATATTATAAAATCCCGTGGAATTCTATGAAATCTGATGATATTTCATGAAATCCTGGAGAATTTATTAAAATACCTTGAGAGCTTTTAAAATCTTTACAAACACATGAAAATTTTTTAAATCCCTTGAAATTTTTTAAATCTTCTGAAAATGCCTTAGAATATTTCAAAATACCCTAAAATATTTCAAACTCTTTGGAATCACTTCAAATTATTGAAATCTATTAAAAATACCATAAGTTATTTCAAATCCTCTAGAATCTTTTGAAATCTCATTATATTACAGAAATCAATTGAAAATTCCTTGGCCTTTTTAGAAATACCCTAAAACCTTTACAATTTCTTGGAATATCTTCAAATTATTTGAATCTATTAAAATACATTGAGATACTTCAAATTCATTAAAATCTTTTGAAATCTCATTAAATTATTGAAATCAATTGAGAATTCCTTGGAATTTTCTAAAATACCCTAAACTATTTAAAATTCTGTGAAATCCCTTCGAATTATTGAAATGAATTGAAAATTCCTTGGAATCTTCTAAAGTATCCTAAAATTTCTAAAATTCTTAAAATCTGTGGAAATACCTTGAAATATTTTTAAATCTTTGAAATCCTACGAAATCCCCCAATTTTGATGAATAAATCCTTTATAATCCATTTAAATATTATAAAATCCCGTGAAATTACATAAAATTTAATGATGATTTCTGAAATCCCGGAAAACTTATTAAAAAACCTTGAGAGTTTTTAAAATCCCTTTAAATCATTTAAATTCTCGGAAATCTTATAAAATCCCTTGGAATCTTATAAAATGTCCTAAAACCTTCTAGATCCTACAAAATCGTTCCATATCTTTCGACATTTTTGGAAATTCCTGAAAACCCCATCAAAATTTTTTAAATTCTTAAAATCATTTCATTCAAAAACCTTTTGAAATCTTTGGCAATCCCTTAAAATCTTTCGAAATCCCTTGAAACTTTGTATAGCTCTTGAAAATTCTTTGCAACTTTGAAAAATACCCTAAAATATTTCAAAAACCTTTGAAATCTTCTGAAATCCCTTGAAAATTTTTGAAGCTCTTGAAAATTCCTTGGAAGTTTTAAAAATACCCTAAACTTTTTAGAAACCTTTCGAATCCCTTCAAATAATTGAAATGTATTAAAAATTCCTTGGCATCTTTTAAAATGCACTAAAATAGTTGAAAAGAATTGGAGACAATGAAGGATGAAGAAGTGAAGTTTTTAACCGTTAGTATAAGGTCAGTGTGTAAGTTAAAAGAAATTCTCTATTAGTTTTAATCCAATCGGATATTTTGATTCAGTCGGGAATAATTATTTTCATCTGAACATCCAGGACAACCAAAATTGAATTTGAGTATATAATTGAATATATATATTATATTGAATTGAATATATAAATATATATATATATATAATTGAGTATATAATTGAATCCAGAGTATATCAAAATATACATTCTTTTTAAAGTCCAAAATTTAAATTTAAAAACGAATTTTTTTGGAAGTAAAAAAAATCCAAGAATCCAACGATCAAATTTGGACAAAACATTCTCAAATGTCTCCATGCAAATTAAAGAAAATAATAATAAAAGAAAATAAAATAGGCTGGAAAGAAAGGCAATCTCCACATCCTCTTCTTTCTTTTTTTCTCTCGTCTTTTTTAATCATGAACTCAGTTGACAGAGCTGTAAGTTTGTCTCATGAGTCGTTTCATAATGAAAATTGGAATATTATTAAGAATACTCTTTTTTCAAATAATTGCAAAACAAAAATTGATTGAAAAGCATATTAAAATTAGAATTGAACAAATTAAAAGCAAGTAAAATACATAAAAGTTTAGCTTCAGATACTCAAAAGAAGTAGAAGAATTGATTTTATTTAAAACTTTTGTTCTTCCATATTTTGGTCGAATTTTGAAATCTATTCAATTTATGTTGAAAAAGTTTGATATTAGTGTTCCGTGCTTTATCCAGATTCGAGCTGTATGTAAGAAAATAATATGATAGCCTAAAAGAAGAAAGGGTCACGGGTTTTGTTAAAGAAGTTCAGAGTGTAAGAATTTCAAAAAGGTTTAAAGAAATAAAATTTAATAGAACGCAGAAAAATATGATGTATGTATTTTAAAGAAATTCTGGATTTCAAACGAATTTAACTAAGTGTTTTTTAGATTTGTGAGTATTTGTGTTATGTGTTAAAAATTTTTCAAGTAATAAAATATAAATAAAGAATAATAATTAGAGTAAAAGATTCAAATGTAGTATTGAATATTTAAATCAACACTTTGGCGAGATAAAAATTCGGGTTACACCATCATTTTTTTATTACTATTATTTATATGATGATCCACAAGTTATGCAAAAAGTATTTTACTTTGCACAAGTCTTAACATTTAATAGGAGATTAAACCTTTTTTATTTCATGCCGTTAAAACCAATTTGAGTTTTTTATCACGTAATGTCTTAAATTTTCTGCTTCATTCAATTTTTCCCCGTTTCTTGGTTTTCAACCAAGAAATCAACTTTTTGCTTATCGTTTTCGAAAGTGAAAAAATTTCATTAGGATGAAACACGGAAGACTATTAAAAGTCCATACAGTTTTCCTAATTTCATTCGAAATGTCATTCGAATGTCAATCATTTAAAATTTAAAAAAAAAATAATTTAAGTAAGTGTTTTTTAGATTCTTGAGTATTTGTATTATGTGTGCGAAATTTTTCAAGTAATAAAATATGAATAAAGAATAATGATTAGAGTGAAATATTTAAATTTAGTATTAAATATTTGAATCAATACTTCGGCGAGATAAAAATGCAGGTTACACCATAATTTCCCTATTGCTATTATTTATAACATAATTCACAACTTATGAAAACAGTATTTAATTTTGCACAAGTCTTAACATTTAATAGAAGATTTAACCTTTTTTATCTCGTGCCGTTAAAACCAATTTGAGTTTTTCATCACGTAATGCCTTAAATTTTCTGTTTCATTCAATTTTTCCCCGTTTCTTGGTTTTCAACCAAGAAATCAACTTTTTGTTTATTGTTTTCGAAAGTGAGAAAATTTCATCAGGATGAACACAGAAGACTATTTAAAGTCCATACATTTTTTCCAAATTTCATTCAAAATTATCATTATTATTATTATAAAAAAAAATTATATCTCAGACTCAAGATGGTTACAGCCCAATATGTCGAAGGCACTTTTTGAGCCGGATATTTGTACCAAACTGAATATATTGCACGGGGCTATCCCGGTTCATATCATCAGTCACGGACGCATTTTGGTAATGCAATCAAGTATCTGATGAGAGTGATATGCATAATTTGACATGTATGGTGTAGTTTGGAGTTTTTCATTTACCGCTGTTGTCCTTATGCAACGGCCGAAAGTGTTGAAGGTGACATTAATCGCCTCTGGATGCTTTTTTAGAGCTACCATCTGTTACTCCATAGGGTTTCAGTCGCCTATTTCCTGATGGCCTAGGAAGTTTCTTACAATGCGACAGATGTTTAATAAAACCGCTTTTTGAGCTGCTACCAGTACCCAACTGACTCCTAGATGTTCGAGATATTCAGTGCATCTTGCGTGCACATTTCCTGTCGCCAATATCACAATAGGATGAATAAAAGCATGTTTCACATTCCTCCATACTGCGTTTACTTCATGCCTCAACTCGATATACTTATAGATCTTGGTCGTATAAGTTGCCTGCAAATTTCGGTTAAGTGGACAAGCAATGTCGATGATATAGACTTTTCCAACTTTTATCTCACGCATTCATTTCATTCATTTCATTTTTTAGAACGGGCACTGGAATGTATTCATAGGTTTCTGTCCTGATATTCAGGGTTTCCTCTGAGGGCAAGTTCAAGGGCGTGTAATTGGGATTTACTACACAGATGGTGTTGTAAAGCGCAACATCTCGCTTGCTGTTAAAATAGTTTCGCAACTGCATAACTTGTGATATACACAGTTTCTTGAAATTCATACCGCCTCGACCCCTTCATATCGTGGAAGAATCACCCTTTCAGTTGCCAAATTACTGTGGTGCACTCAATGCTGAGTTATTTCAAGGCAGATGGTTCTGTTTATCCTTCCAAGGTCGGTCTTCGACTATTTGATGAGCCCAAAAGAGTACAACAGGATAGGGATGGCATAGGTGTTCATAGCCCCGATTTCGATAGCCGAATGGAGAGAACTCTTCAGAACCAATCTGAGTCTTGTAGTGAACACAGTCATTAGGCTTTTCTTAACTTATCGTATGCTGAATACCCTTAGATTCAAGAATACCCAGATATTTATATAACTCACCCTCAACCATTGCCTCGATGTGATCCTCGCTCTCGTCCTCTCATTCTGCGGTCCCCATTTCTCGCCTGATCACATGCACTGTTGTGCATTTATCTAGTCCAAATTCCATGTGGATGTCATTGGAAAAGTGCTGCGTGACATGGATCACTTACTGCAGTTTCTTGTTTGAACTAGCCTACGGTTTTAAGTCATGCAAGTACAGAAGATGGGTCAGTTGATGACCATCCTCGTTATCATTTACTCTGAACCCATGAGACATACTATGTAGTGTTTTGTTCAATGGATTCATCGCTGAACAGAACCATAATGCACTAAAGGAGTCTCCGTGAAAGATAACCGTCGTAATGCGAATGAATCTAGTTATCCTTAGTTTCCCATGATCAAAATACTTGATTCTTGTTCCACAAAGCATCATCGCTCGACATTAGAAGTTGGTGAAACGTGGGCAGATCTTGTAAATTTTTGAGACTTCAAGCAAATAGTCATGTGGTACTGGAGGGAACGCTTGCTTGTAGTCAATATGAGCCATGTGCAAGTTTCTTTGATGTTTTCTAGCTTGCGCTATGGGCACAGCATCTATGATGACTAGATCTTTACTGCCCCGCGAGTTTTTGCAACATCCTTTATCTTCTTCGGTTAGGATGTTATTCTCGTCGCAGCGAGAATAAACCTTATCTGCAATTTCAGCTGTAAGGCACTTACAAATCGATGGGAGACAGGTTATTGGTCGAAATTCAGATGGATTTTGAGCTTCTTATTTTTTAGGCAACATATACGTGGCATCTTAGAGCATAAAGCCTGGCATCAGATCTGGTTGTTCAATAATCTTTCGGAAACACTTTGCCAACGCAGGATGCACATTCGGCAGGTACTTGTACCAGAAATTGTGCACCATATCCGGACCTGGAGCTTTCCAGTTACTTGCTCCTTTTAAAACCACTGAAACGTCTGAGCCTATGATGACAGTAAGCTCCATTGCAGGGTTATTGCTTGTGCTTTGTTTCTCTAATTGGAACCACGCAGCTCCTAAGTTGCTTCTATTTGTTTTTCCCCAAACACACGACCAGTAATCCAATTGAGGAACTTCGGTGTGTTACTGGATATTTTGCTCTTTACTTAATTCACGATAGAACCCGCCTTCATCCACCTGAAAGGTTCGATTTTGCTGCCTTCTTGCACTACTCTTATTGAACCCACACAGTCTAGCAGTAATAACACCAAGTCTCTGTCGTTGAAAGTATATAATCTCATTCAATACTGCTGGTGTCAATGTCTTGATGTTTCGAGGGTGTATGATTTAAGTAACATTCCGTGTCATCTTTCTGGTTTTTTTTCCTTTCTTATATTGAGTTAATCGACCCAATTTGCTCCTTAATTTGCTGACATCCATATCCAACCTGATTTTCCATGGTGAATTTCGCTCCCTTCCTGAGACAAAGACTACATTTGTAGGCCTAGCTCTACGGCCCAACGTTCTAACGACTGCCACAGCTGCGCAATACACAAGAGTTTGCACCTGTAACGCAGTTAGTTCTGCGTTCAAATGAATTGGCAAAACCTTGTTGTTTATGTGCCCTATCAGCGCATGCAGATTCCTCGTAACGAACATCTTTGGCAGAGAATGCCTTTGTGTTAGTTCTACAACACTGAACTCTAGTAGAGCTTGACCAAAATTCCTTTCAAGGTGCTTAAGTTTTTCTGGGATTTCACTGTTTACATCAACGGGAATGTTAATGTCCGGATGTGGTTCTAGCAAACCCTGTACTTGTTCGTCATTATCCTTAGCATCCATGATTTCAGCTTCAATCACCTCTTCATTATCCACACATTCCATAGGAATTTCATCAACAGGAGACTGTTGTTCTACTTCCATTTTGATGGTAGCTATTTCAACTGCTGAAAGCAATTTGTTGATAGATATTGAGCGTTTTT
>JAUMHM010000078.1:17078524-17115297 GCA_032362435.1 Melikaiella ostensackeni
CACTGTTTGCCGTTTGTCGCAGATGTTCTTGCTGGCCAGATTGTTGATTGATGAGATCTGCCTGACCATCACGCAGCTCACCATCAACACCGTCCCGCATGCTGTGGCCCCCAGCAGTGGCTCCAAGGACGCCCCGAAGATCCTCGGGAAGCGACCATCGTTTTAATATATTTTTTGAACTCTACATCATTTGTGAGTTTTTCTGTTCTTCTCAGTCCTCTTCATCTTCGTTCTCCGGCTGTTTGGCAGGGAAAACCCTGTCAGTAGCAATGCTACCGCCAACATAGCCGTCAAAGTCATGACAGGAATGCTCAAGGCCTACCGAGACGTCAACGCAAGAACACATTATTAGAACAACAATATTATATTATATTATATCATATTATATTATTATTATTATACCATTAGGACTCAACCCTTAAACCATTAACCCTTCCAGGGTAAGCGTAACTCGTTTGATTCCAACTTTCTTATACTACCAGGGATCAAGAAACTTATATAGTAGGGGTGAGTGAAGGATGTGTAGGAGAAGGGATAGGTTTTAGATCAATCTGAAAGTCGCATGTTGCTCATTCAAACAACACACTCTTTCCAAAACAGCGCTCCGATACAGGGTCGCTGATCAATCTATCTAGCAATAACCCCAAGTTAAGGGCTTCACAGAGCCACACATGGTATACTACCATCCACCTTAGCTGGATACACTTGCTTCGTTAAACGTCCTTCATTCATTCGCTCAACATGACCAAACCATCTCAGCAAATTCCCTTCATTCTTGTCAAACAATGTTTGTTCTACAACACATTCTTTGAGAAACTACTCATTACGGACTTTGTCCTTTAGCGTTTTACCACACATATACGCAGGAATCGCATGCCAACCACGTTCACTTTATTTCTATCCTTTTCTCGATACGTTCAGGTCTGGCTACCATGCAGCACAGTAGGCGCAAGCACAGGATTATATATTGAAATGTTCACTTTATTCGATACATTTTTACTTCTAGTAATGGCGCATACACTGACGATAACCTTTCGTTTATAAGTCTGGATATCTCTACATCTACTTTTCCGTCAGTAGTAAATAAATTTCGAAGATATAAGAAATCATGAATTTGTTCTATCCTCTCTTCGCGAAAAGCAATGATGCATAATGTTTTCTCATCACTTCTCTGAAGCACAATAATTTTGGTTTTATTCACATTAATCTTGAGACCCGAGCTCATTATGCTAGTATCCAGTCTGCTCAACATTCTCTGCGAAGCATCGAATGATTCTGACATGACAATCTCATCATCTGCAAGCGCCAGTCCATGCACTTTCACTGCTCCGAGATCAACACCTTCTTCGTTTAGGAAAGCCATTCTTAGACAATTGTCCAATTATATATTGAACATCCAGCAGGACATAATGCAGCCTTGCCTGACGCAGTGCTTAATATCAAACCAATCGCTCAGTTGTTAATTTTCTCTTACACTCGCTTTACCACCATTATATATTGCTTTTATTACTCTTAGAAGTCAACCATTCACTCCATACTCCTTCGGGACTCGACGAAGTTTAGTTCTAACCACCTTATCGAAAGCTTTTTCCAGATCAACAAATGCACAGGAAACTTGTTTGTTTACTCTCGAACTTTTTTTTAAAATCTGTCTCAAGCAGAATATCTGGTCTGCACATGATATCCTTGGCATAAATACACATTGGACTTCCCAGATTCTTCCTTCAATTATTCCCATGGTCGTACCAATAAGTATTTTGGCAAATATGTTTCCCACGGCACTTAGTAGGCTAATAGCCCTATAATTTCAGTACAGTCACTCTTATCGCCCTTTCCCTTGCAGAGCGAAATGATAATCGCCTTTCTCCAATCATTTGGAACTTCACTGTTTTCAGCACACATGTTTATAAATTCGCTTCGTCACACAAACAAATATTCACCTCCATCCATACCAGCAGCCTTATTATTCTTGAGTTTCTTCATTGTGGATATAATATCGCTAATATCGATTCTTCTTTCGCCACCTACAGCGGGATTGTCTAACGTATTCGCCTCTGTGTCACAGTTGTTATGCTCCGTAGCTTAATCATATAATTTCTTGAAAAAATCACTCATGCAGTCTCTCACCATCATTCCGTCAGTATTCTTAATTCTGAATAACTAAGTGCTAGTACTTCTTTCTTTCCTAGTCTTCTTAGCCTATTTCTAAACTATTCTTATTTCCTTCAAAATCAATTTGCATTTTTTTATCTTCCATTTTGATTTTGTCCTTGCTTTCTTTGACTAGCATCTTTGCTTTTCTGTTTTTATCGCCATAATCATTTTCTAGTACACTCCTCTCCTCATCGCTAAGATCTTTAATATTCAGCTCTCTCAAGTACGAGTGCTTTTTCTCGTTATTAAACACTTAGATTTCATGAAAGATTTTAGATTTCATCAAGTTTCATCATTTTCACCAAGTGCCTTATCGGTATCTTCGACTTGCACACCAATCCAGCCATTCATATCTCCGAGTAGAATGATTCTTTCCCCAGGACCGCCAGTACCTATACTATTATTTGACGAGTCCCAGACGGTATCTTTAACGTCACTACTGTTATCAACAACTGGAGTGTAGCATGCTATAAAAAATAGTCTTCTGATTCCCACTTTCATTCAAACCCACAGTATTCTAGGAGATGCATATTTATACTTTTTGACATGCTGTTTTGCTCTCTCATACATAATCAGACTAACTGCTTGGCTATAATTTGATTCATTAACTAATCCTTACCAAAGTTCGAGTCCATCTTCTATCTTTCTTATTTCACATCCCTTCTTCTTTGTTTCGGGGGTAAACAAAATATTGCGTTTCGTTACGCGCGTTGTATCCCACAATTCCCTTCCCTTAAGTTCATTTACACCTCTAGCATTCCAAACACCCAGTCTCCATTCATCGCCTGAAACTTTTCCGAGGGTATCTCTTTCGTCAACAGAAGTGTCAATCCTATCCGAAGCTACACTATTATTTGTATTTCTAATTATTTACGGTATACATGTGACTACCATTTTGATGCGAGAAATGTTTTCCATAAGTACACAATCATGTCCAACCCAAGTAGAAATTGACTAAGGGGTCATCCATGACTGAAGTCTGAACGCCCTAGCTCTTGGATGGGCCACACATAGAAGCCATGCATGGCACTCATGAGTTTAGAAACCGGGATAATCGGTGGCCCAGGAAAAAACATCCAGGGCAATGTAATTATCAAACCCAGGAAACCTTCTCAATTATCTCACGTAGTTTCATGTGTAGGCGAAATGTTCCTGTAATAAAAAATAAGGTGTTGAATGTGGCAACAATACCCGGTAGATCCCAGCCTTTGCGCCAGGCCAAAAATGGCACAATCTTCTAGAAATTGTCGATCATTTTCATACTCTGGGTAATATGTGACCAATTTATTCGCTTCAGGACAGTCTTAGTGCATCTTGTGTTGCACCAGGTCCTGAAAATAAAAATCTACAGGAAGTCTCCTAGAAATTCATATCCAGGATGACCAAAGTCAACTCCAACTAGAGTTGCGATGGTCACCGAGAATCAATTGTTACACCCGGTTCAAAAAATTATAATCTACAGGAAGTCTCCCAGGAAATAATATCCAGGGTGACCTTAGGATTCATGTACAGGGTCACCAAAGTCGACTCCAAATGCTGTTGTGATGGTCACCGAGCATCGGTTGTTACATCAGGTTCTGAAAATAAAAATCTACAGGAAGTCTCTTAGGAATTCATATCCAGAGTCACCAAAGTCGACTCTAAATGCAGTCGCAATGGTTGCCGAACATCAGTGATCGCACCAGGCCCAGAAAATAAAAATATACATATGTCGTCGATGTTGATGATCCTGAAATTTTGCTAGAAGACCTCTTATTTTATTCCTTCATGCTCAGTACTATCAAATAATTTCACCTAGAATGTCAAATAAACATAAATATTAAGATTTTTGAATTGAAGCTCAATACATATTTGCAAATCAAATTTCAATAGTTCAATATATTTAGGTTAGAATTCAAGTTTCCCATTTTACGCAAGAAAAACATAAAAATAAAAATAAATCACTCTGTAGTCACAAGAAGAAAAACCACTGTATTGCAAAAAACTGTCTAATTGTACTATTAGAAAAAAACTGCGAAGACAGAATTTCAAGTTTAGAGCTTGAACACAATAATCTTAAGGCGTTGAAACCGAGCCCTAACCTCAAAATTGAATCGCCTCATTTTATTCCATAAATACTAGAATTGAATCCTTGTTAGATAATTGGGGCCTACTCATGTTTTGAATCAAGTCTTCAATAGGACTGAAAAATTGGCTAATTTCAATACTTTTTTTGTAAAACGATTTTTTCGAATGCTCGGGTTAGTACTGAAATTAGCCACTTTGTTGCCCCAGATAAAGACTTGGTTCAAAACATGAATAGGCCCTAATTATCTAACAAAGATGTAATTCTAGTATTTATGGAGTAAAATGAGGCAATTCAATTTTGAAGTTAGGCCCTGGTTCCAACCCCCTTAAAATGCTAAAACAATTTTTCCGCTATATATTATAATAATGTTTCAGTTCACTTTGTACATACTGCATTGAATATAAATATCTTGCCTGTATATTGTACTTAATTTACAGTTCTTAGGAAGCAAATTTTGTCCAGCATTCAGCTCTCAAAAACTCTGGGATAATTACAATTTTCATCACTCCCTGCGTAAAAGACAATTGTTTGCCAGAGTTTATTTAAGTCACTTTCTTCCTTTTCATTCATCAAATCTTTCGGATTTCATCTTGTAAAAGCAGGAATCAGAATTAATATAATGAAATTAATTAACGATACGTAAGAAACTACAAAAAATAAGGATTTTTACTTATCTTTTAATTTTGAAAATAGTTAGCCTCTTGAAATTAACTTTATATTTGCCTATAGTATGTAATCTTCTTCAATAAACATTTTCCTTGCATATTTTCATGTGGTCCCTGACGAAATCCATAGTCAAATCTTAATTTCCCCAAGAGTCAACGAATTCAGCACGTTGAAATAATTTTTCGCAGGTAAGCTGTAATCCCGTTTAAAACGTTAATGAAAAATATCGACAAAAATTCCGGAAAACTGGAAGTTGTAGGGATGTCAAAGTGAGATAGAGGAATTACATCATTGTCCACCACGTGCTGCAACATACGTATACGCAGGGATTATCGTGACTGCACCTACAGTCGACTTCGGTTGATTTTGGTAACCCTGGAAATGAATATTCCTATGGTACAGGCACCATCTGAACGGAATTCGGGGTCGCCTTTGGTGACCCTAGATGTCAATTTCTAGGTGACTTTCTGTAGATTCCTATCTTAGGGACCTGGTGCAACAACCGATGATCGGTGACCATCGCAACTGCATTTGGAGTCGATTTTGGTGACCCTAGATATGAATTACTACGAGACTTTCTGTAGATTATTACTTTAGGCACCTAGAACAACACCAGATGCGCTAAAATCGTCCAGACGCGAATCAAGTCGTCACATATTATCCTTCATGTGGAAATTATCGACAATTCCTAGAAGATGATGTCGTTTTCAGCCTGGTGCCAACGGCTGGGAACTACCAGGTACTGTTTTCTTATTCAACACCCTATTTTTAGATATAGGAAAGTTTTCACTACATCCAAAATTACGTGAGATCTACGGGAAAGCATCCTGGGCTAGATAATAAAATTGTTTGGATATTTTTCCCTGGGCCACCGATTGTTCCGGTTTCAAAACTCACGAGTGCCATGCACGGTTTCCATTGCAGGGCCATGATTTAAAGTTTGGAGAAGTTGGGGAAATTTCTACTTGGAAAACTAAGCAGCTAAATCGTCATAAGTTTGTGTGTCCATTTATAACTTCAGTCTTACCCAACTTCAGTCATTCAAAGAAAAGTATGAAAACAAAGCCAGAACCAATGGAGTTATGATCGGTGTGTGTTGTACACTGAGGAGTGCACGAGCCTACTGCAGTTTGGTCTTTAAGATGGGAAAAGACCATTCATTGCCTCATAAATGTGATAAGCATTCTCAACTCTGAAGGATTTAATAATAAATTTTGGTAAAGACACTTTAGATAAATTTGAGAAAAGTGGCATTGTTTATAAAATAACTTGAAAAATTTGTAACATGACTTACATGGAACAGACGTGCATGTTTGAAATGGAAGGGTATGTATGAGGGTGTGTCACGCATTTGATTTTCTGGTTTCCTGGTTTCCTGATGAGTTTTAGCTTATTGAAAAATTTGTTTTTATTGCCTTGAAAAGAGAGTTGAATGAAGACCGAAACGTTGGTAGTTTTTTGTAAATGTTTTTTTATTGTGATCAGTGATGGACAGGAACTAGTTTCTTTTAACCAATTCCTGTAAATAGTTACTATTTTGGTGTCTATAGTGGTAACGAGGTTACTTTTGAAAATAAGTAACGAATTGATAACTAGTCATATTTTTTCAATAACAGTAACTATAAAAATCGTGACTTCCTTGGTTACTTTCGAAATGTAGTTCACAAGTGTTTTTTAGGACAATTAATAAATTTTATTGCCTTTGCAACTATTTTTTCATTTTCACTATTCAAACTATGGCGTCTAGTTTTCGAAAAATTCTTTAGCGCGCACAGTGGGCTGAGAGACACCGAAAACTGGCCAAAATTCAAGGTTTCGTCGGATTTGTATAAAACTTGGTATAAGAGGGTTCTTGAAGTCGCTGATTTCGATTTTGACGTTAGAAGTTACAAATTCGAAAAGGCGGATCCAATATGGCGGCAAAAATTTTAAATTTTCCACAGATTTACCTAGAACTTGGTACAAGGCAGTTTTTGAGGTCGCTAGCTTCGATTTTGACGTTGAAAGGTATTATTTCAAAATCGCGGATCAAGCATGGGGGATAAAATCGCAAAATTTTTAAATATTTCAATCAATCTCGGTGAGGAATGTTTAAGAAAATTACATTTTTCAAGTGTAGTTTTTAATTTGAATGCCTGCATATATAGCCCACAAAATTGGTAGTATCCAGGATCTACTACGTGGATGTAGCAGGGCTATTTTAGATTACTTATTTTGGAGTGCTTAACTGATATGAGTCCCCTAGCCTCATACAATTCGGGGTGCTTTTTGGAATAAGTCCCCTGGCTTCTCATCAATAATCTGCGTCCTTGTCAAACTCTTCTTCGTCGCTCAATTGGAGTTCGACTAAGAGTTCATACGCTTCGGAAAAACCAGTCAAGTCTTCCTCGGCTTCGTGGTCTTTCATGTCTTCCATATTTTGCTTATCTGAAGTCCCCGACATGTTAATGATGCAGTTTCTTTTGAAGGCATTGAAATTAACAACTTTGTCACTCCCTCAGGTAGTGGTAAGAGTTTCTTTTGTTCAAATCGTGAATTCAAGCTGGCAGTTTAAATTTTCTGATGGGAGGAACCCATGACTCTACAGAAACGATCAGTTAGATCAACCAAACGGCTGTGCTTTCTGGTAAGATCGCGTCTTTAATGTTTGTAATGTTTATTATGTGCTTCGGACGCTTCTTCACCAAGCATACCCATAGGCAACAAGCTGTTTCTCATTATGTCCGCACCGTGTATAAGAATTTTTTGGACCGTTGATGACATGGGGTACCAAGAGTAGTACCGTAGCGACAAAGCGGGCAGCTCGCATACTCGCGTATATTTTTTGTATTTATTTTCAAATACACGCGGAAAATCCTCTTTTTATTAATTAGTCTTCATTATTAAAAAAGGTCCATCCTTTATGATAACATAAATCTCCATTTGTACAAAATAAGTTAATTAATATTATGTATTCCTACGGGAAATGGTTCAAACGGCCCTGACTGTTTTCATCGCAGAAATTCTGGGAAGAGTCTCAAGCTAAATGTAAGCACTACTTGAAACCCGAACTAACTCGAGAGTTGAGTGTAATTCCTTGTCAAGTCGTCGCACTTCCATTGTTTATTGCAGAGCGCAAACTGCAAACCTCCAAAACGTTTTAAATTCCGAATCTTTTTCGCAAACACTTATTAACAAAATTAAAATAACAAAACACTTTTTCTCACAACAAAAGTCACACTTTTTTATTGTTAGTAAAGTTTCTGTTACATAACTTGTAACAAAACTGACAAAAAACTGATCATTCGCAAAATCCAGCACACATTCTTTCTCAAAATTTTGTCATCAAGATTAAAATAACAAATCACCTTTTCTAAAAACAACAGTCACTTTTTTCGATTCCTCGCAGAGTTTCTGTTACATAACATGTAACAAAAACTGACAAAAAACTGATCATTTGCGAAATCCAGCACACATTCTTTCTACAATTTCCTTTATCAAGATTAAAATAACAAATCACCTTTTCTAAAAACAACAGTCACTCTTTTCGATTCCTCGCAGAGTTTCTGTTACATAACATGTAACAAAAACTGACAAAAAACTGATTATTCGCGGAATCCAGCACACATTCTTTCTACAATTTCCTTTATCAAGATTAAAATAACAAATCACCTTTTCTAACAACAAAAATCGCTCTTTTCAATTCAATTTTGCTTGCTATGTTGGAATCAGTGAGATTTCACTGATGAAGTAGATAAAAGTGGGTCTTTTCATCGCTTGAGTACAATTTTTACTGACGCAGTCAGTAAAATCTCTTACCGACTGAATTTTAATGATTACCTTTAGGGAAAATTTAACTGACTTTTAGTGAAATGTCACTGATGGGTAATTCAATATTTACTGAAGTAATACAGTTCTCTGAGCACTAAGTTTTTTTTACTAGTTTTGTTGCAATAAATATAACAAAAACTCTGTAAGAACAGACAAGCATAACTCCTGGTTGTTGAAAAAGTGTTGCGTTATTTTAGACTTATTATTAAATTTGCAAGTAATAAATAAGAGGGTTTTTCCGAACTTCAAGTTCGAAACGTTGGAGAGTGTCATGTTATCTTAGGCTTCTAAATAAATTTATAAGAAAGCAAGTTCGCTAGATTTTGAGAATGTTAAGCTTTTCTATTAGTTTTGTTACAAATTATGTAACATAAATTCTGCCAGGAGTGAAAAAGTTTGACTTTTGTTTTTAGAAAAGGTGTTTTGTTATTTTGATCTTCATAACAAAATTTTAAGAAAGAATGTGTGCTTGGTTTCACCATATTTCAGTTTTTTGTCAGTTTTTATTCAAGTTATGTGACAGAACTCTGCGAGGCATAGAAAAAAGTGAATTTTGTTATTAGAAAACGTGATTTGCTATTTCAATCTTTCAATCTATTTCAATCTTGCTTCGTTTCGCGAATGTTCAGTTTTTTAAAATGTTTTGTTACAATTTATATACCAAAAACTCTGCGAGGAATCGAAAAGAATGCCTCTGTCGTTGAAAAAGGTGTTTTGTTATTTTAATCTTGCTAACAAATTTGCAAGAATGAATTTTTGCTGTGTTACGCGAATGTTCATTCTTTGTCAGTTTTGTTGCAAGTTATGTAACAGAAACTCTGAGAGGAATCGAAAAGTGATTTTTTTTTGTTGGGAATAATGTTTTGTTATTTTAATCTTTCTAAAAAATTTTTAAAGAAGAGTGTTTGCTTGATTTCGCTATAGTTCAGTTTTTTTGACAGTTTCTGTTACAAGTTATGAAACAGGAACTCTGCGAGGAATCGGAAAGAGTGACTTTTGTTATTAGAAAAGGTGATTTGTTTTTTATCTTTCCAAAAAATTTTTAAGGAAGAATACTTGCTCGGTTTCGCGAATGTTCAGCTTTTTGTCAGTCTTGCTATAACTTATGTAACAGAAACTCGGCGAGGAATCAAAAAGAGTGACTTTTGTGGTCAGAAAAAGGTGATTTGTTATTTTAAACTTGATAAAAAAATTATAAGAAAGAATGTACTGGGTTTCACGAATGTTGAGTTTTTTTGTCAGTTTTGTTACAAGTTATGTAACAGAAACGTTACAAATAATTGAAAAGTGTGACTTTTTTGTTAAAAAGGGTGTTTTGCTACTTTAATTTTGTTAATAAATGTTTGCGAAAAGGATTCGGAATTTCAAATGTTTTGGAGGTTTAAATATTGTGTTTTGCAATAAACAATGGAAGTGCAACAACTCGAAGGGAAATTACCTGATACGGGAGCTGAAGTGTGTCGCCAAAAGACACACTCTACCTTAATGCTTGAGACACGTACAATTGGTTGCTGAAGCTCGCTCCTCATTGGTTGATTAAGCACAACTTTGAACCTATTTTGTGCCCAAACTAAGCTTCGTAAAAATTTTGCTAGAAGACTTTTTTGTTTATTTTTTGTGCACTATCACATAGAAAAAGGGGTTGTATAGGTGGTGGGACACCCTATATTGCTATTAAAAATGAACGAAGAATATATATTGAAATAAGCGTTAATTATTGTCTTTAGTAACAAAAGTAAGGAAGTTGTAAATCTTTCAGAAGTGGAAGTCGTAACTAGGTGAATCTAAACAAACACTTTTAAAATCAAACAAATTAATTTCCAGAGCCATAAATATTTATAGCCTAATATAGGGAAACTGGAATTTTTCTCCCACCATGGAATTCAAAATTTTCCAAAATCTATAAAAACACTTTTAGAATGACAAAATAATTCATTTTACAGTTGAAATTTTAATTTTTTTTTTGGCGAAAATTAATTTTTTTTTAAATTGAAAATTTAACTTCTCCAGCCGAGGATTTCCGTTGCCAATCCATCTATTATTAGTTGATAATTCATCTTTCTTGGCTAATAGTATATTCTGTGAGAAGTGCGCGAAGTAGGTGATTCAAAAGGAGCGTGAAGTTTGTCGCCCGAACGAAGCAAGTGTGAAGTTTCACACAAGTCGAGAATCATCTACGTGCACTACGTGTTTGCGAAGAACCGGCCCATTTTATTTGCAAAATGTTGAATGTGTTCGAATAACATCTGCCATAGCACGTGAGAATCGGCCACTTCGCGCTCGCTATACAGGCACGAGAAACCGAACTTCCCACGCAGTTGTTTCAAAAAAGTATATTGTGCGACAAGTGCGCTAAGTATGTAATTTGCGACGAGTATGAAGTTTCATACAAGTCGATAATCACCTACGGGTACTTATCACACATATTATTCTTTGAAACAACTCAGTGCGGAGTGTGCGAAGAAGCGGCTTATTTTATTCGCACAAGGTTTATTGTGCGCGAATAAATTCTGCCACAGCATGTGAGAATCAGACAATTCGCGCTCGCTATGCAGGCACGAGAAACCGAATTTCAAACGCAGTTGTTTCAAAATGATATATTGTGCAACAAATGCGCGGAATATGTAATTTAAGATGAGTGTGAAGTTTCACACAAATTGAGAATCACCTACGTGCACTTGTCACACACATTATTCTTTGAAACAACTCAGTGCGAAGTGTGCAAAGAACCAGCCTATTTTATTCGCACAAGTTTGATTGTGCACGAATAAATTCTGCCATAGCATGTGAGAATTGGCTGCTTCGTGCATGCTATGCAGGCACGAGAAACCGAATTTCGCACGTAGTTGTTTCAAAATAGTATATTGTGCGACAAGTGCGCAAAATATATCATTTAAGACGAGTGTGAAGTTTCACACAAGTAGAGAATCACCTACGTGCACTTGTCACACATATTATTCTTTGAAACAACTCAGTGCGAAGTGTGCGAAGAACCAGCCCATTTCATTCGTACGAGGTTGATTGTGCACGAATAAATTGTGCCATAGCATGTGAGAATTGGCTGCTTTGTGCATGCTGTGCATGCACGAGAAATCGAGCTCCGCACGCAGTTACGTGCACTTATCACGCATATCATTTTTTGAAGCAACGAGAAACCGAACTCCACACGCAGGTGTTTCAAAATAAATTTTATTATTTGGTTGAAAATTTGATTGCTTTGTTCAAAATTCAACAATCTTCATAGAAAATCATTCTATTCGGTTGAAAATGCAACTGTTTTATAAAAAATTGCCTTTATGGCTTGAAATTTTGACAGTCTGGTAGATTTCTTCTTTCTTGACTGAAAATTAAACTCTTTTGTTAAAAATTCGTTTTTTGGTTGAAATAGAAACTGTTACATTTTTCTCTAAGAATTCATCGTCTCTCGTTGAAAACTAATTTGTTCAATTGAACATTTAACCATTCCATTTTTGGTTGAAATATTGCCTTTTTTAGTTGAAAGTGTATGTTTTTTGTTGAAAATCCATCGTTTTTGGTGAGGAATTAATCTTCTTGGTTGAAAATTCATGTCTTCGGTTCAAAATGGTCTTTTTTGCTTGACTTAAAGCGTTTTTGATTTAAAATTAAAATGGAGCCATTCACGAAATGCGTGATGAATATTTCAGGGATTTTGAGCCCTCGACGTGATACGTTTTTTATTGTTATTATCATGGAGAGAGATAAAAGTTCCTTACCCATCTTTTTCTTTCCTTTTTTTTTATTTTGGTTTTCTCAGTTCGAATGGAAAATTTAAGCGTGTGTTGCCCAAATTTGATCGTTGGATTCCTCTTTTTAGGGTTTCGTAGCCCCGAACAGAAACCCTTATAGTTATAGTTTAGGTCGAGTATCCGTCCGTTACACTTTTTTCCTGTAAGGAGAAGGGAAGTTAGGGAGATTGGTGGGGAAGCGAGGATTTAGAGGAAGAGGGAGAGCTGGGGGAAGTAAGGGGAAGCATGGGGAGGATAATTAAGGGAAATTGAGGGGAAGGGTTGCAGGAGGGATGGGAAAGTATGGGAGGGATTGGAGTGTAGTTATGGGAGAGAGAAGAGGGAATGGATGGTAAGGAAAGTAAGGGATGAGAGGAGAAGGGTAAGGAGAAGTAATGGGCAGTGGGTTGATAGGAAAGGAGGGGAAGTGAGGGCTAGTTACGGGAGGGAGGAGAATGGTGGGGAGGATGGGGACTGGATGGATCATGGGGAGATGATGGGAAGTAAGGGGATGTTGGGTAGGATAGGGAAGGGTGGGGCAGGTAATTGAGGAGAATGGAGGCGAAGGTAGGAATTAGGGGAGGGAAAGTGTGAGAGGGGTGGGAGTGTATGAGATGGAAGGGAAGGAGTTAACGTGAGGGGTGGAAGGGGAATTGAGAGAAGGATAGGTGTGGATGGTGGTGAGGAGGCGATGATGAGTGAGGGGTGGGGGGAGCAGAGGAGATGGATGGGAAGTAAGGTCTGGGAAGGGGGTTTTGGGGAGGGGATAAGTTAAACCTTTCAAATGCTATATTAAATAGGCTACGAAACCCTTTTTTGTAGGCGCATTTCGCCTTCTTTTACTCATTTTTTTTCAATTTGCAAGAATTTCGCAGCTAATTTCATTTGTGATTTTCCAATTTCGGCGAAACAAGTAATATATTGTAAGAAGTTTAAAACTGACGGGTGATAAGTTTATTCCATCGCACATCTACGAGACACGCCAGAGAGCCACCAGCTCGTAATTATCAATTATGCGAGTTATAGGCTTGAGAACGTCCAGAGAGATTAACTTGCGGTTCGTGAAATGATCTTGATACTCAAATAGGAATAAGAATAAAAATAGTAATAAGAATAAGAGGAGCTTAGATATGCACATATTGAAGCGACTACACGTGAGTAGATATAGGCAAGGGGAATCGACAATGAACTAGATAACGACGAGTCACCGCGTGTCTAGGTTAATAGTAATGACTTTATACACACCGACACGGATAGGGCAGCGTACATCCACATGCAAGTGCAATCAAGAGTTAAATTCGACTTGATACTTTATACTCAGTCATTCATTAGAGAATGGCAGATAATTACAGTTTTACTGCACTACAATGATATTTATGACAAATTTTAATGAATCTTATATATATGGGAAATTATGGGTGACATTTTATGGTGCTTAAATGAATTGTATTAGCACTAGCATAATATGCGCGCGTGTAACATTGCTTTAAATGTGTATTCCGTAGACGTTTTTCAAATTTTTATGGGTTGATTTAGAACCAATATATTCAGAATATTTCATTTTTCAAAAAAGAAAAAGGTGATAATCCAAAACAATAACACATTTCTCAAAATTGCTAACTTTCTGAAATTTATATACTATATTTAAATAAGAATAGACATCTTTTCATAAATTGAGTTAATCATTAATGCCTCAATTGAAAAGAATTTTAATAGTATTCATGACCAACAAATCTTTGCTTAATGTCTCTCTTCTAAAATTTCTCGAAGATCGAAGTGAAATCCATTTTCTTATGAAAATTTTTTGTTTATTAAAAAAGAAACACTCAAGAAGTTCATAAATCAAAAATAGGCTTCGAAACCACCCGCTTTTACCTATATTAATTAAATTCAAATATTACCTGAAAATAAAAATGAAGAATTTAATATCAAATGTTGTTTAGTCAAGTTTTCTATTTTCTTATTAAAATGAGAAATCCGTAAGATCGAAATGAAATTTACTTTCTTATGAAAATTTTGTTGTATAGAAATATAATACAGCAGAAGGCTATGTGTATCCGTGCATTGCGAACTTCTTAAACCAAATTCAAGATAGATTTCTTGAATTTATTGGTAGTCTCATTAAGGGTTTTTTTGTTTCTCTCAATTTCAAAGTCAGAACATGCTTTCTTGTTAATATCAAATATCTTTTTTGGAAAAACCTATGAACCTTGCATCTCATCAATAAGTCTTTGTGTAATGCATCCAATCTCAGTTTTTACTAATTGAATAAAATTCTTTAATATTTTTCACCGGTCTTCTCATAATACCAAAAACAGAACAATCAGAATAGTTAAAAAATTATGTGTAACTTCCATTCTCATCTCAATAAGGAGGTATTGGTTTTATGTGAAAATTGACGTTCGCGGATTTCATCAAACCTCGACGCTTTCGGACTCACTGATTGAAAAAAAAATGGATTTTATTTCCATGCCTGTCTCTCGTTGTCGTCTGTGAAAACGACAACTTTCGAAGGAATTATCCGATCGAATTAACCTTTGGCACACAGTTTCAGGCCTGAAAAGAAAGGACGAGTTCGTTAACCACCCATTTTTTTTCTTAAGGATCAAAATTAAATATACTTTCTTATGAAAATTTTTGTTGTCCTGAAAAAGGAACACCCAAAAAGTTCACAAATCAAAACTAGACTTCGAGACTATCCGCTTTTCCGGCTCGTTATAAATAATGAAACATATATTAATCTTATATGTGCACGACAGCTTTTTTAAACCAAATTCGAATAGATTCATTAAATTTGTTGATATTCTCATTTAAAGTTCCTTTGTTACCTTTTTTTGTTGATGTCAAAACATATTTTCTTGTTAATATGAATTTGACTAACGGTTCTCGTATACGAGATACAGAAAAAATATTAAGAGCAAAACTGTTCATCTTAAATATTGCTATACATTTTTTTGAGATTATTTTTTCGATGAGAGATATAGTTTTTGTTTCAATCGTGAAAAATGTTATTTAAAAAAATTCAATTTCCAGCAAAACTATACGAGATACGAAAAAAATGTTTGGAAGCAAAATTGTTTATCTCAATAAGGCCTACAAATATACTCCAAACTATTTTTTGATGGGACGCATAGTTTTTCTTTAAATCGTGAAAAATGTGATTAAAAAAAAAGAATTCTACTTCCCGACAAAACCATACGAGATACGAAAAAAATGTTAAATTTTGTTTATTGTTCAAAATTGTTCATTTCAAAAAGATTCACTAATCTGCTTGAGACTAGAAATTACATTTCTTTGGTAAAAAATACATCTGTTTGGTTGAAAATTTGAATATTTTATTGAAAATTCGCCTTTTTCTTGATTGAAAATTTATTTTTTCAACTAAAAATTTAACTATTCCATTTTTGGTTAAAAATTTATCTTCTTTAGTTGAAAAGACAACTATTCGGTTTGAAATTCATCTTGGCTGAGAATTCAACTGTTCAGTTGAAAATTAATCTGTTTTGGTGAAAATATCAACCATTACATTTTACGTTGAGAATCCGTCTTTTTTGGTTGACAATTCAAGTACTTGGTTGAAAGTTGAACTACTTTGTTAAAAAATCTTTTTTTTGGCTGATGAATAATCTCTCTGGGTGAAAATTGATCTTTTTGGTTATAATGGTATATATTGTAATATAATGATAATATAGAATATAATGGTAATATATGTTCTATTTGGTTGTAATATGAATTATTTCTTTGAAAATTCAACAATTCTTTTAGAAAATTAATCTTTTTTGGTTACAATTACAACAGTTTGGTTGAAAATTAATCTGTTTTGCTCGAGAATTCAAATGTTTTGTTGAAAAATCATTTTTTTGGTTGAGAATTTGACTATCTGGTTATAAATTTAATTATTTTGTTGAAAATTTAACAATTTTCGAAGAAAATTAACTTCTTTGGCTATGAATTTAACTATTTTTTTGAAAATTCAACAATTTCCTCAGAAAATTAATCATTTTTGGTTACAATTGCAGTGGTTTGGTTGAAAATCAATCTGTTTCGCTTGAGGGTTCAACTATTTTGTTGAAAAATCATCTTTTTGTTCTAGAGTTCTACTATCTGGTTATAAATATAATTATTTTGTTGAAAATTTAACAGTTTTTGTAGAAAAATAACTTTTTTGGTTACAAATGCAACTGTTTGGTTGAACAATAAACTGTTTTGTTTGATTATTCAACTATTTTGTTGAAAATTCATCTTTTTGGGCTGAAAACTCAAGTATTTGGTTGCAAACTAACATTTATGTTAAGAATTCATATTCTTGGGTTGAAAATTCAACTTTATTGTGGAAAAATGAACAATTTGGTGGATATGTTTTTCTTTCTCGACTTAAAATTCTTTTTTGGTTGCAAATGCAACACTTTCGCTGAAAATCAGTGTATGAGGTTTGAAAATTCATCTCTTCTAGTAGCAATTTTATTTTTTATTCTGGGGGGGAGGGGGTAAAAAATACAACTGTTTAGTTGAAAATTAATCTCTTTTGGTGGAAGAATTCAACTATTTTGTTGAAAAATTTTCTTTTTGGGTTGAACATTCTACTATTTGGTTGAGAATTAACATTTTGGGGTGGAAAATTCAACTATTTTTTAGAAAAAAGAACAATCTGGTTAAAAAATTTTTTTAAATCTTGACTCCAAATTCTTTTTTGGTTGAAAATTCAACTCATTTGTTGAAAATTCATGTTTCTGGTTTTAAAAATTTATCTCTTCTGGTAGAAATTTCAATTTTTTGGCAAAAAAAAACTATTGTTTGGTTGGAAATTAATCTGCTTTGATTGAAAATTGAACTATTTTGTTGAAAATTCGTCTTTTTTGTTCAATTCAACCGTTTTTGATTGTAAATTATTTTGCTAAAAACTCGTCTTTTTGGCTTGAAAATTAATCTCTTCTGGTAGAAATTCCATTCTTTTTGGTAAAAAATACAACTGCTTGGTTGAAAATTATTCTTTTTTATTTGAAAATTTAACTAGTTTGTTGAAAAGTCATATTTTTTATTTTAAAATTCAACTATTCGATTGAAAATTCATGTATTTTGTTTATGACACATCGATTTTTGTAGAAAATTAATCCTCTCGACTGGAAATTTATGTTTTTGAGTTGAGAATTCAACAGTTTTGTAGAAAATAAAGTAATCTGGCTGAAATTTATTTCTTTCTTGACTCAAAAATCATTTTTAGTTAAAAATTCGACTCTTTTGTTGAAGTTTGTCTTTTTAGTTTGAAATTTTCTGACTTTAGAATAATTTGGAGTTAGCTGAAATAGTGTAAAAAGTCCTAGAATTAATAAACAAATATTAAAACAAAATAATTTAGAAATCTAGCAGCTTTATATTGAACGGACGAAATGACAACATTAGGAAGCCAACGTACTTTATTATTATAGATAATATGCTTTAATACTATGAAATTACTTTTGAAACGACTTATTAATTTATTAACAATGAATATGTGAAGCTGCATAATTTTTCACTCTCTTCAAAGAACAATAATTATTAATAATGTAATGATCGTTAAGGTGAATATATTTCTTTATGCGCCTCACTCGAATCTTGATAATGAACAAATGCAAAATAGGAATTTTTGCATTTACATCACCTATTGACGCACGGAATTTTATGACTGCAGAGGATACATTAAAGAAGATGATTTATTTATATTTCGGTCAAGAGCACTTCACCTATTTCTGCATAACGTCCAAGCCAAATGAGAATAATTCTAATATAAATCACGGTGAAAAATGTATCAGTTGTGGATCATTTCGTTTAAGTGATAGGAAAATCGTGGAAACTTACATATCAATTATCTTCCTGCCAAATTTGACTTTCGGAAACAGGATAAATCAAGAATACTTCCGATATTTCATTTATTTTCATTATTTTTATCTTGGTGGCCTCCACAAGACTGACGTCAATATCGGAAAGAAAAGTATCATTCGTTCTTATCAAGACGCATTTTCATAACAGAAATGCAAAAAAATATTTACATTATTATCAGCTAGTTCTGAAAATAGTATTCTATTTTACAGAAAGGTTATCGTCATTAATTGCACAATCTGCAAATTGCTTCAAGCTATTCTAAATTTAATCTGTATTATCATTGTGGTCAGTAACACTGGTCCATCGTCTGAAGAGTCTTCCACAATAGAGCGGAGTAAAAAAATATTTTATTTATTTTTCTCAAATTCGGATAGGGTTCAAAAGTTGTAGTTTGGTACCCAGTTTTCTCACAAAAAGTTACAGATGAAAGAAATATAACTCATGTTCATGCATCTACGATAAAGCTCAACATAACCGAGAAAATTTATTACGAGGGTTGCTTGATAAGTTTGGTAAAAAAGCAAGTAAAATTTTTTTTTAACGTTTGCCTTTAGAAACATAGTCGCCTTCAAGGGCTACATACTTAGTCCAGTAAGATTCCAATTTCTTCATCCCTTTAGAAAAGTAATATTTCTCGAGGTCTGAAAAATACGCATTTTCGGCATCGATTACTTCTTCATAGGACGAGAATCTCTTGCCACCGAACCAGGTGTTCAAGTTGGGAAACAGAAAGAAGTCGCACGGAGCCAAGTCTGGAGGATACGGTGGATGATGATGCATACTACGTTCCTGATATAGTTTTACCCATCTTCAATCGACTTGAAAGGTCCTGCGGATTTTATACAATTAATTTATATTTAATTTCAATTTACGATGTATAGGAAAATGTTTATTCTTGAGTAGCTTTCAGAGGATAATTACAGGACCAAGTACTGACTTTTTGAACTCTTTTCATCAATGAAAAAATTGTTACCAATAAAAAAATATCATTAACCAAGTGAAAACATGATTTTTCTCCTTTTTTTCAAACTCAATGACAATTTACCGTGTGTATGAACTCTTTTATTACTGAATAGTTTTTGGAGGATAATTATAGTTTCAAATACTAATTACTAAAATCTTTTTTATCTATTGAAAAAGTGATTTCATACCAATAAATCACCAAATTCGCTATTATTCATTATGTCGAGTTTTTTATTCGATGCGCGAACATATAAGATATATTTTTTCATCTGTAACTTTTTGTGAAAAATTCGGGTACCAAACTGCAACTCTTGGCCCCCCTTCGAATTTGAGAAAAATACTTTGTGGAGTCCACAATCTATGAAACTAAAATCTAATGCTCCATGTAGAAATCGCCCCATCAGCCCCTATTTCAATTTAGGCAATGGTCAGATCCTCACTAGAACAACTGGACTAGTAAGTTCTAGTCAGTATCCTTTAAAGCAATTTCAAGATTTTCCATTCTTTGTGACTAGAAAAACTATGTACGTCTAGTAAGGCCTCAATCTTGTACTTTAGCCAGGCTTTAATTGGGCCCTGATGAAAATAAATGTTGATCAAATAAAGTTGATGAATAACAAAAATTTCCACCTAAATTCAGAATAAAATCAATTTTACTCGTTCAATAGCATCAATATTGTCGGCGATAAAAGGGTACTCTCATTAGGGCCTGGGTAGAATTTCTAGCTAGTACCTGGCTAAAATAGCGTTACAGAACTATTCCAGCTGTGTTTATTTTTCCCGATCAGCGTCCGATCAGAAATAGGAAAAACTATGTAGGGCCTTATTAGATCCCGATCGCAATTTCTTCATGAGGTGTGGGCCTCACTAACTCGTTCAAATTCGGATTTTTATGAGCGCCATTTTCTCGCAGGTTTAAAATTTGAAAAAATCGTTCGCACTTGGAATTTTCAATATGATCACTTCAATTTGAAAATAGAATTAGTACTTCAGATTTTGAATTGTTTAATTTGGACGAACTAGAAATTTTCCAGAAGCATGAAAAATAGAGAATCAATGTACAAAATAGAGAATCAATGTACATAGACAGTCGACGTTATCCTATTTTTAACATTACATATTTATCAGCAAGAAGAAGCGTGGCAATGATCCACATCGAGCGGTGGCCGTTACCGTCATCAAAAATCTGCACTTACCAATTTTAATCATGTGATGATAGCATCGATCTTACAGATCTTAAACTTGGTCGAGGTAACGATCTAAGATTCTAAGGACTCCTCTGATCGTGACATGTGTTCTGATCTATTGTTTTTTTATTATCTATCATCCATTATTTTATTCCCTTAGGGGAAAAGCGTAATGCTACAAAAATGTACTAACTCTTCCTCTATATTATTGTTTCTTATTCTAAATATTTTTTATGAAAAAACATAAAATTATGTTTAGATTAGAAGAATCGCTTCCTACTGCAATAGCACGAAAGTTTCTGCAGTGCGACACCCACAAACGTCAATAACCGTTAGCCATCCTTCTCTTTACGCCTCCTTTGCACTACATTTATTGAGTGTGAAAATATTTCCTTTAGGAAAAAAATGTTACATATAATTTCAAATAATGTTAAATGATTTCTTAATCATTTCTGACATTAAAGATTTTATTTTAAGAAGCTGGATATACTTAGTTCGTTGGAAATCCATTCACGGCGATATACAAAAGTCCGACAAAAAATAAAATTGGCTAAATAAACAACTTTTATGCCTGAAATCATTCTCATAATCAAGAATATTTGCTCTTTTAAAAAATATCATCATAGTATGTAAAATGCTTCATTTCAGCTTTTGGGGCCTAAAAATACGGAGACCATGTCTACTACATCACATCCACATCTCACACGTGCAATCAATTTCTGACTGTCTCTTCCTCCCTTTCTCTCCAGATATATTGCTTTTCCTTCTACTCTTATCCATTTGTATTTCTCATTGTACCTAAATTCTCGAATTTCATTTTCTATTTCTTGTTTTATTACTCCTTTATCCTTTCTTATCAACTCCTGCTGTACCTACATTCCACTTTCATTCACAGGCGTCGAAAGTCAAACTTTCAGACGTGGCGTTGTGAAAAATCAATTTCTTTTCTTTTAAGTCCCCGCTTATCACTCCTTTTAAGCCTTCCCCTTCTTCTAAATTCGTTCTAACCCCAGTCATGATTCCTTCACTTGCTCTACCTTTTTCCTTTTCCCTAGTAGCCCCTTGTATCACCCATCTAAACTTACTCGGCAATTTACTTCTTATTCCTTCGCACTCTTTTTCCTCGATCCAAGTTTCCGTAAGCTCTACGACATCGAATTTTTCTACAAAACCCCAAAAATCACTGTCCTTTCTCTAAATTCCTACAACATTCCAAAAAATCAATTTGACCTCTTCCTCTATTACTTGTATCTTTTTCCTGTTCCTTTTACTACTCCTTTCCGATTCTTATAGACGATTTATATTTCCTGATTTCAAGGGATTTCTCAAGATGTCGAAGGATTTTACGGAATTTCGAGGGGTTTGGAGACCCTAGAGAAATTCCGACGGATTTTAAGGAATTCCCAAGTATTATAAGGATTTTACGGGATTTTAAGCAAATTTCAAAGATTTTAAAGGATTTTAAGAAATCTCTGAGGATTTGGCAGGATTTTCAAGGACTGCAAAGGATTTTTGGAGGTTAAAAACGATTTTTAGAGATTTTATAGGATCTTAAGTAATTCAAAAATAATTTATAAATTGCCAAAAATTTCAAAAGACTTTACAAAATTTAAGAAACTTAAAGAGATTTTAATGGATTTCGAAAGATTTCCAAAGTTTTCAAAGAAGTTTGAAGGATTTCAAGAGAATGTGAAAGAGTCCCAGGGGTTTTCAAAGGTTTGCCGGAATTTAAAAAAATTTCTGAGTAATTTACGAGATTTCGAGGGACTTAAGAATATCATTGGATTTGAAAGGACTTCAAGGAATTCCTAAAGTTTTCGAAGGATTTTATGGGATTTTACAAGATTTTAATGGATTTCAAGAAATTCCGTGAGATTTCCAAATAATTTCATGAATTTTACGGGATTACGAGAAATTTAAATATATTTGAATGGATTTCAAGTGTTTTCGAAGGATTTCAAAATTTTTAAAAAGAACTTCAAGGATTTCGAAGTATTTCAAAAATTTGAAAAGAATTCGCAAAAATTTCAAAGGATTTCCAAAGGTTGTCCGGAATTTTTGAAGAATTCAGAGTAATTCATGAGATTTTAAGAGATTTTAAGAGATGTTTTTGGATTTTAAAAAACTTTAAGGGATTCCCAATGATTTTGAAGGATTTTATGGGATTTTACGAGATTTTAATTGATTTAAAGAGGTCTCGTGAGATTTCCAAATATTTTCATGAATTTTACGGGATTTCGAGAAATTTAAGGATACTTAAATGGATTTCAAGTGATTTCGAAGGTATCAAAATTTTTTAGGATTACTTTCAAGGGTTTTGAAGAATTTCAAAAACTTTAAAAGAATTCCCAAGTATTTCAAAGGATTTAAAGACATTGTGAAAGTTTCCTAAGGATTTCCAAAGGTTGTCCGCAATTTTTAAAGATTTCAGAGTAATTTACGAGATTTTAAGAAATTCTAAAAGATGTTTTTGGATGTTAAAAAAACTTCAAGGGATTCCCAATGATTTCAAAGGATTTTATGGAATTTTACAAGAATTTGATAGATTTCAATAAATTTTATTTCAAGCAATTTCGTGAGATTTTCAAATATTTCAAAGAATTTTACGGGATTTCGAGAAATTTAAAGATATTTTAATGGATTCTAAGCGATTTCGAAGAATTTCAAAATTTTTTAAAGAGAATTTCAAGGATTTCGAACTATTTCAAAAATTTGAAAAGAATTCGCAAAGATTTCAAAGTATTTCAAAGGATTTGAAAAGATTTTCAAAGTTTTCCAAGGATTTCCAAAGGTTGTCCGGAATTTTTGAAGAATCCAGATTAATTTATGAGATTTTAAGAGATTTCAAGAGATGTTATTGGATTTTTAAAAACTTCAAGGGATTCCCGATTATTTCAAAGGATTTTATGGGATTTTACAAGATTTTAATGGGTTCCAAGAGATTTCGAAATATTTCAAAGAATTTTACGGGATTTCGCCAAACTCAAAGATATATTAATGGATTTTAAGATATTTCGAAGCATTTTCAAATTTTTTAGAAAGATTTCCAAGGATTTCGAAGAGTTTTAAAAATTTCTAAAGAATTTTACAAAATTTCAAGGATTTTTAAGAGACTTTGAGGGATTTTAATGGTTTTTAAAGGATCCCCAAAGATTTCAAAGGATTTTGTAGAATCTCAAGAGATTGTAGAAGATTCCCAAGGATTTCCAAGGGTTTTTCGTAATTTTTAAAGATTTTAGAGTAATTTACGAGATTTCGAGGGATTTCAAGAGATGTTACCGTATTTTTAAGAATTTTAGGGATTCCAAAATATTTCAAAAAATTTTATGGGATTTCAAGGGATGTCAAAGGATTTCGAGGAATTTCGAAATATTTCAAGAGATTTCAAGGATTGCAAGAATCTTCAAAGAAATTCAAGAGATTCTGAATAATTCTCTCAGATTTTCAGATATTTCAAAGAGCTTAAGAGGATTTTCAAAGATTTAGAATGATTTTATGAAATTTTAATGAATTCCAAGTTCTTCTAGATTTTCAAAAATTTCGAAGGAGTTTCAGAAATTTTGAAGGACTTGAAGGAATTTCTAGAAAGTCTTTTACGAAATAATAATCAGTGGGGAAATTGTATTGACCCTCAATAGTAAATTCGTAAGGGATGTTGATGTTCGTTATCTAAAGCCACTAACAACATCCCTTACGACTTTTACGAAATGTCAATCATTTAAGCGGATTTCGTAAGATTTTGATAGATAGAACGGGATTGTTAAAGATTTTAAAGAATTTCAAGGGATTCTAAGGGATCTTCCCGAGATATCAAAGAAGTCCAGGATCTCTTTAGATTTCAAAGAATTTTACAGGATTCCCAAATAATTTGAAAGAATCATACCGGATTTCAAAAGATTTCGTAAGATTTCACGGGATTAAACATTTTTCTAGCTGCATCGTGGTTTCAAAGATTTCATGATATTTCAAAGAATTGAAAAGTTTTGAAAATAAATTATTTGCTATTGCCGATTCAAAATGAGTATTATTTTTAAGAATTCAATCGAATCGTCAATTTTGGGAATCGATTTTTGAGGACCGATTCTGTTTTTTCGAGAATCGACCATTCCTACTAACGCTTAAAAAAATTGAAAGTCAGGAGAACTCAGGGTAGATCTTGCAAAAATATTTTAGCTTTAAAGTTTTACTTAAATCCTGAATAGTTTAGTTTAAAATGTGTCAAATAAACATTGGTAACTTTTTATTGGTAAGATTTATAAATATATTTTTTTAATTATTTAGCTTTGTACACTTCAGTTGAAAAGTATTCACCTTCTAATACTTCTTATTAAAAATACTATAATTATATTTTATAACTGTTGCGATGTTATATCAGATAACAACTTCCGTCTTCGGTTTTCAATTTTCAAAATGTTTCAAACTGTTTCAGCTTCAAGTTTTTTTTAAGAGTGTTTATTTTTAAAGGATAGTTTTCAGCGCTTGAAACTTTCTGCACATATATAGTTATATTTGTGTTAAGATATATTGTTTTTTTTATTTTAATAAATAATTGATTTAAGTGCTTAAGTATTATGCAGATGCATTTTATTATTTACATTATTATTCATAAATTTATTTGTAACATTTTTAATTTGAATGTCAAAAAGTTAAATTAATTAAAATATATAATTTTGTAAGTTGAAAAAAAATTGAATTTTCACTACACGTGGTATCATATTCCGGTTTATGAATAGAATAATTTTGTAGATGAAAAGCAAACAATGGTTGTTATAGTTCTTGTGTACATTTAATAATTTCAGAGAAGTTAAAGTTGAATAGGGGAAAGACTGTGATCCCTGAAAATAAAACAGAAATTACAATTCGATAAGTATTTTGTCCAAACGAGCATTAAAGTTTCGTAATTTTAGCAAATCTTTCTACTGAACTGAAATAATTGTTTGCTGCAATTAAAAATTTTACATTCTGCACAAAACTGAAAAAATAGAACTCTATTTCTTTGTATTGTCATCATAGTTTGAACGTAAGCGGATTGACATTGCAATTTTCAAGAAAAATACTAATGTATCCACAAATAATAGTAATAGAATGGACTCACAAGGGCAAAATTATGTTATTAAAAAAAAGTCTTGATTTCTTTTCAGTGGTAAATCAATTAATAAATTACTGAAAACACAAAAATTGAAAGTCAGGAAAACTCAGGGTGGATTCAGTCAACTGGTGAAGATCGCGAAAAAGTGTTTTGAAACATTTTTCCTACTCTCGTAAAAGTTGCCGACAATTTTATGACATGCAATCTTCAAAGGCATCTTTGCTTTTTCCATTATTATCATTACCTCTCAAGAAGTTTCGAATGAATCAAACTGAGTAGATCGTCTTACAAGATTTATCCAGAGAGATTTGAAGATTTCCCAAACAATTCTGATCGTTGGTGATTCTGCTGACAAGAATGATAACAGGTTTACTGACATTGTACGAAGAATCCAGCAAACTGTTTCCACTCAAGTTATGAATTTGAATTCTATTGACTACGGAATTTTCGGACGGTACTTTCTTTAACAGAATCTTGAAGCAACGACTCTCTTCATCGTCATTAAAGTTTCTAAAGACTACCCAAAACATTCAGAAAATGCTGACACGAACGAATTTTTGATTCGATTACACAGTCACACAAAAAAAAGTCTGATACTTTTGACGAGACACATGTATTTCTATGTATTTTGAGTCGCTGAATCCAAATCTGAGGTCAAAATAGCACCTTTCACGATTGATTTTCGACATAAACTCAAAAAATCTTATCTATGAGTATATGATGGTGAAACATGGTTTTGTTATATATTTCAAGCTGCTGAATTCATATATAGTATCAGTCCAGTGATATAACTAAAAAATCTGGAGCATAGCCTTAAAACAAAATTGGCTGAGCGGTCCTTCGCAGGACAAATTAGATTTGTGTGCTTCGAGGCATCGAATCCGAAACGTAAGTCAAGTTAGCGTTTGTTTTGCATGAATGTACTCCCTGAATCAAAATGAGTGGATTCTCGCTTTTTCCTCAGCAGCACACTTTTCACTGATGAATAAGTAGAATTTCTAGCCGTTGATTAGATAGTCCCTAGATGACGCGGCTTTTATATATAGTTCTGCATACCACTGAGTTTCGATGGAAGAACAGCTATTTGTTCTTATCCCTGTCGAAAGATTGTCACTGAAAAGTCACTTAAAAATCACTGGCTCACTGACGATTCAGTCATGGTTGGGTTCTTTAAACTTTAAAGGGCCTAAAATGGCCTGAGAGTTATAAACGACCCAAACCTGGCAGTGACGTTTTCGACAAAAAAGCATTCGATTCGTCCACTCAAATGTGACTGAGCGAGCCGATTGATTTTACCAGTGATGTTTCAGTAATTTTCTTTCGGCAGGGATTATAACGTACTATTTTGGATTCGAAAGATCTTCGTAGCGGCATTTTTTTTTTGTTCTGAGGCAAATCTCTTTTTAACATCCAACAGTAGTCCGCCATCATATTTTCACCCCATCTGCCTTGATATCCTTGTTCTATCATTTTGATATCTTGGAGGACCCTATCGCCCTGTTCTTCCCTGGAGTCCCCAAAGTTTTCGGAGAAGTATTCGACATGAGAATCCATGAAATGTAGCTTCAAACTCATTAAACATTAAAATTTTTTGAAACTGCCGACCGGTCTCGAGACCTGTTTTTTCCATTCTGGGCTTTTAATGTTTCCCAGAAATTGTTCAACGACGTTTTTGTAATCAAGCCATGCTTTTTTTCAGTCAATGTCATTTCAGTAACAAAAACGTCAGCTTTCAACAGTTTTCGAATTTGAGGTCCATCGAGTATTCCTTCTTTTAACTTAGCATCGGACAATTGTGGAAACTGAGACATTATATACTGAAAACATTGTCCTTCTTTATTTAGTGCTTTTACAAACTGTTTCGTTGGACCCCACTTGATATGAAGAGGTGGAAGAAGGACTTTTGATGGCTCCACTAATGGGTCATTAATGACGTTCCTCCATCCTCGTTCCAGTGACATTCTTTTCGGCCAAATTTTTTTTCCTAATAATGATTACCACGATCTCGGCTGACCCATAGACACAAGAAACAAGGATACTTCGTATTTCCTGATTGCTGTCCCAGAAGCATCGTAAGAACTTTGAAATCTCTACAAATTTGTCATTTATGTTGTTCGTACTTAATTTTTTTCAAGACGATTTTTATATTACTTTAATTTTCATTGAGGTTTGTTGAATGAGTTATTGGTATCGATGCATACTCGTTTGTGTTGTGCAATAAGACGGCCTTCAGGCTTCGTTTAGAAGAGTTTATGAATAACCTTCACTCTCCATCTTTGTAAACTCTTGGTTTTAATTCGTTTATGAGTCTATTAACATTCATGCAATAGATTGAAGACAATTCTTGATCAAATGAAAAATATTTCCGAAAATCCTGTTCTCTGCTCCGATAGACACTAGACTTTGTCTCTTTCGCTAAATTTCCTTTTGCTTTCAAAGCTGAAGCAAGGTGTTTAGCGCCATATTTAGGTCATCCCAAATCTCGAATTAGTCATTCAATTCCTTCTAGGACCATCTCTCTGAATGTCTCGTTTTTGTGTCATATGTTGTGCACTTGTCATCAGATGTATTACATTCAATGTTGGAATCTTCACTGGTGCTTGTGAATAGACTGTCTCATGTTCCAAAACTGCCTTCTTTTTTAAGTGTTTGAATGAGATGTGCTAGCGTCTACTGGAATATCTGCAGGTTTTTTCATTTATGGTCCCATCACCAAAGAGACTGTCTTATAAGTTATTCATTTCTTGTTAAAAATTCCCCATTTTTCGCATCGTTCATGCAGAAGTAACAATCCCTTTCATTTTGTAGATTTTCCCAAATTGCTAGTACGATAAACTTCAAGCTTGCATTGTTTTCACTTTCTTCGCATTTGGACAACATTAAATTGCAAGCGGAGCATATTATATGAGGAGCCCAGCTTTCATCTCGTTCTAGAAACTTAATGTTGAAGTGTTTTGCATACATGTCCCGAATTCTCCCAGTGATGTTCTTCCGATATTTTGGGATTTCATATTTCGTACAAATTTAACAAAATTGATCCTGATTTTTTTCACAACTATGCGTTTTTATTAAGTTTTTTGTTTTAGAAGCCATGGTTATTTTAATCCCCACACGTTAAGGACCCTGGTCCGATCGCATTCAAGTCCACTGTCCTGGGGGTGATAACCCTCATATCTCCCCAGGGCTAAGTATGAGGGCTTTCCGACTTTGATGAGGACAATGTCAACTCATCGCCAGACACACTACAGCTTCATTCTCACACCCAAACGTCCCCCTGCAGGGCAGCGCGCCTTCACTGTCTTTGTTACTGACTGGACTGGAAGGTGAATCAGATTACACATCTCTTTTCAGTGCAGTTATCATCACTTCCAGTACCTAGCGCAATAGAAGGTAATGACATTAAATATTTTAGTCAAATCAGTGGATGCAAATGAATGGACAATCCAATCCGAAGATTTATGATTAAATAATAGGCTCAGAACTCATAGTTCAGAAGTAATGCAGTAAGCTTACTTACGATAAATGTGATGAGAAAGACTTCTCTAATAGAATGTTGTTTTAACACAGCATGTTCTTGGAATAATGTAACAGATTTGTTCGTTACTATGCAGATTTGACTTAGATACTAGGTTCTGCGACTCAAAAGTCATAAAAATACAATGCTGGCTCACAAGTTGCTGTTGAAAGAATTTTTTCTGAGGTTATGTCATAAAAATTGTCATTTATATAACTAATCTGGCTCTATTTTTGAAATCAGCACCTTGAATCCCGTAAAAAAAACATGTTTTTCCATCACATACTCAAAAGTGCGGTTTTTTGAGGTTATGTCAGAAACAAATCGTGGAAGGTACTATTTTGACCTCAGATTTAGATTTAGCGACTCAAAATACATAGAAATACATGTGTCTCGTCAAAAGCACCAAACTTTTTTTGTGTAGCTGTGTTATTAGGAAAGAGAATTCGACTCAAGTGGTTGCTGGTAGCCTTATGCCAATTGCCAAGGGCTACTAGAGTATATGTGGTCCAATTATTTCTTGGACTTCACAATTCTCGAGGTTAAAGAAAGGCAGACCAATCATTATTGTTTCTATCGGAATGCTTATCAACAAGCTACATTGTGTTATTTCAATTCGTTCAATAAGTTTTACACGAAGCAAGACTACAAAACCAACATTAAATTATTTCCCAACAAACTGAAGGATTTTTATGAATTTGAAATGAAAGTGGGATCTTTTCATTCACTACCCCACCTTTTTGTGACATGCAATTCATCAAACTACCCTATACACATTTCTAAAGAAGATCATCTTGATCATTGAAGTTCCACCTCCAAAGTTAGGTCGCTGGGACTGCAAAAATGAAAACAAAATAACTGATATCGCTCATTTCATTGCACATAATAAAATTCGATTTCTGACTAACCGAGAAATTAAGCACGCTAATTGTGAACGAGAAAGTATGGCGATTAAAAGGACTGCATCAGTGGATATTTGTGCTTTGGTACGAATTATAAGTCAGGATTATTCTACATCTACGACGAAATGGATTTATCTAATCACACTGGTTCTAAGCATTTGGATCGTCACTCTGCTGGCTGGAGCAATGATGGAATTCGCAGTGCCTCGAGAGCCTCCAAGACTTTCGAAAAGAATCGCATTTATTTCGATTCTCACGGCGTTTTCGGTATTCTCTTCAAATATTTTTGCAATCCTAACTGATGTGAAACTGACGAAGAAACCACAGACGAAGTTCAACACCTTAGGAGAATTAAACAGATCAGATCTGATACCTACGATACTTGAAAGCATGCAATCGCATTAGAAGAAACACACAATGATATTAATAAAGTATTGATTAAGAAATCAAACTTCGTTTTAGATGAAGATCAGTGCATAGATTTGATCCTCCAGCGAAAGAATGTAACTTGCATTCTCAGAGAATTAAAGGCACAGATGGTAATCGAGAAACACTGAAATATTGATAGTAGTCCGTTAATGAAAATCGGGAAACAACGGTTACTATCAGCAATAAAAGCAATCTACTTTGAACCAAAATCACCATATATACGGAAGTTTAACACAGTCTCAGAAAGACTAATATAATTTTTTATTTCACATAACCCATTCAGGAATGGGAGTGGTCACCGCAAAACGTAAAAAGTGACGCGACATAATAATATTCCAGTCACTTTTTAAAAAATTCATGACTTTTCTCCAGTTTTTCACGATTTCCTGAATGCTGTAGTAATAGGGAGGTTCCAAAATGCATTGGAATTTTTTTTTCATGCTGCAGGGCAATACTGCAGAGGACTTTCCAATTAAGAATTCTGTATATCAATCACATCTCTGTAAAACGCCTATCCTCAAACGTGCGTCGAATTCGGTGTTGCTTTGAGTTGCAACATTTTTAAGACGCACGAAAACAAATGAAGACACAATGTAAATTTTCAATGTTCAAAATGAGATGCAACAAATTTCACACCTATGATTTTCTGTGATGGATTTCCCACTCCTAGCACTCCCCCACGGTGCCTCAAAAAGTACCCCTAAATCCAAAACTGTCATTTCTGCGTGAAATCTACACCTTTGAGCACTTTATTCTTGTTTTTATCGCCAAAAATTATTATTGTTGGTCTCGTGGAATATCTGTCAATATTTTTAAGTAACTTTCAATTAGTGCAGAACTTACATTCTTGGATTTAGGGGTACTTTTCGGGGCACCGGAGGGGTGTGTTAGAGGTGGCAAACCCATATGATTGATATGTAGAATTCTTCGTTGGAAAGTCCTCTACAAGTCCTAGTTACCTTAGCATGTTCTCAAATCCACAGAAGTTATTCCAAAAGCCGCAGAAAGTGATTTTTTCCCGTCTATTTTGCACAGGAAATTTCGAGTGCACTTCCGATCCTTCGTTTTCTTTTAGGGGCCATCCATAAACTACGTTACCAATTGACAATCGTAGTTTTGTCATACCCCCCCACCCCCCTTCCCCGAAAGTAACGTAGCTGTTGGCTAAACATGGATTTCACATTTATTCTGCGTTTTTTTTCGAGTTTATAGTGAATTCAATTGCCAACATGCCTTCAGTAATGAATCAAGATTAATTAAAAATATTAAAGTATCATACTTCACAGTCAAAAATATCAAAAGAAATGAATTTTCAACCCAAAAAATTATTTTTAACCAAACATTTGCTTTAACAATCAAATTGTTGAGCTTCCAAACAAAAGAGACAAATTTTCAACAAAAAGTTGATTTTCCACCAAGAAAGATGAATTTGCTACCAAGAAAAATGACTTTTCTAGCATTATATGAATTTTCAATCCAAAAGATCGAACTTTTAACAAAATAGTTGAATTTTCAGCCAAATAGTTGAATTTTCAACCTACACATTGCATTTTCGAACAAATAGTCGAATTTTCAACAAAAAAGTTGAGTTTTCGACCAAAAAAGATGACTTTAACAAAATAGTTGAATTTTGAAACAAGTAGCTGAATTTTTTACCCACAAAAATGAATTTTTAAACAAGAAAATTGATTTTCTACCATAAGACGAATTTTTAATAAATACATACATTTTCAACCAAATATTTGAATTTTCAAATAAAATAGATAAGTTTCGCACCAAAAATGAAATAATTAAATTTTTAGTTTGAGACCTTACTTTTCAACAAAAAAAAACTAATTTTCAACCAGTTGAATTCAACGAAAAAAAACGAATTTTTAACAAAATAGTTCAATCCGCAACCAAATAGATGAATTATTCTCAACAAGGAAGATTAATTTTTTATCCAAAAAGAGGACTTCTCAAGAAAAGAGTTGAGTTTTCAAGCTAAAATTCAAATATTTTAGAAAACAGTTGACTTTTAAATCGGAAAAGATGAATTTTCAACAAGAAAGTTAATTTTCAATCAAGAAAGATGAATTTTCAACATGAAAGTTAATTTTCAATCAAAAAAGATGAATTTTCAACCAAATGGTTGAATTCAATCGAAAGAGATGGATTTTCAAACAAATAGAAGAATCCTCAAAGAAAAAGATGAATTTTCAACAAACAATATTGATTTTATACCCAAGAAGATGATTTTTTAACAAAAGAGTCAAGTTTTCAAGCTAAAATTCAAACGCTCTAAAAAATATTTGACTTTCAAGCCAGAAAAGATGAATTTTCAGGAAGAAAGTTAATTTTCAATCATAAAGGATAAATTTTCAACCAAATAGTTTAATTCAATCAAAAAAGTTGAATTTTCAACCAAATAATGGAATCCTCAATATGTAGTATCAGATAATAAAATTAATTTTTCACTAAATAAATAACGAATTTTCAATAAAATAGCTATATTTTTAAGCAGAGGTGAATCTAAAAAAAATAATTCTTTACAGAGTAGCTCAACTTTCAACCGAGTAGTTGAATTTTCAACCAAGAAAAATGAATTTTTTACCAAATAATTAAATTTTCAACCAAAAAAATTAATTTTCTGCAAAGAATTAATTTTCAACAAAATTGTGGAAATTTAAAGCCAAGAAGACAAATTTTCTATAGAACAGTTGAATTTTCAACCAAAAAATATGATTTCTCAACGAGAAAGTTAATCTTTTACTAAATTATTACATTTTATAATAAATAGTGTAATTGTTAACCAAATAATTGAATTTTCAACGAAAAATAAGAATTTTCAACAAAAAGTTAATTTTCTACCGAATAGTTAAATTTTCAAATGTAATGTCGAATCTTAAATAAAAGAAAAATTAATTTTAAAAACATTAATTCAACAGTAATTGAACAGTAGTTCAACTTTAAACGAAGTAGTTGATTTTTCAGCCAAACAAGATTTGAATTTAAAATAAAAAATAGTTAAATTCAACCAAATAAGACGAATTTAAACAAAATACATGAATTTTCAACTAGAAATGAGATACTTACATTTTCAGTTCAAAAAAATATAAGCAACAAAGAAAAAAACAAATTTTCAATAAAGTAGTTAGATTTTCAACTAATGAGAAAAAATTTTAACTAAAAAAGAGAAATTTTCAATTAAAAATAAAATACTTAAATTTTCGATTGAAAAAATTACACTCATCTTGCGTAACTGTGTCGGCCTCGGGTCTGGTCGGCACCTTACCAGGCGCTATTTAAGTCTAGTTTCAATCGGATTCAAATCGACGAGTAAGTAAACACCTAGGACGGCATATATAGTCTCCGAACCCGGCACGCGTACAAAAGTATATGCTCAAAGAGTCGCGATGTAAACAACTTCTGATACGGCACTGACTGTCCGAGCGAAGGCCTTCAGTATAGGGTGTCAAGGGATGCTCAGGGGCGAGACAGAAACAGTCAAGCATGAACAGCCATGTAGCCGGTACAAAAACGGGCGGCACAGTTACGCGATATGTGTGTAATTTTCAACCAAAAATGATACGAATTTGCGAAACAATAGTTAAATTTTCAAACAAAGAGGTGTATCTTCAACGAAAAAAATGACCTTTTAACAAAGTAATTGCATTTTCAACAGAATAATTGAATTAGTTATTATTGAACTATACCGATGCAGGACCATTATTCGCAAAATTCGCAAATTTTGTTAGAATTTATTATCAGGAAATGTACTAAACGTTATCTAATGCCGTAACGTTACCCCCACTACCCCCCCGTCCCTCATGTTACCAACTGTAGTTTTTGGCGTGACTCTCCCCCCCTCAAATTGGTAACGTAGTTCATAGGCGACCCCTTACTTCCCTGGCGAAAGTTCTGGATAGGTATTCATTCCGAATTATTCCGAACCAATTCGAATTATTCCGAAATCTGCATCCGTACCAATCCGAATCAATCCTAACCAATCCGGAAAAAGTTCTCAATTTCGTTCGAACCAAATCGGTTAAAAATTAATCCGACTCAATCCGATTCAATCCGAATCAAAACCAACTCGGATTGACCTAAACCAATTTTCAATCCGAATGAATCCGATTCAATCCGTACTCGGATTCATTCGGATTCAATAGGATTGAAAATTTGGTTCGAATTGATTCGGATCGGAAGATCGCATTGAATCGGATTGAGACGGATTAATCCTTAACCGATTTGGATCGAACGCAATTGAAAACTTTTTTCGGATTGGTTTGAATGCAGATTTCAGAATAATTCAGAATGATTCGGAATGAATTCCTATCCGAAACTTTCGTCAGGGCTCTTTGCATACATCAAGAGCATCAAGAAGACCCTGACAGATCGCTTTTCCCAATCGAATTGGAAGTCACTCTCAGAAGAAGAAATTCTCATTCTCTCCTTCTCTCTTTTCCCCTTTCGCCTCATCATCAAAGGTACATCGCTCCTTTTCCTCTTGCCCTCTCAGTCGATCTTCCTTCCCTCCGCTCACCTCTCACACAACTCTCTCGTATCTTTCTCTCTTTCTGTTATGAAAGTGCTGCAGCGCACGGCAGCATACAACAAAACTGTGACTTTTATTTATATCTGGCCGACTTAACGCGTAATAGAGAAGAAGAAGATGCTGTCAGCGATCGCGTACGTTGCCACTTGCCATCGGCGCGGTTTACATATTTTTTTCCTCTCATTTTTATCGTCACTCTTGCTCGATCGCTCTCCCCGGTCTCAGTTTTTCGCGCGAGAGTAGAAACTAGAAAGCGAACAAGGTTCACTGAGAGAAAAATCGCAAATCGCTTATCGCGAGTCAAGAAGATTCAGGTCCGATTTCCCTGCCAGTCAGCACCCATGTGACGTTGCCCCCCACTCAATAAAAAATTTTGACATTTCATATTATGCATCGTTTGGTGGTCGTTATAGAGGGCTTGAAAGGCAAGTCGTTATTCTTTCCCCTTTTTTTTAAAGTGAACAAAATTCAGGGGGCTTATTTCACACTGCCTCAAAAAGTCAAATTTTCTCCCTTTTCTTTCGTGGGGCTGTTAGTGTTGTTTGGTAGCGTTTGGTGGTTCACTCTCGACGTTAGATAGTTGATAGTTTTTGAAATAAACGAAGAACAAACCGTCAAGGTCAAACACAAAAAAAGACAATACCTAAAAATTCAAACTGCAGTCTAAAGCAAAATCGTTTAGTACCCCCACTTCAACGTTTGGTAGTCCATTAACCCAAAAACTTTTCGATTTACAGATTTTTTTTCACCGCGAGAGGGGAAATACATAAAAAATTGATTGCTCATCAATTTTCTTATTCCAAATTGTTTTATCGTCGAATTTTGGTATTTAGTAGGCGTGTCTCGGCGTTAGACAGTGGATAATTGTTTGAATTAATAAAAAAACAAAGTTTTGTTGTAGGGCCAACCAACTTTGAAATTTCAAAAAAATTATTTATGTTTAGAAGAAGAATCGTTTGGTAGTCCGATGGCCCAAGAACTTTACGATTTACAGAAGTTTTTCTGAAGGTGGTGAAGGCTGACTGAAAAATGATAAATCAACCATTTTTATTTTTTCGAATCGTTGGGCGGTCGCATTTTGACGTTTGGTAGTCGTTTCTCGACGTTAGAGAGAGAATAAATGTTTAAATTAATAAAAAATAAAGTTTTGTTGTAAGACCAACACATTTTGAAATTTCCAAAAATTAAGTTATGTTTCGAAGTAGAATCGTTAGGTGATCGCATTTTAACGTTGTGCAGTATTTTCTCGACGTTAGAGAGTGGATAAATGTTGAAATTAATAAAAAAACAAAGTTTTATTGTAAGACCAAAACATTTTGAAATTTCCAAAAATTGTTTTGAAGCAGAATAGTTTGGTGGTCGCATTTCAATGTTTGGTAGTCGTTTCTCGACGTTAGAGAGTGTTTGAATGTTCAAATTAATAAAAAACGAAGTTTTGTTGTAAGACCAACACATTTTGAAATATCCAAAAATTAAGTTATGCTTCGAAGCAGAATCGTTTGGTGGTCGCATTTTAATGTTTGTTATTCGTTTCTCAACGTTAGAGAGCGGAGAATTGTAAAAAGTAATAAAAAAACAAAGTTTTGCTGCAAGACCAAGAAATTTCGAAATTTTCGAAATTTAAGTTGTGTTTCGAAGCAGAATCGATTAGTAGTCCGATGGCCCAAAAACTTTACGATTTACAGAAGTTTTTCTGAAACTGGTGGAGGATGACTGAAAAATGATACATCAACAATTTTTATTTTTTCGAATCGTTGGGCGGTCGCATTTTAACGTTTGGTAGTCGTTTCTCGACGTTAGAGAGAGAATAAATGTTTAAATTAATAAAAAATAAAGTTTTGTTGTAAGA
>JAUMHM010000078.1:17131073-17160675 GCA_032362435.1 Melikaiella ostensackeni
GGGGGGGGTCAAGTTTGACACAAATCTAATACCTTCTTTGACGAGAATTTAAAAATGATCCTCTTCTGCAAATAAGGGGTTAAAGTGATCCGATGTGTACCTGAGTAAAGTGGCTCATTTTGCCTAAATATTTGTTCTTCTTCAATCAAAGACAATAAATGTAACCATAAAGAGAAAATGTTCCAGCTTATGATCAGGTTCGTAGTGGATCATTTCTTCCTTTGTTTTTGTTTCGTCCCTGCAGAAGTACAATACAAGTTGCAAAAAATTACCCATCGAGAATTCCATTTTTTAAATTATTACTATGCACCTCAGTATTGATCCATCCAATGATCCACTGAGCACCATGAAGGTACACACTGGATAGTTTTTCCGCCTGTTATCCTTCCATCTCGAGTAAGCCCGAGTACACTCATCTCGCAATTCGTGGCCAGCCTCCAGTCTGGTTGGCCACTATTCGGAGGCTATTAAAAATCTAGTTTTAACCGAATTTAAGGCGACGAGTGAGTAAACACTCAAGGTCGCATATATAATCTCTGAACCCGGCACACACAAAAGTATATGCGCAGAGAGTCGTGATATAAATAACTTCTGATACGGCGCTGTCTGACCGAGCGAAGACCTTGAGTATAGGCCATCAAGGGACACTCAGGGGAGAGACAGAAGCATTCAAGCGTGAACAACCGTGAGGCTGGCCACAGATGGGATGGCCACGAATTGCGAGATGAGTGTATTTTTGATAAATGTGAAAAGTGAAATCTAAAAGGCGAAGAACAAAAAGTGAAAATGTTTCAATATTTACCTGAGTAAAGTGGCTCATTTTCCATAAGTATTTGCTTAAACACAATATTCCAAGCAAGTAATATTTTGAAAAATGATCTCTTATTGCGAATACGGGGTTACAATGATCCACTGAGAACCTAAATACATATAGTGGCTCATTTTCCACAAATATTTTTTCTGCGTCGATTGAAGGCAATTCGATAAATGTGTCCATGAAGGGAAAATGTTCCAGTTTATGATCAGGTTCACAGCTGGTCATTTTTCCCTTGCTTTCCGTTTGTTCTCCGCAGAAATACAAGGCATGTTGCAAAAAATTACCCATCGAAGACTCAATTTTTCAAATTATTATTCTACACTCAATATTGATCCTTCCAATGATCCACTGTGCACTACGGAGGTACACAGTGGATAGCTTTTCCGCCTGTTATCCTTTCATCTGGAGTGGGATAGGTTTCGGTAGGTCTGGGTTGTGGGACCAGCTTTCTTGTGGCAGATGGCTATGCGCGAGCTCAACGATCTCGCGGGGTGAGCGACCGTGAAAGTACCCGATCCCCTGCAAGTGGGCCGGCTATTTTTCAAAATCGCTGTGACGATCGCGAGCGCCCACAATCGACCTACATTCACGAGGTCGATGAGCCAGAGCCAGAGCCAGAGCCCTCCACGGTTTCCTCGTTCTCTTTTCTCACCTTCTTCCTCGCGAGGCAGCCTCGCGAGACGATCCCAGCCGAAAGAAAGTGCGGTCTGTTTACCCCCTCCAACAACAAATATTTGCTTTTTCCTCAGATTCGCAATCAAATTAGGAAACATTCAATTACTTTCCATTCCCTCCCACTTCCATCCTCTTCTCACTCAAGTGTTATCATTTTCGCGAATATAGAACCAAGGATGTTGGAGGATCACTGTAGTTCTAAGATAAATGTCTGTGTTTTGAAAATTTGACAAAAATTTTAATGTTAATAATTAAATCTTATTGACGATAAAATGCTTCAACTATCTATTTTATGTTCTTGACATAATTTGAATGTTTGTTCAATTAGTGTTGTGGTGAATTGTTAGAAAACATTAGGTTACAATTTTTGGATTTTCTACGCAAGAAGTTAATTTTTTATCTCTTTTGATTTTTCTGCTTTTGGTGTTATGGATTTCGGTGAAATTGATACAAACTGGGATAATGTGATGCATGTGATTGGAAGACCGGTGAGAAATATTAAATAATTTCATTTAATTAATAAAAAAACTGAGATTGGATGCATTACAGGAAGATTTATTGATAAGATTCAAAATTCATGGGTTTTTCCGAAAGAGATATTCGATAATTACGAAAAGGTATGTTTTGACTTTAACAATAAAAGAAACAAAGGAACTTTTGAAGAGACTACCAATAAATTTAAGAAATCTATCGTGAATTTGGTTCAAAAAGTTTGCCATGCACAGATACACAGAACTTTCTGGTGTTTTCTATTTTAGTACAAAAAAATTTTCATAAGAGAGTACATTTCATCTCGATCTTAAAGATTTTGAATATTAATAAGAAAATAGAAAAATTGACCAAACAACCTTTGATATTGAATTCTTTATTTTTATTTTCAGGTAATATTTGAATTAATTTAATATAGGTTTCATTATTTAGAACTATAGTTTTCCTATAAATTACCCCCGATGAGGAAGTCTAAATTAGCTTCAAAGCATGTTGGTCACCAGTAGTATAGAAAAGACGAAGAAAAGAAAGAGTGAGAGGTTGGTATGGTTGACTCTTTTTTTTTGTTATATGTACATCTATTGTACATTTATCTCTAATGAGCCGTAAAAGTGTGTAGTTTTAAAATCTTTTTTTGATTTGTGAATTTCTTGGGTGTTTCTTTTTTAGTACACAAAAAATTTTCACAGGAAAGTAGATTTCATTTCGATCTTTAAGAAAAGTTAATGGAGTTTTCAGTTCGTTATTTAGTATCACGGTCATTATTTTGTTTATACAAAAACGACTTCTTTTTTTTAAGAATTAAAAATTTAATTTGTCTTTAAAACGACGCAGAATATGAACAGAAGTTCAAAGTTCAAAATTGTTCCACTGCCTGAATTCTATAAAGTTATACCCTTACCAGATGTTTTTCATGCGTACTTTAACCAATTTTTTCAACAACAAAAAATCGATAAAAATCGACCAAATAGCATTTAGTTCAACGAAATGCAATATTTTATTTTCAAAAAAAGGTTTGTTTTCAGTTCAGTAACAATGCGAAGAACATGTTCTACGAGATTATTAAGGTTCCTGTGCTTGAAAGTAAAGAAGACTTGGTTTTTATTTCTAAAATTGAAGACATTATTTTTAACGATTAAAAATCTCATTTTTCTCGAAAACGATGTAGAATATGAACGGCATATATTGTTCAAAATCGTTCCCCCTCCTGAAATCGATCAAATTATACATTTACCAGATGTTTATCTTATGTATTTCAACAAATTTTTTCAAGAAAAAAAATAGAAATAATCGATAAAAATCGACTGAATAGCATTTACTTTAGCGAAATTCAATATTTTATTCTTAAAAACGTTTTCTTTTTAGTTCAGTAACAATGCGAAGAACATATTTCATAAGATTATTTAGGTTCCTGAGCTTAAAGGTGTGAAGATAAATTGGTTTTTATTTCCAAAATTGAAGAAACATCATTTGTAACGATTAAAAATCTCATTTTTCCAGAAAACAACGCAAAATATTAATAGCAGTTCATAGTTTGAAATTGTTCCGCTTTTTGAAATCTATAAAATTATGCCCTTGACAGATGTTCATCTTGTTTATTTTAGCAAATTTTTCAAGAAAAACAAATCGATAAAAAACGACTAAAAATGCATTTTGTTTAACGAATTTCAACATTTTCTTCTTAAGAACGATTTTTCCTGGTTCATTAACAATGTCAAACTAAATGCCTTTTTTGTCGGTTTTTATCAATTTTGTCTATTTTTTTTCTGAAAATTTGTTGAAATACACAAGATAAACAACTGGTCAGGGTATAGTTTTGTAGATTCCTGGATGTAGGACAATTTTGAACAATGACTCACGAACCTGGATAATCTCACGGAACATGTTCTTCAACTTGTTGCTGAATTAAAACCAAATGTTTTCAAAAATAAAATATTGAATTTCGTCAAACTAAATGCTGTTTTAGTCGATTTTCATCGATTTTTTTTGTGAAAAATTTGATCAAATACACAAAATAAACATCTAGTAAGAGTGTAATTTTATAGATTTCAGGAAGGGAAACAATTTTGAACTATGAACTGCTTTCGTATCTTGTGTTGTTTTCGAAAATAATCAGATTTTTAACCATTAAAAATTAAAAAAGCGTTTTTCTCAAAAAGCGTGAGTGGTTGGTTTGGTTGTCTGTTTCTTTTTCTCCCTCTTTTTTCATTTCTTTGTACATTCAATGTACATTCACCAAAAGATTTCATGTTTTATAAATATTGTTTTAAAAACTTGATGAAGTTAGCAATTTTCAGAAATGTTTTATTGTTTGAATTATTACCTTTTACTATTTTGAAAAATGGAATAGTCTGAATAGATTGGTTCTAAATCAACTTACAATCTGATTAGTGAATCATTCCAAATTTTTGTACGATTTATGTTGATTTGCATCTTCATATTGCGAGAATTGCATTATGATACCTACACAGATTGAAAGTATTCCAAGCACGATGCTTAAAATTTTTAAATGTTTTTAATCGGCGTTGCATGTTAGAAAGCGTTCCATTTTCAGTACAGACTCGAAAGTGTTCAAGATTCTGTATTTTAAAATTGAACTTGTAAAGAAATTTATTTATTTTTAAAAACATATTTGAGTTCGGATTCAAACGCAACTTTAAAAAAAGGGGTCGGTTTTATTTATACACAAATTTTGAAGATACAGTAAATGTTTTCTACAGGAAATAAAAATGTTTCTTTCTCTGTGAGACGAAATGTGATTGGTGTTTTATACACCCAAGTCTGCGTTTTAAACAGGGTAATATTTTACAGCTTGTTGTCATCAGGATAAGTCACAATATAAAAAGGTCTTATTCGTAATCTAAATGGATAACCATAAACTGAGAGTAAATTTTAGTGTCTATTTAAAAAATAAATAAGCACAGTTTTTGTTCATAATCTTCTTTCTCTGTATTACGCGTAACTTCGAGTGTTCATATTTTTAAAAGTATTTGTTCTGAATGATTGTTTCTTGGGTTGTTTGAAAAGGTGAGTATTTTTATAGAATGCATTTTAATTATCTAATCTAATTATTCCTAATCTTAACAACACGATATTTTCTCCCGTTGACGCAGACGGGAATGAGATTTTGAAGCGAGTTGAGGGACAACGAAGTTATAGATCCTTCAATCAAGTGACGGATTATCAACTTCGATTTGAAAATTTAGGGTAAAGATAAATATAAGAAACTTGATAAACAATGTGTGATTTACAAATTCAAATGTAGACAGTGGGATGCTGTTTATATAGGGCAAACAAGGAGGTCACTTAGAACAAAAAAAGAAGAACATAAAAATAATTTCCATAGAAGTGCAAGATATTATTCAGTCCTAACAGAACATAGACTTACACATGGTCATAATTTTAATTGCGATGATGTTAAAATTTTGTATCATGAGAGAAAAAAAAGAGAGAGTTCATGGAGATGCTATTTATAAAGAGAGAAGGTAATAAAGCTATTAATTTAAAAAGAGATCATTCGAGATATAACAAAATTTGGGATAGAGTTATTAATTGGATACATTGGCTAGTTTTTGTCAGAATTTTGCCTATGTGTAAAAAAGAATCAAATAATTTACTTTAGTTTTGATTCGGAATTTTTGCCTATGTGAAAATCAATTTTGATCAAGGAATGAAATATGTATCAAAATAACAATTGCTATTAATTATCTCTTTTTTATTTTTAGGTAATAATGGTTTTCTAAGAAAGAGTGAGAGGTTGGTTTGGTTGACTCTTTCTTTTTCTACCTCTTTTTTCTTTTTGTTCTACATTTATTGTACATTACTCTTGAGTGGGTAGTTTCGAAGCCTATTTTTGATTTGTGAACTTTTTGGGTCTTTTTCTTTAGTACACAAAAAATGTTCATACGAAAGGAGATTTCATTTCGTTTTTTATGAAATTTTGAAAGAGAGACATTAAGCAAAGGTTTGTTCCAATCTGCAGAGCTGCCTATGAATACAATTAAGATTTCTTCTAATTGAGGTATGAGGTAGTTAGTTAGTTTATAGACAGGCGGGGGCCTCGATAGGGACACCCTCTGACGCTCAGACGATGAAGTTTATTGTGCCACACCCTTAATAGTTCGCTCCTAGTGGTCGTCTATAAACCTCTTGACGGAACCCAAGATGTCAACCACTGTTTGCGTTGTAATTCCCTCGGGTTCCATGAAATGAGCCCAAGGGTTTGCTGCTTGAGCCTCGCTAGTGCCGGGCACTGGCGTAGGACATGCAGGGATGTCTCGTCATCCCTACCGCATATCCTGCTCTCTGTCTCTCTCTGAGATTTAGCTCCACTTTATGCTCGCGATAGTTCAAGTGGTTGTGCTCTGTGAACATCTGAACCACTATCTTTAGATCTTTCTTGGGTAATCTCAGGATTTCCCTGGCTCTGTCCATCCTGTACGTATAGCCCAGGATGGGCTATACAGGCTTTCGCCTGTCCCCAAAGCCGGTTCCGGGCCTATATATTCACTTAATGTACCGCTCTTCGACAGCTAGTCAGCTTTTTCGTTGCCCCTGATCCCTGTATAACCAGGAACCCATTTGAGGGTCGCGTTATTCTTTTCTGCCAGTTGGTTTAATGCCTTTTTCGCACTCTCAAACCAGCCCTGAAGTTATGTCTGGTATTCCAACTGCAGCTAATGTCGCTTGGCTGTCTGAGCAGATTGTAATCTGCCTGCCAGCCTCGTCTTCTTGTATAAGTATCTTAGCGCAGCGGAGGACAGCCAGGACCTCCGCCTGAAAGACGGTGGCATGTCATCTGAGTGGGATTTCCATCCCCCTCCTTCCTGCCCTGTCGTAAATTCCTGCTCCTGACCCCCTTTTCCTTTGGAGCCATCTGTGTACCAGATTTGCCCCTGCAGGAGCGGGTTACCATTTGCTTTCTACTCATCCCTGTTTGGAATGACAACGCGAAAAGCCGTGATGAAGTCGAAGCGTTTGTTCTCCTGCCCTGCCTCATTCTTAGAATTGTCAGTGTACTGATGTCACTTGGGAGCCTAATGTACTTAGTCCCCGAAGTCAATCTGTCTGATCTTGCCGGCCGGCCCATTGGACGAGGCACCGCGACGGTTATCGCGACTGTAGGGGCTCTTTGCAGAGCATGTAGCATACCGCTGCTGTGGGCGCAGTCTTCATTGCTCCCGTCATTCCCTGGATGCCTGAAATAATTAGCAGCAGTGTAGCCCCGCGCAAGGGTTTGGGAGTGAAGACCACTCTGCCGTCCTTCCATGCTGATGGCACGTGCTCAAGAGCGATACTCGCCCTAAATAGTTTTGTCAGTATGGGGACGACACAGTCCATGCCCTTCCATAAGAGCATTGGGTAGACGCCGTCCATCCCTGGTAATTTAAAGAAGCAGAAGGACCCGATGGCCCATTCCACCTTCTTGATATCCACGACCCTTGCAGCGAAGTGCCAGTCGGCCTTCTCCCTCTCCTGGCTCCAACATTCCTCCTCCTGGTCGGTTTACGTTCGCTGAAATCCTGGATTCAGGGTTTCTTCTTCATCTTTGGCAAACTCGTCATCTTCGAGCCTTATCAGCCCGAGGCAAGCCTCCGGATCTTTTGCCAGGATCTTATGGAGCCTCGCTACCTCTGGAATGCCTTTTGCTTCCTAGTAGAAACCCCTCCAGTCTCTCTGCCTATACATTCCAATGTTCTTCTCTTATTAATCCTCAGCCATCTTGTAGTTGTCCCAGTCATCTGTGGAAAAGTGAGGCCCTGTGTTTCCAGAGCCTTTGGCCGTTGAAACTCCCTACTCGGGAGAGATCTTTGGTGTCATTTCTCCTCTTGCCCGTAGACCGAGCAGTAAGAGTGGCTCCAGATGTTCTTGGCTTATCTGAGGCCCATCGTGAGGAGCCTTGGCTGCTGTTCGAAAGCCGCGCTTGACGAGCCTTATTTTTCTGGGCACAATTACGGTTTTTCCTCTTTAGAAAGAGCTCAGTCATTCTTTCTTCCACCACGGCAACTTGATTTTTGTCACCGATGGTAATTGACTCAACTGCCTGTGGAGAGATGGCCCCTGAGCATCCCCAGGGAAGAGATTGAGGTATTAATGATCAACTTAATTCACCAAAGATATCTACTTTTATGAAAAATGCTGTTAAAAAATAAAATAAAAAATGAAATCTTGAAGAAGTTAGCAATTTTTAGAAATGTGTTATTGTTTGGATTAGTACTTTTTTCAATATTGAAAAATGGAATAATTTGAATAGATTGATTCTAAATCAAGTAATGGATTTGTGCGCGCGAATGAAAAATGGACCCTGAATTTTCGAACATATGGTAGTCCGGCAAACTTGGGACCAAATTTCTGATACACAGTTTGGTCTCCTCACTATTACTCCATGCCCACTGGTGAGAGAAATTAAGTTTCCCCTACAAACACGTTATCGACCAAGCATCGAGGAATCGATAACTTCGTCGTCTCTCAACGAGCAGAAATCCATCAATTGAAAATTTATGTTAATTATGCTTCCAAAATTTCTCCAGAATAATTTAAATGTAAGTACGTAACTTTTATAATTCGAAATGAAAGGAAATCTTCTTAGTCATTTAGATCAATTCTCTTATTTCGATGTCGTCTAGGTCATCAAGTTTACTGAAGACCATGTGCTTACGCTTAGTTACTCAGTGGTACTTTGCAGAATACAAGTTTATGATAATATACAGACAATTTAGGCACAAAATTAAAATGATCGTTGAAAGGCTTTTTGGAAAGATTCAAATTTTGAAATCAAAATTTTTAGTTCATGTGACATGTAAGTTATTTTGCATGAAAAATGAAGCAAAATAGTTTTATGAAATATTTTTTAAAATTATTACCTTGAGTTCTAGGACGTGTTTCGTAGTGTCAGCTTGTCCTTCTTAATTACTTTTATTTCGTACTGGAAATATTAGTAGATCAAGACAAACATATCCTGCAAAGAAATGCCCGGAGTTCTAGCTTTTCAATGATATTTTAGGTGAAAAGGACTTTTTGAGACTACAAAACCCGTCGCCGAACTCAAAGTGATTATTTTACAAAAATATTTCATGAGACTTTTTTACTTCATTTTTAATGCAAAATAACTTACATGTAACATAAACTGAAAATTTAGAGAAAAGAAATTTCGATTTTAAAATTTGAATTTTTTTTTAAAGCCCTCCAACGATTATTATAAGTTTGTGCTCGAATTATCCGTATATCATTACAGACTTGTATTCCGCAAAGTGCCATTGAGTAACTAGACTTTCTTTTTATACTTACATAAGCCCAAATATCGGCTGAAATTCAGGCGAGTAAGACTTTCAGAGAGAGTCAGAGGGACAGACTTGTGTACTATACAGGGAAAAAAGGACAGCATATTTCAAGATGTAAACACTTTGAGGCTCTTTTTTTAATATAACTTTTGAGAACAAAATACAAAATGGATTTAGGATTAAAAGTACGACAAAGCGGTTAACATTTAATAAGAAATGGCATCGATAAGCGTGTATTTTTTAAAAACTCCGAATCGATTGTTCGCATAAAAGAAATCTCAGGTCTTTTTTCTGATAGCCAATGCTGAATTCGAATATCGAACACAATTTCAAAAGCTGTAAACTATGCCTAGAATTGAACAAAAATCCTTCAAGAGCTCAGCCGCATCCGTGGAATTGGTCCAAAAATCAATGGTATATCGTGGAAATATGATGAAAAGGAATCGCGAATCCATCCTCAGTCGCATCGTCTTCTTGGGCCATGTAGACTATTTCTGAAGAGATATCTCAAGCTTTTGAGCAGGTTCTCAGGAATTTCTCATGCGAACTACAGTTCAATATAAAAAAATTTAATTTGAGGAAAATTTTCGAACTTCATTTTTTGGCATTTCTTGACATGATTCGACCTCAGGAGTCCGAAAATGAGATTTTTAAAAATATCCGCGCGCGCGTGTGTGTATGTGTGTCAACAATACTTTTTTATGATAACTCGAAAACAAGTAGAGCTAGAGACATAAAATTTGGAGGGATCATAGTCCTAAATAATGCCCATTATTTATCAAGCTTAGAGGCGGATCGGACGATAAATATTTTATTTCAATTTTATAATCTTCTCAAAAATCGTTTTAGATATGAATTTTCATGCGATTTTGATTATGCTGAGGAAAAAAGAATTTATACGTGGATTTTAATGAAATACATTATTTTTTAACACAGAGTTTGAGGTTCATTCATTGAATATCATGTGAATGGCAAAAAACAAATTTGAGAAATTCGAAATTTTAAGAATTTTTGTCATAGTATTGGCAGTTATACCAGGCTCCATAACCCGAATTTGTCTTTTTTCAAACACGGGGTGAGATTCAGTTAATATAATTCAATAGAATGTTCATAGCTACAATCTCCATACAAAAATTGTCATCTTGAAGAATTTTTTAAGTTTTTAATTTTTTACTTAGAAGTAAAATTTTTTTCAATATTAGGAACATAGCAACATAATACGTACTAAATTTGTTCATTTTGATAATATGAATCAGTTGATGTATTTAGAAGCACTCTATGACCAAATGAAGTTATAATATGTACAGATTTGTAAATTTTCCTAACGTTTGTAAGAAAAAAACTTTCTGGATTTTGGGGATATACCAATATTGTAATTATTATTACTCAATTTATTCATTATTATGAGACAAATCTATTGATGTATTTACCAGGTATGCACCTGATTTAATGAAGAACGACATTTCGCTCAAAAAGTACCAAATCGTGTTGCACAATATTTTTTTGATATACCTATGAATTTATAAATTTGCAGATGTAACTGGCCCAGTTTTACTTCTAATCTGTGGTTGAGCGATTCAGAAAGATTGTTTATTCGGTGTGGGCAATGGCCAATACACAAATTTTTAATTCTTTTACTCAAAAAAATTTCAAGATAATCAATAAATTTTTGTATAACAAGTATCTTCTTAAATATTTGAAATATTCTTAATGAAATTATAACTAGAATTTTATATCACACGCTTACCCGCATTCTCACTAGATGATCATTCATTAATGTACATTTTTGTAAACAAGGATCATTTTCTTTCATTTAAAAACATGTATATCATTTCAAATCATACACTGCATAAACTTGTATATTTATTTCATTATTACATATTATAAATTCATTATTTCATACGAATATAAGATCTAAAATGTCACTGTGTATACACTGAGAGGTCTTTTTTGTGATCATTCACGTGCATGTATATACGAATTATAAAAACTGATATTATCATAAGACACACTGTGATATCAATATTTTGCATTTATTTATTTGTGCTTTGAGACCCAAAACACGATACTTTTTCCTTTTAAGGTAACGATACTTCATTTCATTTGCGTTAAAAGGTAAAATTTTTCAGGTGCATTGAGAGGTTATGTTATCCATATTTCTTCATATTTCTTCTACATTACAAGGATTAGAAGTTATATATTTTTCAATATTTCATATTATCTATGGCACAAATTACATTATTTTCAAACTGATTTCACTGATTTACAAATTGTACAATTCCTTTATCTTTTACTTGAAATCTTCGCGCATGGAATTTACTTCATTTCAAATATACTTCATTCTCGCGCGCTTACTTATCCAATGTGGCTGGCTATGGTAGGAATCCTTCCTATTGGTTAACTTTTTGTTAGTTGTGCGTGGCTAAACCATTTATTTTTAGATCATGCTCAGTCACTTCAGTTCGGTCGATGATGCCGAGAGAGTAAGAGTGAAAGCGAAGAGTGTTCCCTTTTTAACCCCTGTGGGGTAAGGACGTAAGAAAAAGCGAATTGCAGAAGAATCGGAGCGGTAAGTGAATTTCATTATAAGCACTTTGTTTAGTACCAATAATTATAATATAATATAATTTTTTTGTTTATGTGGAAATGGAGAAGCGTTCACGCACACAAAATGCGCTACAAATTTCACGCGCTTTAGAGGAGTCGACATCATCATGTATAGATATCCAAATAAATTTTGTAATGTAATTTCTTCTCTATTTTTAAATGATTTCCCACATACAACATGCATTTCTTTCTATTCCTGCTGCAATTTTCTTAAGCCGCATTAAGAATGATCATTCGACGTGCTTAGCGACGTTTTCGAGCAATTTCCAGATTTTCGCAAATTTTCACGTTTCGAAATAAATATGCGTTTTGAAACTGATTATAACTGGAACTATTGTTCCTAAAAGTTCAACCCCTGACCTTTATAAATCAGTCCTATTAATTAAATTTATCTTTTTTTTTTTGCTAAAAATGGCACAAATGTAAACAAAAATTGATTTTTGAAAATTTAGCAAACAAACTTGTCTTCGTTTTTCTATTTTTTTGTCTTACAATTTTTGTTATGGATTATATCGTCAATACAGTCATATACCTTCACAAAAAATCTATTAATCTGAAAAAAAAAACTTTAAATTTGACCGAATAGTTCCAGAGATATAAGCCTGTGAATACGCGCCGTTCTTTTTTGACCCCGGTGGGGTAAGAACGTTTATGAAAGTACGTGGGGTAACTGAGGGCTAGAGGAAGACTTGATGCTAAAGGCAAAAACTCTTTCGTTCGCTTTGCTAAGTCCACAGGAGATCCAGTATTTACGAAATGCCTTGAAATTGAAATTAATAATAAGACGTTCCACTCTAACTATCTGAAACTTTTATTTTTAAATATATTATATATTTTTCTCATAATTGCTACAGAATTTAAAATTTGTTGCCTACTGATAAATCAGTGACAGTTTACTGATGAACAGCTAAATTTTGCAAAATTGATGGATATATTTTCCAGTTGAGTCTGCAAAATTTGAAGAACAAACCTTTTTATTTAAAAAAATCAAAACTATGAGAAAGCGAAAAATTCCAAATTCTTGAAAGCCGAAGAAAAAATTAGCGAGAAAGTATGAAAACCTTACACTTTTATAAAGCTGTCTTTCCCTGAAAAATGAACGTTTATTGAAAAAAATGACTTTCCTAGTTTTTCTGGAAAAAAGATCCTGATTACAACATTATACCTTTTTCGCATGAAACCAACAACTATGTAAATTACAGTCCGATAATGTTCTTTTCATTTTAAGTGTATGTACCAGGCGTGAAACTAGCCGATTCGTTCCACCGAAGTTATTCATAAACTAATTTGGTTTACACTGAAAAGAAAATGTAATTGAATCAATAATATTATTTTCTAATCTATATTTACTATTTGAACCCATACTTACTTGTGAGAAGGTAGGTAATTTTTATGGAAATATGGGTCAATGTGTCTCGTATGGAAAATCCATATTGAAGTTATTAGTTTATAAGTTCCAAGAAAATAATAGGCTATCGTCACACCTGTTACATACCCTTAACATTTTTAACACCTTTATTCTAGAACAAGGAGTTAACCATTCGACTTTCCAGCATTAATCAAGTTTAAAGATTAAACAATTTTAAAAAGGAGAGATGTCATTACGAAGATAATGTTCACCTCACACGGTTGGCTTCGATGGAACAACCCAAAAGATCTTGCACCTCTTGGTTTCTTCCTGTTCTCTTTACTGTGATACCTCACAATCATTTTGACAAAAAATGGAAAAAATCGGTTGAGCCCTTTATGAAAAAGCTCAATTTTATATATTTTTTTTTGTAAAGGTTATTTAGTATAGTTTTTCTAAATGACTGGTATAAACTATTCATTTTGGCACCTAATAAGATAGTCTCTAACTCTGTATGTCAAACATCTTAAGATAACCAAATCCCTTCAAAATCTTTGAAGAGAAGTGAGAAAAATTTAGAACATTCAGTTTTTTTAAACTGCACCTTCCTGGTGATCCTAATGCTTAGGCATGCTTTGAAATAATTGAAGCATATAAAATTCCTTGCAAAACTAAAAGACTCAAACACTACACTTACAATAGAATAGGAGATATGGCTGTTGCAACTTATTTTTTATCAAAAAATTTTACTAAGAAAATTTTTCATTTGAGAACTGAATTTCGTAAAAATATAAAAAAATATACAATGTTCTAGCTCTCACAGAACTGCAGTTATGGCCTCTTGAATAAGACCTCATATTATGGAAGTCATATATAGACGTTAAGTTTCTTTTGAAATTCCTAGCGTCTGCTTCATTTTTCATTCTTTTGAGTAAATTTAAAGGAATTTGGTCGTCGTAAGATATTTAACACGTGAAGCCTCTTTTTATTTGCCAAAATAAATAGTTTACACCAATTTCCGCCAATTCTGGCCTGAAAATGATCTTGAGGTATCACAGTGATGAGAACAGAAACAGTAACGTGCGTGGGATTTTTTGAAGACATTTTCATCAAGAATGTCTGAAAAGCGCATTATATCACTCTAGCATATTACAAGTTTGGTAATGACCCACTACTGGGAGAAGTATTTTAGTATTATTGTTGGGAGTGGGACCGAAAAAAGCCCCTGACGCAAGGGTAATCACGTTGCGTCCCCTTGTAGGCCTACGCGTGACCCCAAAGCCCTCTCCATACGAAGAGGACCGCAGCGACGCCTTTGGACGATATGTCTGACTCACTGATGCAGTTACTGCCCGTAAGTGCCAGATGCTTCCCAGCGATTGCGGGGCAATGACAATGGATATGAATAGATGTCTCATCACCTTTTCCGCTCAGTCGACATAGAGAGCTATCTGCGAGCCCTATCTTGTGCTTATGATAGCCGAGGTTTCCATGCGCTATGAACACTTCTGTTAGGACCTTGACTTCGTTTCCACCAAGATGGCGTATTTCCGCAGTTCGTCTATAGTTTAAGTTTATACCCATGAGCGCTTTAGCGTGTCTGCAGCCAAGTGGCCTTATTCCTCTCCTCCTGATGTTCCTTGGTCAGCTAACTGTTGACTTCTTTAGTGACCAATCTACTGGAAATACCTACAACTGGTTCGAGACTAGTGAAGTTTTCTCTTACTGCTAGTTTTGCTAGCCTGTCCGAAGTCGCATTGCCTTTAATGCCACTATGGCTAGGGATCCAAAGTAGAGTCACTCGGTTTTCCGTCGCTAGATTGTCCAGTGCCTCAAAGCACCCCGATACTAATAGCTTGGAGCTACCTGTAAACCAATCGCTCCCATCACTAGGCAGGCATGCTTCGCCGTTAGCCCATTCCTCTCTCGTGGATAGGCTCACTCGACACTTCTTGTCGAAGAGTTAGCGAGTAAGCGATATCGGTTGGGATTTGCAATTCTTTCGAGATTCTTCCGCCGTTTTGCATGTTTATTCTCCAAGCTGCCTCGCAGCCATGCCCTTGATAAGATGAAGGGGCTCTAACCCTGTTAGTGTTCCCAATACCACCGTGGGTGTCGACTTCAAGGCACCAGTGACGCCTCTTAGAATCAGTCCTCTGATTCTTCCCAGTCGAGATTTCACAGTTGACAGATCAACCCTGCTCCACCAGGCCACTGGCGTTTAAGTTAGCCTGGGTCACTGAATCGCTGTGTAGATCCACATCAGCGTCTCCGGTTTCAAACCACAGTTTTTCCCTGTGGCTCTTCTACAAAGCCAAGGTCTCTGTGAACTTTTTGCACTTGTTTTCCAGGTGCTCGTTCCATAACAGCTTCTTATCTAGGATGACTCCTAGGTATTTAGCCCGTTCAGTGATTCTCGGTTGTCGCCCTCCCAGTGTGAATGAACTCGTGGTTTCCCACTTGTACCATCTGATGAACTCTACAATTTACAAGCAGTCCACATTATGAACAAAATAATGCAGACTACCGCACAAGTGACGAAGATAGTGAGCCTGAAACTTCTGCTCGACGCTCAGTTCTACTTCGACCTAGAACTACTACTCGTCGTTCAACTCAACCTTAACCAGGAGCTTTTACTTTTTATGGTAAAGCTTTAACTGGTACTGTAACTCCAGAAGTAACTTTAGATCTGACACGCAGTTCAGGACATCTTCTCAGAATAGGTCGACTTGAAGGAAGTAGTCAAGCTCAAACTTCTGCTAGTCATTCAACTCAACCTCCAGCTGAAAAATCTAATCATCAATTAACTCAGCTTGCATCTAAAACTTCTCATCCTATTAGTGCTTCAACTGTGACTCCCATAGTCACAAGCAGTCTAGGTTACAATCAAAATGACGCAGATGACCCACAAGTGATGAAGATAGTGAGCCTGAAACTTCTGCTCGACGCTGAGTCCTACAACGACATGGAACTTCTACTCGTCGTTCAGCTCAGGCTCAACCAAGAGCTTATGCTCGCCGTACTATTGCTCCAACTAGTATTGAAACTCCAGAAATAACTTCAGATCTTACACGCAGTCCATTTTCGCACTTTATGTCGACTTGAAGGAAGTAGTCAACCTCAGCCTCAAACTTCTGATAATCGCTCAACTCAAACTCCACCTGGGATATCTAGTCGTCGTTCAACTCAGCTTCCATATAGAATTTCTTGTCCTGTTACTGCTCCAGCTGTGACTTCACAAGTCACAAGCAGCCACATTATGAACAAAATAACGCAGACTGCCGCACAAGTGACGAAGATAGTGAGCCTGAAACTTCTGCTCGACGCTCAGTTCTACCTCGACCTGGAACTACTACTCGTCGTTCAAATCAGCCTTAACCAGAAGCTTACCATATACTCTCCGTGGTAAAGTTTTAACTGGTACTGAAACTCCAGAAGTAACTTTAGATCTGACACGCAGTCTAGGACATCTTTTCAGAATAGGTCGGCTCGAAGGAAGTAGTCAAGCTCAAACTTCTGCTAGTCATTCAACTTAACCTCCAGCTGAAAAATCTAATCATCACTTAACTCAACTTGCATCTAGAACTTCTCACCCTGTTAGTGCTCCAACTGTGACTCCCAAAGTCACAAGCAGTCTAGATTATAATCAAAATTATGATGAAAATAGCCTCAACCAAGAGCTTACCTGTATGCTCGCCGGACTATTGCTCCAGCTGCTATTGAAACTCCACAAGTAACTTTGAATCATACAGTCAGTCCAGGACATTTTCGCGCTGTAGATCGACTTGAAGGAAGTAGTCAACCTCAACCTCAAACGTCTGCTAATCGCTCAACTCCACCTCCACCTGGAACATCTGGTCGTCGTTCAACCTAGAACGTTCAATCTAGTACTTCTCACCCTATTACTGCTCCAACTGTGACTCAAAAAGTCACAAGCTTCTAGATTCGTTCTGCAAAGTATAGGCTTCCTCCTAAGTAACTCCGTTCTCCATCACGCCCTCCACTCGTGATCACGCACTCCAGGACGCTCACGATCCAGACACTCACGATCAAGACACTCAAGACCATGCAATTCACGACACTATCGGTCACGCACTCCGCGATACTCTCCATCGCGACACTCAGGATCGCCAGAAGACTATTACAATTTTTAACACTGTAAACGCAATTCCTTCCTAACTATTAGGAAAATTATTATTATTTAAAAATGGATAACCTGAATGAAATTATTCAGTTTATCGATTAGGACTAGAAAAATGTGTTAGCGCCTCTTAACACTTGAGACGCTATTCCGTCTTAACTGGGAAGACAAGATACCTCCTATTATTGTAAAATGGACAATCTTCTTAATGAAGACATATGAAATCTTGATTAGAACCAGAAAAATGTAACGCCTCTTAACACTGTAGTCGCAATTCCTTCTTATCTGGGAAGACGAGGTACTTCCTATTACTATAAAAAGACAACCTGCTTAATAAAGACATTTCATATCTGGTTTAGGACTAGAAAAATGTAGCGCCACTTAACACTGGAGACACCTCGGGAGACGCAATTCCTTACCAACTGGGAAGTTATTGTAGGTACATATTTATTTATTGTTGAACAGATCTTGTGTCCAATTGAAAAACCTAGTAAGGCACAATTGGATGAATCACATGTTTCATTGGGGTAACCATGAAAACAATTGACTTATCTAAATGTGCCTTACTAGGTGTTATAATTTGACAGGAGTGATTAGCGAGTAACATTTTCGACCCCCTCCCCCCCTCGACCAATTTAACGTGACTAAGATTGTCTTTCATTTTTTATTCTAGACTACTTAAATGGTTTTTTAAAGTATGGAGGCTTTTGTACTAGATACACAATGTCCAGTTTGTGCCAGAATTATAAGGTGTTGATCATCAAGGACATGTTTAGGATGTTTGTCATCTTTGACGTCTCCAAATAAGGCTGTTAAAGTAGTCAAGGTTTAATTTCGGCGTAAAGACACAAGATGAAGATCTCTAATTTTTGAAGTCAAAAGCGTACTAACTTTTTTTGATTGCGTGTATTCAAATATATTTACTATTCAATGTGTTAAAAAAAAAGTTGTTTTAGGAACAATTTTTGAAATATAACTACGATTAATTTTCAATTAATAGATTTATGCTGTAAATGTATAGATTACTGTAAGCTCATATGTGTGAATTTAATTGATAAAAATACTTTTTAACATAAAATAATGGTATATTATTATTTTATTAGTATTAACAAAAATGAGATTAGATAATTAAAATAAATTGTAACAAAATACTTACCTTTTTGAATAACGCAAGCAAAAATCATTTCGAACAAATACATTTAAAAGTATGAACACTGTAAGTTACGCGTAATACAGAGAGAGAAGAGAGAAGAGTATATACAAAACTGTGCTTATTTAATTTTCAAATAGCCACTCAAATTCACTTTTAGTTCATGTTTATCCATTTAGATTATGAATAAAATGAATAACGCTAATAGGCATCTTATATGAAAAATTCTCCCAGTGAGGTTCCTCCCATTCATCCTTTAAAATATTCCCCTTTTTGTACTGCGACTAAGCCTGATAGCAACAAGCTCAGCGAAAGCTGAGTTTTTAAAAAATAATAATTTTCGTCTAATCTAATATATTACATAACAAGTAAATATTGAAAAATAAATTGAGATTCTAACATTAAGAATTACAATATGCATTTTACATACGTACCCTCGCAGAATGTAACCAGCACCACGGATTTTTCACTAACCATTTCGATTCTCCTGGAAAAATCTTGAAAATATTATAAGATCTGTAAGAAACACTAATCAAAGATTTTTTTCAACAGAAAATACCAACATTTATTTTGAGCCTGTATAAAAAACCAATTGATTTTTTTATGATAAATAACAGTGTAAAATATTACCCTGCTCAAAACGCAAACTTGAATGTATAAAACAACAATAACATTCCGTCTCACAGAGCAGACGACATTTATATTTCTTATAGAAAACACCTGCTATATCTTCAAAATTTGTGTATAAATGAGACCGACACAAAAAATGTTCTATTTGGAAACATTTTCGGACAATTTCTTAAAAGTTCCCAAGAAATTATTGATTGAGCGTATTCTGCTCGATGTTTATGATAACCAGTATGATCATAAGTTGAAAACTCTCAGTTGTTCAGAATCTTTTTTAATGTCAGTTACAAAAAGATTATATTATAAAAAAAGCAGAAGAGACAAAAATTATTATTCGCGAAAATAACAAAATTATGGAGATAACAGACTTCGAAGTACTCTATGGAACTGAAACAAGTATCTTTCTGAAGAAAAAGTATCCTCGAAATTAAAAAAAAATATTTAAAAAGTAGCCTCTTTGAATCTGTCAAAAATTAGTTTTTTGAATAAAAAAGTAGCGTTGAAAATACTTTAAACTAAAAAAAAATAACGTTTTCAGAAGGAAAATATCTTTCATACTTTTCTGTATGTAACCCACATGGCACACTTTCCGAATCAACCTGGTCTTTTCTTGGGACTTGGTCCAAGTGACCTGAAGAAAAAACCAGGTCTGACCTAGGTTTAGACCTATACTTAGACCTAAGTTAAAACATTGGTTCATGTCCACCAAAATTTTTTTACTTTTAAAAAAATTAAATTAATTTTTACGTAAATTTGATGAAGAATGTAGCATTTCTAACAAAAAATAGCAGTAATCAAAGAATCAAGTGAAAAATTGATAATTTTATAAGATTTCTTAAAAATCGCATTAAATGATATTAAAAAGTGACAAGTGATTTTCTTGTATTTTTCAATATTACTTTTTTAAATCCGACATATTGAGTAATATTTCAGACTTCAGAAACAGCGAGCCAATGCAATAGCAAGCTTAATTCGTGGTCGCATGTTAGCTCTCTAATATTTTTGGCGATTGATTTCTCTTTCGAGAAGAAGTCGCCCCTAATGCGGCGCACAGAGTTCTTAAATGCCCAATAATTTATGTTGAGCAAATGCTCTCGAGTATATGCTCAGCATTTAGGCTCGAACAGACCATTTATATAGCATTTAAGAGAATTTAAAGCATTTATTGTCTAAACAAATATATATCATGATTCATACAAATATTTTTTACAAACACGCTCTCGAGTAAATGAAACGTATACTTGTTCTAAATTATTTACTGTTTAATGCAAAAAATATGTTTTCTAATACTTTAACTTCTTTGATCATTTGAATTTAGCGCCCTTTCTAATTTGAGGCGATACATTTTCCCGCTAAATTTAAATTATGTAATTATTATTTCAGTATTTGTTAATAAATTTGAGCTATTTTAGCGATTATAATTTGAGACAAAACATAAAATGTAAAGAAGAAGACATTCTTGCTATGAAAATTTATAAAACTAAAAGATACGATTTTTTAAATCCTAATTCAAAATGCTCATAAATTCTTATCGAATTATCGAAGCACATAAAGGTCGAGCATATTCTCATGCTCGTGAGAATTTCTCTGAGCACTTAAACTCGTTAGAACACTACGCACAGCGGCTTAGTTCGGAATTAGGATCCGCGGTACTGAGAGCATTAGTTCCGAGCTAAGCCGCTATACGGTGCATTGAGTGCAACTTCTCGCAAGAGAAATGAATCGCCAAGAATATAAGAGAGAACTAACGTGTGTCACAAATTAAGCTTGCCATTGCATCGGTTCGCTGTATTTGAGGTTTGAAATATTACTCAATATTTCGGATTTTATTAAAATTCTGGATAACTGTGTTATCAAAAAATAATAAATAATTTAAATTTTTTCCATATATTAGGAAAGACAGAAATTGAAAAATATAAGAAGATCATTTGTCTTTTTTAACGTGATTTTATGACAATTTCATGAAATTTTATAAAATTATCAACATTCCACTCGATTCTTTAATTATTGCTATTTTGGTTATACTACATTCTTCATCAAATTTCCATAAAAATTAATTTAATTTTTTTTTATGAAAAAAATTCGGCGAACATAAACCTATGTTTTAACCTAGATCCAAGTATAGGTCTAAACCTAGGACAAACCTGGTTTTTTCTTCCAGCCACTGGGGCTAAGTCCCAAGAAAAGACCAGATTTTTTCGGAAAGTGTTCAATGTGGGTGAATAACTACGCCGAAGACTGATTTTTTCCTAAATCTCATAAATTCCCTACAGAGAGTCCATTAGATGAATATTAGTTTGCCAAAACACTACTTGCCAATGGCGACCCCCTTTCGAAAAATCGGCATTTTTCAAAACTTGTTTCTCATATACTGAAATGTTTATTTATTGAAAACTCATGTGAAATTATGTAAATATAACATTTTTCTACCAGAAAACATGAATTTTGTACCAAATAGTCGAATTTTCGACAAAAAAGATGATTAAAAGAAATTTCTATCAAAAGAGATGAAGATTCATACAAGAAAGATTTTTCAGTCAAGTAAGGAAAACAATTTCAAGTGAATTATTAAAGTTTCAAGCCAAAAAACGAATTTCCTACAAAGCAGTTCAATTTTCAACACAAAAATATGAATTTTCAACAAAAAAGTTCTTTCCAGCAAAATTGTTAAATTTTTTACCAAAATAGTTAAATTTTCTACCAAAGTAGTTAATTTTATATCCAAAAAGAGGAATGAATTTTCAAGAGAAATGATGACTTAAACAAAATTGTCAAATTTTCAACAAAATAATTAAATTTTCAACCAAAGAATAAAATGTTTAACCAAAAGAAATAAATTTTTAACCAAAGAAGAAAAATTTTCAACCAAAGCGATGAATTTTCAATTAAAGTAATGAATTTTCAAACAACCAAATGAATTTTCAACAAAGGAGATCAACATTCAATCAAGTTGTTGAATATTGAACCAAAAAGATGAATTTTCGTCCAAGAAGATTATTTTTCTGCTAGAAAGGATGAATTTACAACAAAAAACATGAAATTTCAACCAAACAGTTTAATTTTCAACAAAATAAGATATATTTCGAAAAAAAAGAGTTTTTACGAAGCAGTTCAACTCTCAACCAAACAGTTGAATTTTTGACGAAAATAGATTTCACTTTTGAAACAAAAATGGTTGAATTCAATAAAAAACGAATTTTTAACAACATAGTTCAATCCTCAACAAAAACAGATTAATTTTTTTAACAAACAGCTGAATTTTTAACCAAAAAAGAGAATCAGAAGAAATTTCTACCAAAAGGGATGAACTTCGCAACCAAAAAGACGAAATTTAACAAAAGAGTTGAATTTTCAACCAAGAGGGTCCTCATAAGCTACTTTTTTGAATAGGTATTATTTTCGATTTCCAAAATTTTGTTTCTACAATCCACAGTCTTCAAAATCTTTGAAATCCTTGAAACTTCTGTAAAATCTTTTAAATCTTTATTACATCTTTCAAATCTTTGAATCTTTGCGAAATCTTCAAAATCTTTTGAAATCTTTTGAGATCTTTGGCATCTGTGAAATCTTTATATCTCTTGAAATCTTTTGAATCTTTATGAAATTTTTTAAATCTTAATATTTGTGAAATCATTGTGAAATCTTTGAAATTTTCATGCAATTTTTAAAATCTCTGAAATCTTTAAAATATTTAAAGTCTTTAAATCTTTGCGAAATCTTTGAAATCTTCTGAAATCTTTTGAGATCTTTGAAATCTGTGAAATCCTTATATCTATTGAAATCTTTGAAACCTTTGTGAAATTTTTTAAATTTTAATATTTGTGGAATCATTGTGAATCTTTGAAATTTTCATGCAATCTTTAAAGTCTTTGAAATCTTTCTGAAATCTTTGGAATCATTTGAAATCTTTAAAGTATTTATAATCTTTAAATCTTTGCGAAATGTTTAAATTATTGTGAAATCTTTTAAAATCTTTTGAGATCTTGGAAATCTGTGAAATCTTCGTGATATCTTTTGAAATCTTTGAAATCTTTGAAATCTTAAAAATGTTAGTAATAGCTTTTAAGATCTTTGAAATATTTGTGAAATCATTGTGAAATCTTTGAAATTTTCATGCAATCTTTAAAGTCTTTGAAATCTTTCTGAAACCTTTGAAATCACTTGAAATCTTTAAAGTTTTTAAAATCTTTAAATCTTTGCGAAATGTTTAAATTATTGCGAAATCTGTTAAAATCTTTTGAGATCTTGGAAATCTGTGAAATCTTCGTGATATCTTTTAAAATCTTTGAAATCTTTGAAATCTTAAAAATGTTAGTGATAGATTTTGAGATCTTTGAAATATTTGTGAAATCATTATGAAGTCTTTGAAATTTTCGTGCAATCTTCAAAATCTTTGAAATCTTTAGAATACTTAAAATCTTGAAATCTTTGCGAAATCTTTAAATCATTACGAAATCTTTAAAATCTTTTGAAATCTGTTGGGTTCTTCGACATCTGCGAAATCTTTATATCTATTGAAATCTTCGAAATCTCAGTGATAGATTTTAAGATCTTTGAAATATTTGTGAAATCAATATGAAGTCTTTAAAATTTTCGTGCAATCTTCAAAATCTTTTGAAATGTTTTGAGATCATTGACATCTGTAAAATCCTTATATCTATTGAAATCTTTGAAATCTTTGTGAAATTTTTTAAATCTTAATATTTGTGAAATCATTGTGAAGTCTGAAATTTTCGTGCAATCTTTAAAATCTTTTTGAAATCTTTGAAGTCATTTGAAATCTCTGAAGTATTTAAAATCTTTAAATCTTTGCGAAACCTTCAAATTCTTTTGAAATCTTTTGAGATCTTGAAAATTTATGAAATCTTAGTGATATCTTTTAAAATCTTTGAAATCTTTCAAATCTTTCTGAAATTTTTGAAATATTTGAAATATTTGTGAAATCCTTGAAATTTGACTGAAAATCTTTGAAGTCTTTGTAAAATTTTCAAATCTTTGCGAAACTATTGAATTTTTGCGAAATCTTTAAAATCTTTTGAAATCTCTAGAAATCCCATGAAATTTCTTTTTATGGTTCTTAAAAAATGAGTCAAACCTTTGTGAAATAATAGGAAAATGGATCAGAATTCTCCGTTATACGTATTTTGGGAGATTTTTTCAATTCACGGGGAAAGGGAGGGAAAGGGGGAGTAGGAAAAAATGGGGACAGACTGTGATCTCTATGATTCAGATTTAGAGAGTGAACCATTTTCAAAGCGATAAAAAAAATGTCTTGAGCAATTTCTGACAATTTTGTTCAAGTCAGCAAAAAATTATTTTGGAAAGTAGGAAATATTTGCAATAATTAATAATAGAATGACTGAGTGTATTATGCTCGATGCTTACGATTACCAGTATGATTTAATTTGCAGCATCTTCTTTCCAAGCCCGAAACGTGAACTTGAAAGAATAGGTAGAATTAGATGAGAAGTGAAAATTGCAATTTGTCTCTAAACTATTTTGCAAAGTGAATCTTGCACTCTTTCTTCTCTGGAGAAAAAGCGATCTTCTGCGTGACGGGGTCCTTGAACCCTTTCTACTTTGTAGAATGTGTAGGCCGATCTGTAATTTCTATGGGCTTTCATTGGCGACTAATGTTCGCGCGAAGGGAAAATCGTGTCAGTGGGTCAGTGCAATTTGTGAGTAAATAGGTGCACTTTTCTCCGTACACTTTCCTCCCGTAGTAGGGAAATTTTACTTCCCGCCGCGCCGGTCAACGATCGTGAATCGAAAACATCGCATCGTCGCCGTGGGAAACTTTCAAACTTTTTCTTTATCGAGATTGACAATCTTGATCTTTAATGTAGATTGTAGAATAATCAGGATAAATAACAAAAGAAAGGAATAATCATGGTACAATGATTACAAAATGGAAAATAAAACTTTGTCATTTCCCATTTCAGTGATACATTGAAGGAGCAGTATCCATAACACTGTACAACAAAATACGACCTATGTGAGTCCATGAAATAATCCAGTAGCCCCTGATTGAAATGAAATATAAAGCTTACTTTTTCGAAATCTGGTGCAACAATTTTAAACAATTTTTTAAACAATAGCGTTATTTTTGAAATTAGAGCGCTATAAACAATTGAATTCGCACTAAAATTGACATGCTTTGTGGCTGCATATCTTGGCAGCTAATGGACCCAAAAATTTCGAAAAAATGTGAATCATTTCTCAGGACGTTTGTTCCACGAAGAAAAACAAAATTTCCTGATAAACCTAAAACTTTTGTTAATGTATAAGTGTTAAAAACAGTCCTTTTCAATAACAAAGTGTACCATTATTTGTTTTTCTTTATAAAAAACTTTATGTACAAGATCAATGCTATAACTTTCGCAAAAAATCTTGGGGAAATTGCCCTAATTACAAGTGCTTTTGTTACTTCGCAAAAATCTCAATCTTTGTTTCCCTACTAATAATTTTTATAAACAAATACGTATATTTGATAAAGCTTTCATTTTCAAACGTGTTTCTCAAATAAGATGGGAGAGAAATATTTTGTCTCCTATAGATTTTCTTTTCATTCAAACCATTTGTTAACCATGGACTTGCAAGCAATTAATTGCAAAATAATCTTTGGTCTGTCCCAGCTGCAATTATATAGTTAGGATTTTCAAGTTTTGAAAAATTATTTATCTGGTAGCTTTCTAATGATCTTCACCTCTGTTACTACTCTGAAAACATCGTTCTTTTGTTAAAAACAATTGCTATCAACAAAACCTAGATTTAACTCTTAATTCAAACCATTTGTTAATTACGAGCCTATAAACAATTAGCTGCAAAATAATCCTTTGTCTGTCCCAGCTGCAATTTTACAGTTAGAACGTTCGATTTCTTTGTTTATGTATTTGGCAGCTGCCTAATAATACTTCTATCAATTACCGTCCTAAGAACATAGTTCTTTTGTTAATAACAATTGTTATCAACGAAAACCTAGATTGAACGAATCTACTCCTTTTATTCGCGTTGCGTGAATTAGATACAAAGAAAAACTTGTATCTCTCTTAAACTTGCTCTTAATTCAAACCATTTGTTAATTAAGGCCTTATAGACAATTAACTGCAAAATAACTTTTGGTCTGTCTCAGCTGCAATTGTACAGATAGGAGTTTCAATTTTTTTTTAGTTATTTATCTGGTAGCTTCCTAATAATCTTTCTCTCTGTTACTACTCTGGAAACAACGTTCTTTTGTTAATAACAATTGTTATCAACGAAAACCTAGATTCAACGAATCTGCTCTTTTTATAAGCACTGCTTGAATCAGGCACAAAGAAAAACTCTCATCCCTCTTAAACTTGCTCTTAATTCAAACCATTTTTAAATTACTTCCTTATAGACAATTAACTGCAAAATAATCGTTCGTCTGTCTCAGCTGCAATTTTACAGTTAGGACTTTCGATTTTTTTGTTTTGTTATTTATCTGGTAGCTTCCTAATTCTTTTGAGATGAACAATTTTGAATTTTGAATTTTGATTTTTGAAAAAACGTCAGCAATATTCGTAGTTTTGCACACGATTGAAACCCGAAACATCTCCTTTTTACTATAATGAATCATCGTGAAAGCATTAAATCTATTATGAACAATTTTGTTTTTTAACATTTTTTTCGTATTTCGGACAGTTTTGCTGGAAAGTGGTATTTTTTATTTTTAATACCATTTGTAACGATTGAATCAAAAACGATGCGTCCCATGAAAAAATAATCAAACGCAAATTTGTAGATCTTTTTGAGATGAACAATTTTGCTTCCGACAGTTTTTTCATATTTTGTACGGTTTTGCTAGAAAGCGGTATTTTTTATTTTTAATAACTTTTGTAACGGTTAAAACAAAAACTATGCGCCCTATGAAGAAATAGTCAAGAGCTCATTTGTAGATCTTTTTAAGATGAACAATTTTGCTTCCATTATTTTTTTCGTGTCTCGGACAGTTTTGCTGGAAAGTGGTATTTTTTATTTTCAATAACATTTGTAACGATTGAAACAAAAGCGATGCATCCTATGAAAAAATAATTAGAGGAAAATTTGTAGGTCTTTTCGAGATGAAAAATTTTGCTTTCGACAGTTTTTTCGTATCTCGTACGGTTTTGCTAGAAAGCGGTATTTTTTATTTTTAATAACAGTTGTAACGATTGAAACAAAAACGATGCTTCCCATGAAAAAATAATCCAAGGCAAATTTGTAGATCTTTTTGAGATAAACAATTTTGCTTCTCATTATTTTTTTCGTATCTCGGACAGTTTTGCCGGAAAGTTGTATTTTTAATAACTTTTGTGACTATTAGAACAAAAGCTATGCGCCCCATGAAAAAAATAGACTAACGGAAATTTGTAGATTTTTTTGAGATGAACAATTTTGCTTCTCAAAAATTTTTTTGCATTCGTATAGTTTTGCTGGAAAGTGGCATTTTCAATATAAAATAACATTTGTAACGGTTAAAACAAAAACTTTGCGTGCCATGAAAGAAATAATCTTGAGAAAATTTGTAGCTCTGTTTAAAATGAACAATTTAAGTTCATAACATTTTTTAATATCTCGTATAGTTTTCCTGGAAAATGAAATTTTTTATTTTTAAAAAAGCATTTTCGATGCATAAGACCAAATCCATTGGTTAAAAATGACTGGTTTACGAACTCGTCCTTTCTTTTTGGTCCCTCAAAACGTATGCCAAAGCACAATCCAATCCAATCAATCTTTCTAGAGTTATCGAGAATACAGGCGATAGCAAGAACGACGACAACAGACAGACAGACACCATCGTAAAACCTATTTTTTCGGATTCAGGGGGTCTCGTAACATAGAGATGTAATGAAATCCGCGAAAGTCAATTTTTGCATAAAAGCAATACATACCTTGTCATTGAGATGAGAATGTAAAAACGGAATATGTATACAATACACGAAGTACGCTGAAAGTCTCTAATAAGTCTGTCTGCGATATGTCTTTCCGAGACGACGGGGAAAAGAGAGCTTGACTCTAAAGCCAGCAAACTCGTCCAGTACCGCACTTACGAAGCGGGCTGTATCACAAGCGCATAGTTTCGTCAGTTCATACGGTCTGCACTTTGTTTCATTCGCTTTCAGTGTTTACGTTATGTTTTACAAAAATATCGCAGGAAAACAAGAGGCAGCGTTTATCCTTCAAAACAAACAAACGTTTAAAGAAATTTAATAAATATTTTTTACTGCGAACGAAAATCAAATAGAAATGGTTCATACGGCCCTGATTGTTGACATACGAGTCCCACGGATATATGTCCAAGGCCATTTAAGGCAAGAACCAACGTGAGACTTATATTGGAATTCCAATGTAATAGTAAGCAGGCTAAAGTACACGCATGCGACTTGATACAGTTTGTGGGCTCCAAAGTAAGCAGCTCTGAAAGTGGAATCACTTTTCCAATTAGTACGCATGCGCCGGTTGTCCTTATCTCACTCAGAGAAAAGCACGAGCGTGACATCTTGATAAAAATCAAACAAATTATTGAGGTTATGGTCAAATGGTCGAAATTTTATGATAGACAGTGCCGGTGCTGTGTCATTTCGAATGTCGAAATAAAACCTGATTAAATGTTACATATGAAAGAAAGCGTTAGGAGCCTAGTAAGTATAAAAGTGTATTGAACATAAAGTGTCGCAACTAAAACAGTAAACAGCTTATATGGTATATAAGCAAAATGGTAAAGTTTTTTCAACATGAATATTGTATTGAACAGTTTGTTCTTCAGTTGAACTTATATTTTTTTTTTAAATACTGAAAAACACAATGTCATATTTCTTTTATTAAATATACAATAACTTCCAACTTATTATTTTTCCTGACAAACTAGCAATTATATTCCTTCAAATAATGTTATATTTCGTATAAAAGATATATATATATATATATATATACACTTTTCTTTCTTCTTGCCATAATTTATATATTTATTTACTTCAAAAATATTATTTCCTGATATCAACAGAAAATAACCATAACCTCCCTAATTAGCTTGACTTTTCACAACATGTCTCACTCGCACTTTTCAGTCAGTAAGAAGAGACAACTATAATCCATTGACGCATGCGTGCTAATTCGAAAATTAATTCCACTTTCAGAGCTGCTTACTTTCAAGCCTGCAAACTGTATCAGATTCGGAAATTTCTACCATAGATTTTTGGAACGATTCACTCTTTTTGTAAATAAAATATCGCTCCGAAATTTTGGGAAATTCAAAAGAAAACAGTAACTTATGTTTGTATACATCATTTAGGTGAAAATTTGTAAAAAAAATTTCCTCGAAGAAATTGAAACTGGAGCCAAATAACGCGAGAAACGAAAAAAAGTTATGTTATGAAAATCTTTGTTTTTACGAAGACCCATAAGCTTTCTCCTGAACATTTTTTGGTAGGAGGCATAGTTTGTTTTTTAAGTATGGAAAATGATA
>JAUMHM010000078.1:17178136-17189982 GCA_032362435.1 Melikaiella ostensackeni
TGTCATGAATGGCTAAAAGTAGAAAAATCGAGGAAATTTGGTTTTTAAAACCACTATGCTGGAAGCTTTTCTTTTAGTCCGATTTTCTTCGGGATTGCTCAAATCGAAGCTCTTAGTTTGCATAATTGCGATAAGGAATAAAATTTTCTATTTTATAGAGTTTTTCTCCTGTCATGAATGGCTAAAAGTAGAAAAATCGAGGAAATTTGGTTTTTAAAACCACTATGCTGGAAGCTTTTCTTTTAGACCTATTTTCTTCGGGGAATACTCAAATTGAAGCTCTTGGATGCAATATGCAATTATAAATATTGATTTTTCTATTTTATCTTCATTTTTTCAACAGCATATAAAAAGTATTAAATAAAAGATACACGTTCGCCCACGAAACTCTTCTTAATGGGCGCTTGCCACCCGCTTCATGAACTGATTTTCCTTTAGAAGGGTTATTTGAATGAAAAAATCTATAAAAAAAAATGATGTACTCTGAGAGAAAAAGATTACTTATACCAAGTGAATTTCACTTGGCTGAAGTAAATGAAAGTCCTGAATACGTGCAAAGAAATATTTATTTGAGGCAAATAAATAAAAGCACTTTGAATGAAAAAATTATTTATTTCAGCCAAAGAGATTTTAATAGGATTAAGTTAAAATTCTTTGATCCAAAAACAAGATCTATTTTTCGTAGGGTAATATTACTTTGAATGAAAGAAATATTAATTTAAGACAAAAATATATGTTTTAGTAAAAAAATGACTCTTTGTTCCACATGAATATGCCATGAATGGGAATGAATGTTTCTTTGAATTGAGGAAATGCAAATGGAAGGGAAAAAATATATTTTAGAGTCAAGCAAATGTTTTATAGGTTCAAAAGCTATTTCCCCACATCAAATTTTTGAATATTTGAAGCAAAAAAATATCACATTTATTCACATAAATATTTCATTGGCCTAAAATATGCGCAAGTGCAATAAAGTAGTTTCGTACTTCAATTGTAGTACATATTTTCCTAAATGAACAACTGGATTCTTTCAGCTTAAATTTTAATTAATATTATATATTTCATATCTATTATTTATATTTTTAGTATATATAATTAATTCTTCTTATTATACATATTTAATTTGAATAATTCACATAATTTTAAATCTTGATGAACCTGAAACAGAAAAATTTCATGAAACGGTAAGCTGTATTTAACCCTCGACCATAAATGCCAAAAAAAAATTTCTTCAAATCGAATACATGGACATTCTACTTTGAAAGGAACATTTCTTTCTAACAAATTAATAGAAAATTTAATTTTTCAAAATAATTATTTCGTTGAAATAAATGTTTATTTAATATGAAATATTCAATTCCACTAATCAGAAGTATGGACAAATTAATTGATTCAAATGCGTCCTGATCATTTCAAAGAATTGAACTCATTGAATCAAATAGATATTTCTTTGAAGGACTGATCAGATTTCAACGAATCTAGACCTTTTGAGTCAAGGAAATCATTTTCTTGAATGTACAAAATATTTATTTTGATCAAGAAAATACAGCCAAAGAATTCACTTCTTTAGATCAACAGAAAATAAATGTCCAGGGCTGCCACAGACTAATGTAGTTGAAAAAAGTGCAAAAAGTGACTAATTTAAGTTGAAAAGTGACTAAAAGTGAGTAATTTTTAACACAAAAAGTGACTAGAAGTGTATACTGTTCACATAAAAAATTAGACGAAATTATATTGTTGAATTCGGGGGTGAATACCAAGGACACAATTGCTATAATTAATTTTGCAAGTAATGTTCAGACAAATTGCACAATTAATTTTATTATAAACTAAATAAGGGTCATTCCATTTTATATCGCTGGTGTCGGTTTCGGCCTAATTTTTAAAAATTTCGATACTTACTTAATAATACTCAATGTTTTTAAACTTATTTATAACATCAATTTAATAAATTACTTTATTTTTGTTTGAAATTCAATTTACAAAATGCAAAGATACAGAAAAATGTCACATTTAAGTGCATTATAGAATAGAGAAAAATTCAAATTCTACAATGCAAAATTGAATTGAATTAAATAAGATGTATTCAACAGTATTTAAACTGCAAAAGTAACTTTACTGGGAAATAATGGACGAAAAGTATGTTTTAACAACAACTAAAACATAATCATTTTTCAGCACGTTCATAGCCTTATTAAAAACGTTATATCTAGTTTTTTGAAATTAAAACTCATCTCGTAAGCTTCAGTTTTGGTCAGATTTTTCATAGTTATAGCCCTTTTTTCAAACTTTTATGCTGAAATTCGAAAATTTTCGTCTTGAAATTCGACACTGGAGGTTTTGTTATTTTTGTAGATGAATAACTCGTAGGAAGAAAAATTTAAAAAATGCGGATTCACAGTATATGTTAATCAGGTCCTCATTTTATCGCCCTGAAAATTGAATTTTTAAATATTTAGGATCTATTTCAGGATCTAAGCAAAATTTTCAGGGGGATAAAATTAAGACCTGATTTACATATATTGTAAATCCTGGATTTTTTCATTTTGCTCCTTATAAGTTATTCATCCGCGAAAATGAACAAATCCTACAAAGTGTGAAATTTCAAACGAAAATTTTCATATTTCAGCATTGAAAGTTGAGAAAGGGGCTACAACTATGAAAATTCTGACCAAAAATTAAACTTACGGGGTAAGTTTTAATTTCAAGAATTAAACACAAGGATTTTAATAAGGCAATGAAGGTGCTGAAAACAGTTACGTTTTAGTTATTGTTCAAACACAATTTTCGGTAATTATTTCACAATAAAATTACTTTTGCGCATGTAAAATATAAGTTTAATGACTGTAGGTACGTCTCATTTGATTTAGTTCAATTTTACATTGAAGAATTTGAGTTTTTCTCTATTCTATACTGCACATAATTAATGTGACATTATTGTGTACCTTTGCATTTCGAAAACCAAATATCTGAATGAAAATAAAGTAATTTAATATATTTATGTGATAAATGAGTTCAAAAAACAATGAGTATTGTTATAGTTAAGTATCAATTTTTTTAAATTGTACTGCAACTGCACTAAATTTGCAACGGTATTCAGTTGATACAAAAATCTGTATCAATATCAAGAAACAAAAGGCTGTTATACTCTTGGATGGTTTTGTTATAGATCAAATTTATACCTTCAGATTTAGTGTGATGCTTTACAAGAGGAACTAGAAAACCAGAAACTCATAAATTTAAATAATTTAAATTTTAATATTGAATAGCATCCTCTTAATATAGATTACTTATAGATTCCATACATAAATTACTCAGATTTTTCTTTTTTGTTTGAGATAAAATCTAAAATGAGATGAAGAAATGAGACTGAAGTGACTTTTTCAGAAAAAAGTCACTAAAAAGTGATTTAAAACAAAAAAGTGGCTAAGAGCGACTTAAATGACTGTGTGGAAACCCTGTATATGTCTGGTTCAAATAGAAATCACTCCTGCGAAAGAATATTTTCTTGATCTTAAGAAATAGGATTCAAGTAAATGCACTTACTTGATTCCAATTTTTTTCAATGTATATCATAGGGAACTACAATTTTCATTCAAACAATTTTCAATACAAACAATAATTTTGAAGTAAACCAAGAAGAACTCGGGTTTTCCGGTCAATTTTGGCAGACTTCCTCAGAAATTTTTTATCTGGACTAGATTTTACACAGTTGCTTTTCAAGTAAAAAGAAAAAGTATGAACCAAGGGTCTTTGATTGTCTGAAATTTTTATTTTACGCTACGCCCTATATAGTAAAGGAACCACATCATCGAGATTGCGCAGCCCTATGTCTAAGGGTGTATATAATCTAAAATAACAGGGTGCGGGTGCGCGTCTGAATGCGCGAAAGTCAAATTAGTACCAAACTTTGCCATCTCTGAAAAGGCGCTACAGTCTCCCTCTCGGCATGAACGGATCCGGCTGTGCTGGCCAAAGTGGTCCTTCTCTCCTTAGAACAAAAATCGCGACACACATCGCATCTAACGCAAAATGGTAATACATGTGCTCATTTACAAATTGCCATAAAAAAAAATTATGAAAAAAAGAGTGAAAGTGATAGAGGAAACTTTTAACTCGACCATATCATGTCCGCATTCTTACGGATGACTAATAATCGTGTGTGATTATGCAGTACACTCTACGCCAAGCCGCGTCTTGCCAATACATGCCGTTACTACTGATTCGACCTTTTTACCTTTTTTGCTTTGAGGATGAAAATGAAAAAGATCTGATTGGATCTTTTTTTTTGTCAATTTAATCGAAATCATAAAAAAGACGATGGACACGGTGGGTCGCTGCTGACTTCACCCTAAAGGGCTTGCACATCACGGTTTTCTTCGGATTATACTTCTGGGATGTTCCACGATCATTTTGAATCCAAACAGAAAAAAATCGCCTGAGCCCTTTTTGAGAAAACGCTATTTTTGATTTTTTTATAGAGGTTAATCAACATATTTTCATGAAAATAAGTTAAAAGTGAAATTCCATTGGCTTACACGATTCAGTTTATCATCCAAAAAAGTGCTGCAGGAGCTGAGTATCTTACGAGAACTGAAACATTCAATATTTCTGAAAAATGGTGAAAAAAGTGAGGAAAAATTAGATTTTTGAAAATTGCTGCTTTCCAGTTCATCCCAAGTCTTAAGCACTTTTACGAGAATTAAAGTGTATGAAGTTTCCTGTAAAATGAAAAAAAAATCGAATGAGCTATCTCTAAAGGTTTCGGAGTTATGGCCCTCTGAAATCGATTTTGAGCGAATAATTTGAACAAAAAATTCTAGTTTTTGTAAAATAACTCATTTCCTTTGCATATTTGGTAAAAATTTGTAGTAAATTATGAAGGAAGACTCAATTTTGAGTAGATCTTAAAAAAAACATTGCACCGAAATTACAGCCTTCTGACCATGAGCCTTTTTTCATAAAATTCTGTGTAACAATTTTTTGAATAAAATTTCTCGTTTTCGAAAACAACTCATTTCCCGAGGATTGCAGGTAAAAGTTGCCAGCTAATTAATTAAAGGAGTCTCAATTTTGAGTAGATATAAAAAAAACATTGCTCTAGCTCTAATAGCAGCGTAATTATATCCTTTTGAATATGACCCTTTTTTTAATTTCTGTGTAACATTAATTTTTTTAATAAAATTTTTCGTTTTCCAAAACAACTCATTTCCCAAGGATTTCAGGTAAAAGTTGCCAGCAAATTGATGAAAGGAAACTCAATTTTGAGTAAATATAAAAAAAAACATTGCTTTAGCTCTAATAGCACCGGATTTTTTATTCTTTTGAATATGACCCTTTTTTGTAAAATTCTGTGTAACATCAATTTTTTGAATAAAATGTCTCGTTTTCCAAAATTACTCATTTCCTGAGCTTTGGAGGTGAAAGTTGCCATTAAATTAATTAAAGGAGACTCAATTTTAAGTAGATCTAAAAAAACAATGCTCTAGCTCTAAGAGCACCGAAATTATTTAATTAATTTTAATTTTTTTAATTTTAATTATGGCCTTCTGAAAATTACCCTTTTTATGGAATTTTTTTCAACATTTTCTTGCCTAACTTGCCGACATTGTCACATATGCCCGACAAAACGATGAAATTGTAACTCCATTAATTAAAAACAAAAATGTCTTATATCAACAAACATGTCTCAGTGAAACATACTCTGGAAAGAAGTTATTTTGGAAAACGAGAAATTTTATTTATAAAGTGGATGTTAAACAAAATTTCATAAAAAAGGGCCATATTCAGAAGGCCCTAATTTCGGTGCTATCAGAGCTAGAGCAAAATTGAGTCTCCGTTATTTAATATACTGGTAACTTTCACCTACAATGCTCAGGAAATGAGTTATTTTGGAAAACGAGAAATTTGATTCATAAAATTGATGTTACACAGAATTTCATAAAAAAGGGTCACATTTAGAAGGCTATAATTTGTTTTCTATCACAGCTAGAGCAATTTTTTTTTAAATCTATTCAAAATTAAGTTTTCTTTTATTAATTTCTAGCAATTTTCACCAGGGATGCATAGGAAATGAGTCATTTCACAAAAACTATATTTTTTCAATTATTCACTGAAAATCGATTTGTAAGGGCCATAACTCCGAAAATTTTAGAGATACACTCGACTCTCGAGTTAGTGCGGGTCTCGGGCACTGCTTACTTTGACCGTGAGACTCTTCCGAGAATTTCTACGATGGAAATAGTCAGGGCCGTATGAACTATTTCCAGCAGGAATACATAACATTAATTAAGTGTATTTTGTACAAATGTAGATTCTTGTTATCATGAAGGATGGACCTTTTTTAATAATAAAGGCTAATTAATAAAAAGAGGGTTTTCCGTGGGTATTTAAAAATAAATGCCAAATATGTACGCGAGTGTGCGAGCTGCCCGCTTTGTCGCTATGGTACTGCGTGATTGCGTCAAGGACGCCGCACGTCTTCCCCTGTCCCTTGGATTCCCTCGTCCTAGATTGCGAGCTGGCAGAATTCTAGGGACGCAGTAAGCCGAGGCGCAGTATATCGAGAGTTGAGTGCAGATGATTCGATTTTTTTTCATTTGGCAGGAAATTTGATACACTTTAATTCTTGTGCAGGTTCTTGGGACTTGGGATGAACACTTTTTTGGATGACAAACTGAATTTTTTAAGCCAATGAAATTTCACTTTTAACTGATTTTCATGAAAAGATGTTAATTAACCTCTTTAAAAGAAATCAAGAATAGCGTTTTCTCAAAACTCAGGCGATTTTTTTCTTCTTGGGCTCAAAATGATCGTGGGACATCCCAGAAGTCTACTGCGAAGAAAACCGTGACATGCAAGCCCTTTTGGACTGAAGCCAGTCGATTTCCACCGTGTGGAGTCTATAGAAAATATATATATATATATATAGTCACGTAAAATATACGCAGTACGATCTGTTATGTCTGCCGGTTCAATAGAGGATACCGAAGTCTACCGTTCGTGATCAAGTTTTTCATTTTTTAATTTATCTAATATTTTATTTGTTATATGACCGATTTTCTACGAAATCGGGCAGTTTGACCCTGGAGAAGTCATGGAATTGTTTAAGGCTGAAATATATTGTTTTCCCAGGTAAGAAATAAGACACGTATTTTTTGTTTTCTACCAAAAAAAAATTTTTTAAGAAATGAGGGCTACTTGAATATTCAGGTGAATTATCTCCGGGAGCACGTCGCAAAAAAAGCTTCAAAAAGAGGAAGTAGCGTAATTTTTTACGAAAAAGGGGAAAAATTAAACATTTATGCTTACATGAAAAAAGAAGCAATCTTTTTATAAGAAATCTTTTTATAAGAGATGTTATATTTTCAAATAGCGTTAAATGAGTTTTAAAATTTTTTCTGCCATTAAAGATTTTTTATAAATTGTATATACTTAGGTCGTTGGAAGTCCATTTACGGCGATATAAAAAAGCCTGACAAAAAATCTCTTTATAAGATTTGTTATTTCGTCCTTACTGTAATTAATACTTCGAATGTAAATTCAAAACTACACTCTTCAATGCTCTTAAACTCAAATTAAAAATAGTTCAAGTTTGAGCGCCTAAAATATTTCACATTTCAAAACTATTTAATTTGTACAGATTCAGCAAAAAAATATTTCAGCATTAAAGCTTAATTTAAATCCTAAATATTTTAGCTTTTAGTTGGTCAAATAACCATTTGTAAATTTTTCATTGGTAAGGTTTAAAAATAAAACTTGAGAGTGTTCAACACTCCTATGCAGATATAAAATTCAAATCGCTCTATCTTGAACGTTCTCCTTCCAATAATTTTTTTTTAATTTCTTAATTTCAGGTTAAACTTTTTTTAAAGAGTTTTTATTTTTAATGAATTACAGTTTTCAGCATGTCTTTCTCTATATTATAGCTGTAACAAAAAATTTTAATTTAATTATAAAAATTAACTAGCATTTTGAATTTTAACTTTAACAAGTTAAATTAATTATAATAGATCATTCTGTCGGTTAAAAAAATTAAACTTTCACTACACGTAGTAGCATATTCTAGTTTTTAATAATAGAATAATTTTGTAGATGTGAAATGAAAAATGGTTTTCATAGTTCTTACGCACATTTAATAATTTCAGAAAATTTTCCGCATAATTCAAATATTGTAATTTCAAACATCGTACATTCAAAAAGAAAAGAGAGAAAGAAGAAGTTTTCCAAATCGCTGAAAGAAACTAAAAAAATTTTGAAAATTACGAAAATGGTGTACAGTTTTCGAAAAAACTAAAAAGTCAATTCCCTCAAAAAGGCCACCTTCAATTTTTTGTTGAATTTTCTTAGATACAGTGTAATATGATGGAGATATCCTGTGACTTTCATCATCACTAAACTAACTAATTTTTTCATAATATAAAATAAATTTTTCAAAATATCAATTCTCTTCTCAAACATTCATAGTCCTATTCTTGTTTTATGCCTTAAAGAAGCTAAAATCACATATATTTACAGAATATATACAGCTAAAGGAATGATAAATATCAGATGTTTTAGAATTGAAGTGAGAAAAATGTTAAAATTATGATTTTTGATGTTCTGTTTTGATTAATTTTACTTCTTACTTTACTATTTTTGCGTTGTCTGTTTTCCCTTTCTTTTCTGTAAAATTAATCAAAACCAGGGATCACATTGGTTCGGCAGTTCAATTATGGTTGAGAAAATAAAAGACTTTTCCTTCTAAAAAGGGGGATTTTTTTCGTTTTTTTTTTTTATTGAAAGAACAAATGTATCGCTGGATTCTTTATGTCAAACATTTTCCGAAAATTGAAAAAGTCTTAGATAAAAGTTAAAAAATTAATGAAAACAGGCTTCCGAACTATTAAGTTTCTAAATACGGCTATAAACAAAGTTTGATGTAAAAAAGTTAGCCAAATCCGAGAAAATCGACCGAGAATTTTAAGATTAAAATTTCATGGGTTTGCAAAATTGGATTTAGATAGCGATTAAAAATTTAATTTTCAAATCAAGATTGAAGATCGCAATATCACGACATAACTGACATTTTTTTGCTAAAAATCCGAAAAAAACGTTTTGAAAAATTTTTTCACTAAATGATAACAATTTCAAGGAATATCGATGCTAAAAGGTTGAAAAAATTATTAATACGTTAAAATTTTTTTCAGTTGTATAAAAAAAATCATATTTCGCAAAAATTCTCTTACCACAATGTGTATTTGAGTTTCCTTAATTTTTTATGCATTAAACCCACTTTCGATAAAAATTTAGTTATCTAACTTTGTACTGCCACTCTTCATTTGTAATTTTGTCTTTAAAATTTTTTTATTAAAAATCGTGCATGCTTATTGCGGATCGTTTCAAATACAAAATTTTAAATTTAAGAGTTTCTACTTTTTTTAAATAATTAAACAGCTTTAAATTTGAAATTTTTTTTTCTAACTGCAACATTTATATTTATTGCAAAAGTTGAATTTGAAGTTTTGAAATTGAGATATTTCGAGCTAACTCCGACAAGGAAATATTATTTGAGGTATCCTTAAATATTGTTAAATTTCATTGAACTTTAAAATTTTTTAATTTAGAGGCTTCCAAAGTTAGAAGCTTTTGAATCTTTCTTAAATTGCGAGTATTAGGAATTATTTGGTAAAGGTCTTTCAATTTGAACAGTTTCAAATTGAATTTTTTATAAATTTTCTATTCCAATTAAAAAAAATGTCCGAAGTTCTTAAATATAGGAATTATAGGGCAATTTGAAAATAATAGGAGAAACATATGGGAAATTGGGAAAAAGGCGGAATTAGGGATTGACTTTGACCCCTGCAGAACAACAAAAATCATAATTTGAACATTTTTCTTATTCAAGTTCCAAAAGGTTCGACATGTATCAAATCTGTAACTGTGTATTCTGTAAATGTATATGATTTGAGTTTTCATTTTTTTCTTTCTATCAATATAATATCGTTAGTTTTCAAATAATTCACGTAAATATTCGAGTAGCCCTAAGTTCCTCAACAAATTTTTTTGGTAAAAAACAAAAAATGCGTATCTCGTACCTTCCTTTAGAAAAAATTATATTTTAGCCCAAAACAGTTCCGTGACATCACCGAGGTCAGACTGCCCGATTTCGTAAGAAATCGGTCATATTTTGTTTCAAAAATATTTCTCATCGCACATTTTATGTTCATTTCAACCATTATTATACGAAACGTGATTAACTCAGTGGAAAGTGCAGTAAATAAATATTTTAGATCATGTTATGAATAACTTTACATGAGAATTTAATAAATAAATATTTCAATGCTTAATAATTTTTTTTTAAAAATACGATTTTTTCGAAAACGGGTCGCCATTTTTTTTCCTTGAATTTTCAGCTGTTGACAATTCATTTTTTTTGTTAAAGATTCATCATTTTATTTGAATTTCGTCTTTTTTGTTTGAAAATTCATCTCTTTTAATTAAAAATCCCATTATTTAGTTGGGAGTTTAATCATTTGGTTGAAAACTTTACAATTTTTTTGAAAAGTCATTTTTTTCGATTAAAAATTCGTCTTTTTTCTTGAAAGTTATACTCTTTTTTTTAACTCGTCTTTTTGGGTTGAAAATTCAACTATTTTGGTAGAAATTTAACTATTTGTTTGGAAATTAACTTTTTTGTTGAAAATTTATATTTTAAGTTGAAAATTCAAGTGCTTTGTAGAAAATTCGTCTTTCTAGCTTGAAACTTCAACAATTTGGTTGATATTGTTTTTCTTTTTTAATTTGCTCTCATTTGGTGGACATTTCTTCTGATCATATTTTTTGGTTAAAATTTCAACTGTTTGTTGGAAATTAATCTGTTTTGTTTAAGGATTCAACTATATTTTTTGAGAATCGTCTTTTTTGGTTGATATCAACTTTTTTCAAATTAGAATCTTTTTTGATCGAAAATTAAGCTACTCGGTTGAAAGTTGAACTAGTTTGTTAAAGATTGAAATATTTGGTTGCAAATTCATGTATTTTGTTGAAAATTCGTAATTTATGATAAAAAAAAAACTTCTTAGTTGAAAATTCATCCATGTATTTTGTTAAAAATTCGTGCTTTCTAATAGAAAAAATGTTATATTTGCATAATTTCACATAAATTATTATATTTTCAGTACATAAAATTAATTCTCGAGTAAAAAAAAAAAATGAATTTTCAAAAAAATATTTGAATCTTCAACCAAATAATAGAATTTTTAACCAAAAGAGATGGATTCTGGACCAAAACTATAATAGTAGACTTTTCAATTAAAAAGAATTAACTTTAAACGCAAACTAGTTGGATTTTCTTATTGGGATCTATCAATTTAGTTCGCATTTAAGCGAAAAACGAGAAAAAGGGGAAATAGGGGAAGTTTCTTGAAAACAGACGGGAAAAGAGGAATTTTTTAAAAAATGGGAAAAGAAGAGAATAGAGAAAAGAGTGTGAAGTCTGGAATTAAATAAACTATTTTATATTCACAGGTGTTGGCAGATACAGTGTTGACGGACAATCACCGCCACCACAATTATGGCGGATTTTTTAGAAGAAATGAAAACCAGGAACAGATTTTGGTGAAAAATTTCGTCGAGGGTGAAATTCTTACTTACAGCCTTGCTCTAATTCGAGGACGTGCACCGGTTTCCTGTTCTTATATCACAGTGCGAGGTCGAAAAAGCACAAATACAAAATGGCCGATAATAAATGGCGAATTTCGAATTCTCGTAGAATTAGTACGAGGAACCAACGAATTAGAATTGGAAGCTGGTGGAGGCAAAACGAGATTCACTTTGGTCCATGAACCTAGGGCAACTAGATTACG
>JAUMHM010000078.1:17190082-17210142 GCA_032362435.1 Melikaiella ostensackeni
TTGTAGATTGGGACGATAATCGCCTTTTTCCAATCATTTGGAACTTCACCATGTATAGCACACATATTCATAAATTCACTCAGCCACACAAACAAATATCCGCCACCGCTCTTAAGCATTTCAGCGGTGATGCCATCCATACCAGGAGCCTTACCATTCTGTAGTTTCCTAATCACGTATATAATGTCATCGATATTGATTCTTCTTCCGCTACCTACATGCACCTTCTACATTTTTGTTCTTCAATTCAGTCTTCCAGTCTTCGTCGTGATGTTCTAAGTATTTATACAGCTTTTCACGATACACCAATTGCACTTCTAGTTTCTGCAAATTCTCTATTCTAACTCACGCCTGCTTCGGCTTATTATTAGTTCTTCTTTTCCTCCACCCTCGACCTAAACTCATTTTTAAAACAGATAATGAACCGTTCCGCACTCAGAGACTCTCTTAACCCTTGTATCCCTTACAAGCCCTCTCAGTCTCTCATCCGCTACAACAAATTCAATCATGCTGTGACTTTCGCCTCTGCACCAAGTATACATGTGGATCTTTTTATTTCTGAATCAAGTGTTCGTAATAAACAAGCCTTTTTCTAAGCATAAGCTAATCAATTCATCCCCGTCACCGTTCATTTTTGGGTCTCCGAAATGGCCCAGTACTCTGTCGGTACCTTTTCGTTGCACACCAACCCAGCCATTCATATCTTCAAGTAGAATTATTCTTTCGCTAGGATCGCAAGTCCCTAGTATATCATTCAACGAGTCCCAGAAGGTATCTTTCACATCTCTCTTGTCACCATCAACTGGAGCGTAGCACTATGATAAATGGTCTTCTGATTTCCACTTTTATTCTAACCCATAGTAATCTAGGTGATACACATTCATACTTCTTGACATGTTGTTTTACTCTTTCATTCATGTTCAGACCGACTTCTTGGGTACCATATGATTCGTTATCTACTCCTGACCAAAGTTCGTTCCTTCGCTTTTAAACAGAACTTCAAGAATACTAATTACACATTCAGACCAAAAGTTTCCATTGACAAAAACGCCAACTACGCGTGAAAAATGTAGGAAAAGCACTATAAATATTTGAAAATGAGCGCGTGAGAGAAGTTGAAGTGATTTTTCTTTTAAATTCTTTTTTAAATCCCGATTCAAACCGCCCTTGACAACGATTTGCGTTAGTCTGTTTAGTCCCAGATACTTGAGGTGTAATATGATGCCTTCAAGATGTTCAGTTTCGCCTTCCTAAAGAGAATTTTAAAAATCGTCGCGTAAATTTAAGGAAACCTCTTCTTTTCAAAAACTGAAGCCTTTAGGAAGACCCTTAGTTTCTTTTTAATTCTTTGCAGATCTTTTTAAATCCATATATGAGGCGAAGGACATGCTCATGTTGATTGAGGTAGAAAAATGGTTAACAACATTGTTTTGTTACCTTAGAAGCTTAGAAGAGACACTTTCGTTGCTAACGAGTCTGTCGTAGCATCGCATGTTTGTCTGAATTTGGAAATTGTTGTGAAAAGTTAATAAAATGATAATAACAATTTAATTGGTTTTTCAAAATAATTTAAAAGTCTCCTAGATGTGTTTACAAATAGATTTTGATTTTATACTCAAAGTTGGTGTGCAATTATTATATTTTTTTTAAAATTGCAGAACATTAAAAAATGATGTAATTGTTTGAAAAATGTTTTCAAAAAAAGTCGCATTAAGGTATTTTGGCGCCGGATTCAAAGGTGTTTCAGGTTTTTTGATGGGACACTTAATTTGTTTATAACGCTTTGCAAAGCTTGAAATAATTAAAAAATGGTGTAATTGTTTTAATTAAAAAATGGTGCAATTGTTTAAAAAGTGGTTGAAAAAAGTCGCATCTAGATATTTCGGAGACGAATCCAAAGGCGTTCTTGGGTTTTCGATCGAACCCTTAGTTTGTTTAGAATGCTTTACAAAAATTTTGAAATCCATAGATATTGGAAACATCAGATTCGTTAAACATTGTCCAAATCGGACTCTGCACAAAATGGCTTGTACACATCGCGAGGGGACAAAACGTTCTTTACCATTTCCGGTATTTGGGGCTTGGTACAAATCGGCCTGTGTACATCGCGATGTTTATAAAAATCACATTACACTTCGCGATGTTTGCAGCTGATAAGATTGTTACGGCAGAATCAGTCGATGATGTGCAGAGAATAAAGAGCAGACTGGATACCAGCATGAAGGGTATGGTTCTAAAGATCAATGCGAATAAAACAATAATTGTTGTGTTTGAAAGTGGGTGAGAAAACAGTATGCAACATTGTCTTAAACGAAGAGAGGGTAGAACAAGTTGATGATTTCGTGTATCTTGGAAGTTTATTTACAGCTCACGGAAAGGTAGATGCAGAGATATACAGACGTATAAACGAGGGTAGGAAGATTATCGGCAGCATACGACCCATTAATTGAAGTAAAAATGTAACGAATAATGCAAAAATTGCAATAAATAATCATGTACTTGCATGCACTGTGCTTTATGGTAACGAGACCTGGACGTATCAAGGAAATGCCGAATACCGTTGGAATACAATTCCTGCGGAATATATACGGTAAACGTTGAAAAACAAAGTAATGAGTAGATTCTCAAAGAATGTGGTATAGAAGAAACACTGATTGACATAAGTGAAATAAATTTACTGGGATGGTTTAGTCATGTTGAGAGAATGAATGAAGGACATTTAACGAAGCAAGTGTACTCGTATTTAGGAAAATTGAGTGGTAGCGTACCCAGAGGTAGACCGAAGAAAGTTTGGTTGAAATGTGTGAATGAGACTATAAAGCGGAGAGATATAAAGAGTCGTAAAAACACAAGAGCTTGCATGAAAAGATGTATGAACGTAAGGGAAGCAAAAGCTGTATACAAGGATAGGGATGTATGAAGGGCAATTGTACATAAGGAGAAGAGTGATGCCTGAAACGAAAGATTTTGGATACTCATGGGCCCTCGTGAAGAGCTTTGCTTAGTGGATGTAGTTGGCATAAAGAGCAGACTCTTTATGAGCATAGTCTTGATGATCTTTCTATAAGTTTATCAGTCAGTTTGAGTGTTTATGTGTGAATCGTGATGTATCATGACTCTGTGAAGCTCTTCACCTGGGGTGATTACTAGAGAGATTGATCAGCGACCCGTGTCGGTCGTTGTTGTGGAAAGAGTGGTCGGTTAAATGAGCAACACGCGACTTCTAGATGGATCTAAAATGCAGTCCTTCTCCTACACATCCCTTACTTACCCTCTTTATGTAAATTCCTTGATCCCCGTTAGTATAACGAGGCTAGAACCGAACGAGTTATGCTTACCCCAAAAGGGATTTGACTTAATGGTATATTAATAATATAAATAATTCTAACCAATTTTAAATGCAGGGACCCAGAGGAGAGGATCGTTCTCCAGAAAGTGCAGCTACAAGAATCGGCCTAGGAGCTCGTCTTCTGCAATGCCTAACAGCTGAAAAATTGAAGGAAGCTGGCCATGGGAGAAAAACATTCCAACTAGAAAGAGACCTTGATGGTCCAGAATGTTTGGTAATGCACAGTGCATTAAATGTTGACCGAGCTAGGCAGATATCTCAAAGAGAACTTTGGGAAGTGATTGGTCGAGAATTAATGACTGGTCCTCTGGCATCTAAAGATCGAAAATACTTGGCCTTCCTTTCTTGCACAAGATATAGAGGAGCTCCACATCCTAGAACTCATGAAGACACTTTAGCGAGAACTCAAGGTCATGCTGCTCTAGGTGGAGGTGGATTAGCTCTTTTCGGATCTGCGTGTCTCCATACTTGGCCCACTTGCATGGCTCAGGTAAGCTTCACTTTGAAACTCAAAACTGATTTTGAAAATGGGTGTAAGCCCAAAATCAAATCTGATTTATGACTCTTCAATCAAGGTACTATCAAGGTTTCTTGATGCAACAGCAATTGATGCCGAACATCTCATGGACGACAGTAATTATCGAGGAACCCATGGAGGGTGTTTAGCCACAACCCTGGGTTCCGTCCTCCACGAATTGGGTCACACTTTCGACCTGGGACACACTCGAGATGGAATTATGGGTCGTGGTTTTGACAACGTGGATCGAGTTTTTGTAGGAGCTGCTGGAATCGATTCTAATCGAAATCCAATCAGAAGAGATCCTCAGCACACGACTGTGTCTCTTAGTCGTCAACTCAGCGTCACAGTAACGATACAGGATCAGCCTAGCTTTCTAGTTAGTCTCAGGAGAGGACGACTGCACTCTGAAAATTCCATAAGACCTTTTGTTTTCCAGTCACCATCACAGGTGAATTTCCCAAATCCAATACCTGGGAGATTGTCTGCACCAGCCAGTCCAGAATTGAATAGATCTTTTTCGAAAACCTTACTTCAGGCAAATTTTGAGCCTCTAGACTGTCAGCCTGATAGAACATTCTGGACAACTTCGTGTGCAACTTTGCTGGCTTATCATCGATGGTTTAATGGTTCTAACGAGAGGATTCCTCATCGAGATTCTAATGACATCGGATATGATCCGAAAAGGTTAGTTTGTCTTTCTTTGAGCTCAAGTTTTTGAATCTGGAACTTGGATTCATTAAGAGAGTGTCTACCAGATGGATGATTTTGAATTCCATGTTGTTTCACAATTTTCTCCCAGTCAATTTTTCATTTTCCCGGTCTGATAATTATGCTTCTTTTTGAAATGAAATTATAATTGTTCTCGAAGATTTCCTCTTCCAAGACAGAATTATAATTCCTTTTGGAAAATTTCTTGTTCCAGATCTGATTTTTTTTCGAAAATTCTCTGATCCAATATAAAATTACATACACCTAATTGCTTCGGAAAATTTCCTGTTCCAACTCAAATTTATCATTTTTCTCGAGAATGCACTGTTCCGAAAGACAGAATTATACTCCATTGTACTTCTTTTGTAAATCCAGGTATAACTCAGAATTATAATTCTTTTGAAAAATTGCCTTTTCAAATTCAGAATTACAGATATTTCTTCCAAAATCCCCCGTTCCAAATCATAGTTACCGTTTTTATTTTTTATTTTAAAACGTAAATCTTCGTTTCTTGATTGAACAAACCGAATGTAATAAAATATCATAACACTTTGAATATTCATTTTTGTACAATCGAGTTAAAAATCAGGGGTCACTGAATCAAATTCTCGGTTTCCCGGTTCCCGGTGAACAAAATTCTCGACCTTCTCCCGGTTTTCCCTGTTTCTCGTCAGGTAGGCACCCTGATTAAAGTAGGAGTTATTTTAATGAGAATAAAATTATTAAACTTTCAGAAACTTGGTACGTTCTCGTCATGGAATTCGAGTTATAGAACTGAGAGAATCTTCTGGTGGAATGGTGGTATCATCTCGACAGTTTCCTGGACCACGTCCACCATCAGAAGCCCTAGTTCCACCTTCCCCTCACAGCTCAGCAGCTTTAATTCTTGTTGTTGAAGATTCTTCAGGAAACGTACTTAAACATCCACTTCCGACTGCCTTTTAGTGCTAAATGAAGCATTTTTTATAGCATGAGAAATTTAGGAGTAAGTTTTCGACACTACCTCAGTCCATTTCCTTAATGCTAAAGCACACGTGAACTGGTCTGTTTTTAATTAATAATTTTCTATGAATTTCGTTCATTTATAATCGCTTTATATTTAAAACAATTCTAAACATTTGGTCTCGAGTCTTCAGTTACAAATTTTGAAGGTTACCGAATCCAAAGTCTTCCATTGTAAAAATATAAATTAATTTCACTTTCCCTATTTATTAAATTGTTTTCAGATTTACATTTGTTTATAAGATAATAAATCAAAATCCTGATAATTGAAAATAGCCAATATACTTAATTTTTATAAAGTTATGTAATTATTCACATGTACTTTGCAGTTTGAAATCTGGAACGCGAAAGAGGAAAAGAACCATTCCACCCATCCCCACTCCGAAAGAATATCAAAAAAGCAATTTTTTAATATTGCATACAATTTTTGAGCAAGAAGTTCATTTAATTTTCCTTCACTTTGCTGCATTAGCTCCCAATTTGCATAATTAAGGGCTTCCCTTTTTATTTTGTAGATGAAGATGATTTAAATCATCAATTGATTCCAAAAAAATCTCATATGGATCTATTATCTTTAATTTGTATAAGAATAAGCTGATGCTTGTATAATAATGTTAATTACTGTAAATGATGACTCCAGAAATGGCTTGTACAAATGATATGTTCCTGTTAGCGTTTAGCACTTGTTTTACTAGGAGATGATCAGAGTTGGCATTTTTTTAAATCTCATAATATCCCTACTGAGATTTCATTGGACGACTATTAGTTTGCCAAAATATTATTTGCCAGTGGCTACCAGTTATCGAAAAAATCAGCTTTTTTTCGAATTCTTATGAACTGAAATGTTTATTTATTAAATTCTCATGTAAAATTATGTAAATATAACGTTTTTTACACTTGTTTTTAATATAAAATTCGCCTTTTTCTTGAATTTTCAACGGTTGATATATAATTGAGAAAAATTGAATTTTCTGCAGTTGAAAATAGAAGTAAATTCAAAATTCAACTGTTTAAAATTCAGTCTTCAGTTTTCTCTAATTTTTAATAGTTGAATTTTTAACAGTTGAAAATTAAAGAAAAGAGTGAACTTTATATAAAAAACAAGTGATAGAAATGTTATATTTACATAATTTTACATGAGAATTTAATAAATCAAAATTTCAATCCATAAAAAAAATTTCGAAAAAGTCGATTTTTTCGAAAAGGGGTCGCCGTTTTTTTGTTGAAAGTTTATATTTTCGTGTTGAAAATTCGTCTGTTTGGCTTGAAACTTCAACAGTTTGGTTGAAATTGTTTTTCTTTCTTGACTGAAAAATCTTTCTTGTTTGAACATTCAACTCTTTTGTTGAATTTCGTCTTTTTGGTTTGAAACTTCATCTCTTTTGGTATAAGTTTCTTCTAATCTTCTTGTTCGGTTAAAAATTCAAGTGTTTGGTTGAAAATTAATCGATTTTGTTTGAGAATTCAAGTACTTTGTTGAAAATTCGTGTTTTTGGCTGAATTCATTTATTTTTTATTTAAAATTAAACTCTTTTTTGATCGAAAATTCAATTATTTGGTTGAAAGTTAAATTACCTAGTTTAACATTCATTTTTTTTTGTTTGAAAATTTATCCGTTTTAGTTGAAAATTTAACCATTCGGTTGAAAATACATCTATTCTGTTAAAAATTCGTCTTTTCTGGTAGAAAAATGTTGTCTTTACATAATTTCACATGAGAATTTGATAAATAAACATTTTAATCCATAAAAAAACAATTTGGAAAAAAATTCGATTCGTTCAAAAACGGTTCGCTATTGACAAATAATGTTTTGGTAAATTAAAAGTCATCCAATGGACTCTCAGTAGGGAATTTATGAGATTTAAGAAAAAATCTTAAATCTAAATATCTCCTTGTTAGATCTTCACGATAATTTCTTAATATTTGTCACTGTTCAAGGCTAGTACTTTACTCCTAATTTTTGAATGGAGAGATAAGAAAAAGTTTTCTGATTAGAACTGCGAAAAATCGCAATTATAGAACGAGGATGTATGCGTGTTTGACTGTACTCAACAATATTTATCTCAACTATTAAAAACTTGTAAAAGTCGCAAAGGATGCATTTAGAGCGATAAGCACAAAATCCTTCGACGATCGAAAGAAATAAAAAAGAAAACGTGTATTTTGATCACTATATAATGAACTAAGAATGAAGTTAGCCGCGCCATGTTTCGTGATTTAAAGCAAAACGTTTCAAAGTCTTTCTTTTTTATTCCCAGAAATATTTTTAAAACACCGCACATCCACTATGCTTATACTAGATTAAAAGTGGCACCAAATCGAAAAGTGGCATTAAATTATTAAAAATATTTCGCGAATCCTGACTTTAGAGAGTTTTAAAGAGCAAAGAATTAATTTAAAAGAATAAAAAATATTTTCTAATCATATTTCTTAGTTTAATGTGTATGATTCTAGTCACGATGCCACTACACTTTTCGAAGAGTCCATAATATTGCTAATCTTGTACGTCGACAATTCTCAAATGTACAGTATTATTTCGTAATTAATTCTTCGTTTTAAGATAAATTAATGTTACATCACCAAAGACAATATACTATAAACTATAATATGCAATACAAACTCGACAAACGTAGATCTGTACCTATATAAAAATACACTCGTTATTAGAAGCAATAAAAAATCTTCATTTTGATCCTTTCCTCATCAGTATTACAAAATTATACACCATCCAAATTTAATTCTTATTTCTGAAGTTCCACTTCTCTTCAACAATGAAAACAATGACTTTTAATAAAGACGCAATCAAAAGTTTTTATCGACGAAAGGAGAAAACGTGCAGTTCGATAATTATTATGAACCAAGAGTGAAATTTAGACATGTCATGTTATTTACTTTCGTGACTGAAAGCAAAACTCTTCAGAGTCTGGATGTTTAATTTCAAAAAAAAAAAAAGAAGAAACAGATTCGTAGAAATATCTTTCAATCAATAAACGGAAGAATTCAAAATATGTGTAAACTATTCAATTTATGTAAATCTTTAAAATTATTATGTAAGTTATGATTTTTCGAATCAAAATGGTGAGTGCAGGTTTCGAAGTGCTCTATGAAACTAAAAAAAAGTATCAAAAAAGTATCCTAAAAAAAAGTATTAAAAAAGTAGCCTTTGAAAACAGTCAAAAATTAGTTTTTAAATAAAAAAAATAGTGTAAAAAATACTTTAAACTAAAAAAAAAGAACGTACTTGAAAGGGAAATTTCTTTCATACTTTTCTGTATGCAAATAACTGCACCGAAGACTGCATCTAACAAGGAGATGATCAGTTAGGACTTTTTCTTAAATCTCGTAAATTCTCTAATGAGAGTTCATTGGATGACTATTAATTTGCCAAAACATTATTTGTCAATGGCGACCCGTTTTCGAAATAATCTACTTTTTTCAAAATTCTTTTTTATGGATTGAAATGTTTATTTATTAAATTCGCATGTAAAAGTATGTAAATATAACATTTTTTCTACCAGAAAGGACGAATTAAAAAAAAAATACATGAATTTTTAACTAGAAAAGATATCTTTCAACCAAACCGATAAATTATCAAGTAAATTGATAAATCTGCAAACAAACAGAAAATGAATTTTAAACAAAGAAGTTCAACTTCCAAACAAATAGTTGAATTTTCAACCAAAAAGATGAATTTCCAACCAAGAAGAATAATGTTCTACTAAAAAAGACGAATTTCCGACAAAATACCGGAATTTGCAAACAAATAGTTCAATTTTTCATTAAAAAAGATATATTTTTAACCAAAAAAATTGATTTTTGACTAAATAGCTCAAATATCATCAAGTAATTGAATTTTTAATAAAAAAAAGATTTTTATTTTAAATCAAAAATAGTATTTGGATCAAAAAGACGAATTTTCAAGAAAATAGTTGATTCCTCAAACAAAATAGATTAATTTCCAACCAAATAGTTGAATTTTCAACCAAAAAGGATGATAAGAAGAAATTTCTACCAAAAGAGATGAAGTTTTAAACCGAATACGGTGAGCCTCAACCAACTTTAGAATAAGAAAGATATTACTAGAAATTTTTTTGTGGAATGTTATTCTGACATAATATGCGCGTATTTTGCGCAAAAAAAAAATAAAATAATCATGGGAGTGCTTTTTTTCAAATTTTGAAATTTTGATTATAAAAAAAATTCAATAAACAATTTTAATTACTTTTTAAAAAATAACATTACTGAACTTTCTTTTGCATAATTTTCTCCTCGGATGATGTTCGGGTATTTTTGATAGAAAATTACCAAAATCGTTGGAACGCTTTTGTCAAAAATCAATTTTTTTTAATTTTTCAATTTTTGGATTTTAAATGTGACAGGCTTCTTTTTGTTTACAAATTAAGTATAAAATTATTATGAAAATATGTTCCAGAGCAAGAACTATATAATCTTGAGTGGTTTTTGTATACTTGAAAAAGACTTTTATCAGAAAAAGTTATTGAAACATTATTTATTTTACTCAACGGTTCATCACTAGTTGTAATTAAATGATGCTCGAAAAATACAAAAAATTTCAAGAAAAATTTTCAAAACAAAAGTTTGAAATTTTGAAAAATTTTTTGGACTGGAATTTTTTTCATATATACACATGTATGGCATCATAAAGCAATATCCGATAAATATCAACACAATAATTAAATTCTCAACCAAAAAATAAGTTTTTAACCAACAGAGATGAATTTCCAAACCAATTAGTTGAACTTTCAACTAAAATGATGAATCTTCAAACAAAAAATAAATTGTGAACTGTTGAAAATTGAAGAAAAAAACGGTGATCCGTCTTCAAAGAAATCGACTTTTTTGAAAAAATTGTTTATGGATTGAAATGTTCATTTATCAAGTCCTCATGTAAAGTTATCTAAATATAACGTTTTCAACACTTGTTTTTAATATAAAATGCACTTTTTTCTTGAATTTTCAACTGTTGAAAATTCAACTATCAAAAGTTCAAGAAAATTGAATGTTGAATTTCAAACAATTAAATTTTCAATTGTTGAAAATCGAAGAAAATTTGAAACTGGAGTTTTTTATTTTCTTTCATTTTCAAAAGTTGAAAGTTCAACTGTTAAAAATTCAACTGTTGAAAATTCAATTTTCAACCGTTGAATTTTGTATTAAAAACAAATGATAAAAATGTTATATTTACATAATCTAAGAATTTAATAAGTAAACATTTCAATCTCTCACAAAAAATTTGAATAAGGCCGATTTTTTTTTATAACGGGTAGCCATTGGCGAAAAATGTTTTGGCAAATTTATAGTCATCCAATGAAATCTCAGTAGGAAATTTATGAGATTAAAAAAGAATCCCAACTCTGATAAAAAAAATTAAGAAACCCATCGACTGTTCTATTTTGATTGATTTCTTTCTTTTTTTTAGTCAGAATAGTTTCCTCAGGCATACCTTTCTTTCATTTTTTTAAAACTGAACTTCGTTAATACGATCAATTTTTTATATAACTTTGCTGAAAAAAATAGCATATAAGTAGCCTTGACAAAAAAAGGATCAGAAAAGTAAAAAAGTGTGAAATTTCGAAGCCTGTTTGTAAAATTAAATTTTCATGGCTCATTAAAAATTCGGAGGAGTATGATCAATTTTGATCTGCTTTTAAAATATCACGTGTGATTTAAAGATGCTTAGATAAATTTATCTATTTCATGATCTATTTATATCTAATACTGTTATTCCTGATGCCCATTTCTTATTGACCGTTCGAATTTTCTACAATACTCACAATCAAATTTTGAAATAAATCCAATTAACGTGAATGAAAAAATAAAAATAACGACAGTAGAGCATCACATGTCAAAATTTCAATTTAGTGTTAGTGAAGTTGGCACGAATTTGCATGGGCTTCTGTCGAATGAGGAAGGCGAGAATGTCAGTGACAGTCGGCAGAACCCGAAAACAGGAACGGGATCAAGATCGAACCGCTTTTCCAGAAGTGATTAATGGTAAAATCAACACAGAAAAATTTCTTGCCGCCTCCCAAGAAGTTGTAAGATTGATTGGTAAGTTTCATAGGTGTAAAAAAGTAACCACTAACTTTCAAGCTCGATTGAATTGGCCACAGGCCAAAGGCCACTCCAATTCATAATACTCCAAGCATTTTGAAAATTAAGATTAATTATTCGACTCCAGAGTAAAAAAATTCTGCTTTCAACATTTTGTAGAAGTGCGACTACTTTAAGGAAAAATAAATTAAAAATTAAAGGTGGATACTTGAAAAATGTATAGTAAAATTAGACAAACAACTCAATATTTGGTTTTAATTGCAGAAAAATTTGGCAAACTGTTTGCACCGGTGAAGTATGATATGCAACAAAACATTGACGTGAGTAAAAAATTCTGGAGACTAAATCTATTATAAGCCCCTTTGTCATAGTGTGTAATCTCTTACAGAAATTAAGTGCAAAGTATAATTCTGATAAAGAGAGTCACCGTACGCTGCAAGATATGATATTGTCGGAAAAAAATGCCGGAGACAATGTAACCGTAACTGAAGCCTTGTTGTGGTTAAGAAGGTAAATTTTCAGTTAAACATAAATGAACAAAACAAAAGTAAATGGTTTTCTAAATCACAGGCTTCGAAGTGCTCGATAGAATTTAAAAAAAAGTATCAAAAAGGTATCTTTCTAAAGAAAAAAGTATCCTCAAACATAAAAAAAGTAGTTTAAAAAATACTTCAAACTAAAAAAAGAACGTATTTAAAAGGGAAATTTCTTTTATACTTTTCAGTACGTAAATAACTGCGCCGAAGACTGCATCTAACAAGAAGATGATCAGAGTTGGGATTTTTTCTTAAGCCCCATAAATTCCGTACTGAGATTCCATTGAATGACTATTAGGACGCAGTCGGAAAACTTTTTTTTTAAATTTATTATTGAGAGGGGGTGGGAAAATTGTTGATTGGGTTCAAAGTGACTCCCTTAAAGTTTCATTTTAAAAAAAAATCCTTCTTCACCCGCATCTACATATGTTATACATGAAAATAACGAGAAAATCGCACAATTCTCATTATTTTATGAGAAAAACAATATTTCCAAGGTCGGGATTGGTATCAAAAGTTGTATACTGCAACTAGATTCGTAACTGTGTAGTGTACACCCCGTCATAAAATTTCTTATATTCCCACAATTAATTTAAATTTGAAAAAAAATGATGAAAACTTGAATTTCCGCTATTTTCTAATAATTATCGCATGTTTCTCGTCTCCCTGCACGTCAAAAATTTAATATACATGGCTGGACAACTACAAGGAATATTTAAATATAACAAAATATTTAAAAACCTAAAATTCCAAAAAATGTACAGGAATCGGATTCCTCGCTATTATGACAGTTTTAGTTTATTTCCTACAATCCTGTAAATTGTATTCTGGCATTTTTTAACCGAAATTAAAATATATTTTAGATATTAGCATCACAAAAATATTTTTTCATATTCACTTTCAAACTTGAAATATACAGTATTTGTTGAATGCCGTATATTATAAAGATGAAAACAATATTTTTGTGAATGCTAATAACTAAAATATATTTTTTTAAATTTCGGTTGAAGAAAATGCCAGAATACAATTCACAGAATTGTGGGAAATGTTCTAAAACTATCATAATAGAGAGGAAACCGATTTTTTTTAATTTTGTGCAATTTCACGTTGCAGACAATGATCATAGTTTGGATTTTTTTGAATATTTTTATATATTTTGCTAAGCCACATACATTAAATTTTTTATGGGCAGGGAGTCGAGAAACGCGCGATAATTGTTCGAAAATATGTCTAGAAATATTGTTTTTCTCATAAACTAATGAGTATTGTGCGAATTTTCATTATTTTCATGTATAACATCAATGCGGGTGAGGAAGGAATTTTTTAAATTGAAACTTTAAGGGAGTCATTTTGAACCCGATCAACAACTTTTCCACCCCCTTCCAATCAGAAATGAAAAAAAAGTATTTTCACTGCGCTCTAATGACTTAATTTACCAAAACATTATTTGCTAATGGCAACCCGTTTTCAAAAAAACGAATTTTTTCAAAACTCTTCTTTTATGGATTGAAATGTTTATTTATCAAAGTCTCATGTAAAATTACGTAAATACGACATTTTTCTACAAAAAAAAGACGAATTTTCAACTAAATAGTTGAATTTTCAATTAAAAAAGATAAATTTTCAAACAAAGAGATTAATTTTCAACTAAAATGATGAACAGTTAAATAGAAAAAAAAATGAATTTTCAACGTAGATTAACTTTTTACCAGAAAAGACGAATTTTCAAAAAATACATAAATTTGCAACCAAGTAGTTCAATTTTCAACCAAAAAATATTTTTATTTTAAATCGAGAATAGTTAAGTTCAACCAAAAAAGACGAATTTTTAATAAAATTGTTGAATCCTCAACCAAAACAGATTAATTTTCAGCAAAAAAAGAATTTTTAACCAAAAAAGATGATTAGAAGAAATTACTACCAAAAGAGATGAAGTTGCAAACCAAAAAGACGAAATTTAACAAGATTTGAAATTTTTAACCAAGAAAAATTATTCAGTCAAGAAAGAAAAACAATTTTAACCAAGTTGTTGAAGTTTCAAGCCAAAAGGATGAATTTTCAACTCGAAAATATGAATTTTGAATAAAAAAATTATTTTCCATCCAAGTAGTTCAATTTTCTACCAAAATAGTTAAATTTTTTACCCAAAGAGACGAGTTTTCAACAAAACAGTTGAAATTTCAACCAAAAAGTATTAATTTTTAAACCAAACAGACGAAATTTAACAAAAGAGTGGAATTTTTTAACCAACAGAAATTTTCCAGTCAAGAAAGAAAAACGATTTCAACCTAAAGCTTGAACTTTCAAGCAAAAAAGTTAATTTCCAACCAAGCAGTTCAATTTTCGACCAAAATAGTTACATTTTCAGACCAAAAAGACAAATTTTTAACCATAAAGGATGACTTTTTAACAAAAATGAATTGCTAAGTGTTAAAGATTCAAGAAAATAACTGCGACCTCTTTTCGAAAAAATCAACATTTTTAAATTTCTTTTTTATGTGTACAAATGTTTATTTATTAAATTCTCATGCAAAATGATGTAAATGTAACATTTTTAACACTTGTTAAAAATATAAAACTCCCTTTTTTCTTGAACTTTCAACTGTTGAAAATTCAACTATTAAACATTTTTAAAAATTGAAAATTGAATTTTGAATAGTCTAATTTTCTTCTATTTTCAATTTTCTACACTTTTTTTAATAGATTAACTTTGTATTGAGAACAAGTGTTAAAAATGTTGTAATTACATAATTTTACATAAGAATTTATTAAATTTACATCTCAATGTTTAAAAAAAATTTTGAATAACGCCGATTTTTTTATAACGGGTAGCCATTGGCAAAAAATGTTTTGGCAAATTAATAGTCATCCAATGAAATCTTAGTAGGAAATTTATGAGATCAAAAAAAGAATCCCAACTCTGATGAAAAAGAAAATTAAGAAACCCATCGACTCTTCTATTTTGATTGATTTCTTTCCTTTTTTTTAGCTACAGTAGTTTCCTTAGGCATACCTTTCTTTCATTTTCTAATTTTTATTTTTAAAAAGTGAAATTTGTTAATACGATCAATTTTTTATATCACTTTACCCAAAAAAAGTATCAAAAGAGTAGCTTTACATTGAAAAAGTAACAAAAAAGTAGCCTTGCCTGAAGGAATATCAAAAAAGTAAAAAAGTATGGAACTTCGAAGCCTGAAATCAATGATTAATATTTCAGGGGCTTACATATGGTCCAATTATTTTTTGAGAAGATTATTCACGACTACAAAACTGGAAAAATCACTGAAGATTTAGTAGCTTGCTTGAAAAAATCGTACAAAGAAGCTTTAGAACCCTACCATGGTTGGATGGCACAACAATTATTTAGTGCAAGTATTTTTTATGGAAATTAAGACTCAGTTAACAAACAAAAAACTAATTAAATTTCCTAAGTTTATTATTCGTTTCTTTTCAATTCATTTTTGCAGTTGCTAGCACGTATGGTCCCCACAAGAACACAATTAATGCAAGTTCTTACAAATGGTCACGAAGACAAAGAAGATGAGATTTTACATGATATGGATGAATTTACGAAAAGGTTAAGAAAAAACGTAATTGCTCTACACATATTCTACGACCTCCACAATTTAAACAGAACCAATCGAGTATAATTAGCTGAATTTAGGATTTTTAAACTATTACAGAAAAACTAAAGAGCGCGAGAAATGCTTGAAAAATATTTAGAATTCTTTTGAAAGCCGAGAAAAACTGTTAATAATAATTTAATTTATAATCTATAATTCATAATCGATCGTGACTTTATGTCTTGGATTAAAGAATGTGTTTAAGCGGATTAACGAACTCTTATAATCAAAGATAGCTTTTATATTAATTTATTAAAATTCGTGTTATAAATTATAATTCTCTAACTTACTCAAGACGTACAAGTAGACGAAAATAAATATATATTTTTTTTTGTAAAAATGCGTGTTCTTTGGACGGATTTAAGTTACATCATTGGTGCAAATTAATTTTAAGTCTTAATCATATTTCCTTTTCAATTACTCTATTTAGTCTATTTTAGCGTCGATTCCATATAACTGAGCCATGTAAAATCTCTTTGCGTGTGACTCCGCAAGATTTCTCAAAGCAATCGTTCCTGTTATGATTTCTAGGAGTAGAAAAAACAAAGCCAAACTGTTTGTTATCTTTTCACTCAACTCCGGAATTGTTTTCTTATCGAAAAGAAGAAACAATTCGAGAGGAAGTTGCAGCAAAGTTGATATTAACCAAAAACTGGCTAATTCAGGAATCTGCAATTTTAAATTAAAACAGAATTATAAAAATTATTCCGACTATTTTTTATGATTCATATATTGTTTTATGCTTGTATATTAATTGTATAATTTTCTATACCTTTACTGCCAAGTTTCCAAGATATCCAAAGTATAATCTGGCACCTTCTAAAACGGTAACAGCGATAAAAACGGCCACGTTTATGAACTGATAGACGTCACTCAACCTGTAGTACTGTAATAATTGAGATAATTATTTTTTATTACTTTTCTGTGTATTTTAATCTAACTTTATAAATTTATGTTCCTAGTAAGGTAAGAGAAATATTACCTTCGCGTCTAAATTACAAAGAAGAATCCAAATCCAGATTGGGTACAACCAGACATTGAAATACAAAGCTATTTGTAATGGCAAATTAGCTTTGACATCAATTCCTGAAAGAATAAGGTATTTTTAATTCGAACAATTAGACCGAAAGTCACAGGAATAATCGGAATTTTCTAGATATTTATTCATTTCTATTTATCTATTTTAATTTTTTTTCATCATATTTAAATATATTTTTTATGAATATATTTATCAAATTATTATTATTATATTTATTTTTTATATATTTCTAGATATTTAAACCCTAAATATTTAAAAATTCGGATATTTCAAAGCCACTATCATTTCGTAAACATATGGCAAGACTTTCTGCCAAAAAAAAAACACATTTTTTATCAAGATTATTATTCTAAATGAGATTGTGTGCGGTATTTCCTGCAAACAGATATTGTGGTTTTTCAGTTTGAAGAAGCTTTATATAAAGGCAAAGTCTTAAAGATCTGTTTCAACGGTCGAATTAAGTACCGAATTTTTTATATGAAATTTAATTTGAAGGGTGTCACGGCAGAACCATTTGAGTGTCAAGAAAAATATTTTTCAGGGAACAAAAAACGTTACCAAAATCCGAATTATTTGAAAAAGAAAAAAATTAGAAAGTACTTTTGAGAGTGTATGGAGCTCTATAAGAAAACAAAGTTGGAAAAAGCTAATACTTTGCAAGAAAATACTCATCAAAATTTCTCTGCCGCCATAACCAAATAAGTGCCATGAAAGAATTTCATTCTTAAAACTGATTGTTTACACTCTAATTAACATGAAATATATCAGGGAAAATCTAGAGAACTTTAAGAGATAAATAGAAGGCTATAAAGTGATTAATTTTATAAAATCTTTAAAATAAAATAAAAATGGATTTTCAATTTGAATTTTTTCAATTTCTCAAAATTATCATAAGAATTATTTTGTCATAAAATCATTGGAAAACTAATAGCGCAAAAACTAAAAGATGACTTTTCAAGAAAAAAAAATTAATTTTCAATTGCTTGAACGATTGTTGTTTAAAGAACTTGTCCATTTTCATGGACTTAATTGGTGACGTAGCATAAATAAACAATTATATGGTACAGAATTTATATTTATACTATATAAAAAATTGGGTGAAGCAAAAAATTGTCCAATACATGGAATTTATGTAATTTTTTCCACAGAATCGAATGGCACTATTACTTTTTCGGTATCTCGCATATTTAAACAAATTTTTAAAATAAAAATGGTTTAAACAATCTCAAAATTAATTTTTTTCCCCATAATGTGCGGTGGAATTTCAGAGAATTTTTAAACCTATAAAACGTGCTTTGAAAAAAGTGTCACTGTTATGCCGTGACACCCTTTATTTCTTTTGCAGGGCTGCCACAGCTTAATTTACATGAAAAAAGTGAAAAAAAGTTACCTGTTTAAACCGAAAAAGTGACCAAAAAGCCAAAAGGGACTATTTTCTAGCCCAAAAAGTGACTAATGTGCATTAATAATATGACTTAATGTCCTTTTGAACTCAAAAGAATTGCATGTTTATCAGAATTCCAGGTGAATTCTAACGAATTCAGGATAAATTTATAAGAATTAAAAGTGAATTCAAAATAATTACAGTTAAATTCAAAAGAATTCAGGGTAAATGCAAATGAACTGAAAAAAATCAAAACATAAAAAACCACTGAATAAAATAAAATTCGAGTGAATTTAGAGAAATTCAAGAGAAATGAGAAGAATCAAAAAATATTTGTAAAATTCATTTAATTCATTGAATTTGGAATGGACTTAAAAAACTTCAAGGGAGTTCATCATAATTGATGAAATGCCTCAGAACTCAAGGTGAGTTTGTAAGACTTAAGGATGAATTAAAAAAAAAAAGAACTAAAAAATAATTTGAAAAATCCATTGCAATGAATAGAATTCAGTGAATTTTGAAAAATCAAGAAAATTACAAAGAATTCAACAAAATTAAAAAAGTTCAGGATGAATTAATAAAAATTTAGGTTGAATTCCAAATGAATTGCAAAAAAAATTTATCCAAAATATACAATTGATTTCAGTAAAATTAGAGTGAATTTAGAGAAATTTAAGGGAAAAGAGAAGAATTCGATGAAATTTATAAAAAGTCAAAACGAAATTATGAAATGCCTAAGAATTTAAGGTGAGTTTAAAAGGCTTTAGGGTGAATACAAAAAAAAAACTAAAAAATAATCCAAAAAAATCCATTGAGTTGAGTAGAATTCAGCGAATTTAAAAGAATTCAAGTGAATTAAAAAAATTCAAGAGAATTGAAAAGAATTGAAAAGGATTTTAAAGAATTCAGGATAAATTATTAAGAATTCAGGTTGAATTTCAAATAATTCAAATAAATGGAAAAAAAAATTTAATCCAAAAAAGTTTAACTGTATTCAGTGAATTTCAAGGGAATTCCAAAGAATTCAAAAGAATTCAAGAAAAATCAGAAATAGATATAGACCTGAATTCAATTATGGTTAACCCTGGGGTTCTCTATTTTAATTTATTGAAAAAAAGTGACTTAAGCGATTTTTTCATTTTAAAAAGTGACTACAGTGACGTCAAATCAAAAAAGTGAACCTAAGGAGAATTCTTCATTTTCTCTTATTGAAGAGAATGATTTGTTATAGGCAATATTTTACTTCTTTGTGAAAACAAAACATTCTGAATTCTTTTCTGAAATAATTCCTATAGATAAAAGGGGATAAGATAAAAAAGGTAAGAACAAGAAGTTTCGGCCATAAATAGCTAAAATCTTTTTCTCCAATAATGTGGTTTCCAAAATTCATAGTTTTAGAGAAAAATAAAAAAAATAAGAATCTTTAAGGTGAATTTAAAAGACATGAGGTTGAATTCAAAGAAAACTTATCAAAAAAATCCATTGAATTGAGTAGAATGAATTGAATGAATTTAGAAGAATTCAAGACAATTAAAAAAAAATAAAGAGAATTACAAAGATTCAACAAAAATTTTAAAATTTCAGGTTAAATTATTAAGGTTTCAGGTTGAACTCCAAATAAATTGAGAAAAATTTAAAAAATCCAAAATGTTCCATTGATTTCAGTAAAATTGCAATGAATTTAGAAGAATTCAAGGAAATTCAACAGAATTCGATGAAATTCATGCGAATTCAAGATGAATTAAAAAGAATTCAGGGTTACATTAAAATAATTCAAGTAAATAGAATAAAATTTTTAAAATTCTAAGAACTCACAAGAATTCT